>CM028378.1:124366171-124411042 GCA_013146195.2 Codonopsis lanceolata
TTTGTGATTTTATTTTATATATTGATTTTCTATTTAGTCGATTAATATATGTATGTGTATAAAATAGTTTTTAGTTATATATGAACCCATTTGTTTTCACCAAAACAAAGGAGTCTAGTCTGTTACTAATTCGTCTGCCAATTTGTCAAAATTTTAATTGTTTGCCAAAATGCAGCACCAGACATATCCTAATATTTACTTCTTGACTAGTAGTGCAAAGTGGATACTATCTTTGGCCTATGTTTAATAAAGTAACAAGTAAACACCATTTACTTGTCAGTCTGTTAAAATTTTAATATTCCAGTACCTGACAAGTTGTCCCAACTAGTTAAAAGGGCTAGTTTTTGAACAGATTATGTACATTCTGAGCCGACAGACCTACATCCTGAACAAGCGAGTGCTCATTTTGGAAACGATCAACCAAAAAAATGGGCAAAAATTTTGATTTTGAAGCTAACCATCAGATCTTTTTAAGTATTGATGTGTCATGTTTTTAAATGTTCGGTGCCCTTCTCAGAACTGTAGGTGTCTGTCATATATAAGCTAAAATTATCTTTACTTGAACCATATTCTTGATAGTCGGTATTCCTATATGTTCTTCTAGTAGTGTTTGATGTGTTGGATGGCTCTAGTTCTATTTCAAGTTATTGGCCTTGACCTGTAACTCAAAGATTCTATTTGTGTTTCATGGCAAATCATTCATATGTTTATTCTATTTTTTTGCTTGGGTTCTGTTGTTATCGGTAACACAACATTTATTGTTCCCTTTACATTTTCCAAAAGTATGAATCCTATTAGCATATATTTGCTCATCAAATAAAGTGAAAGAAGAAAGGGTATTTTGCTTGTTGTAGATATGATGAGTTGCATGGAGATATTTGTACAGAGGTTTAATGTCATGCAACTCTCTGTGCATCCAGTAGATCCCAAACTCCACAATTACGAAATAAACACCCAGTTAATGAATGTAAGCCAGCCAACCAATCTCGCCAATGCTTGAAAAACATTTTGTCCATCCATTTTCTACCAAGTACTCGGACAGTGTCGGTAGAGCACAGTACCATGTAATTGCCTTCATTGCAACATATATTTGCATTCACATCGAGCACAATGTGAAATTTAAGTTTGGGGGTGAAAATTGTCTTGCGCTTATAATTAGTTATTTGTTGGGTTTGATGTCACAACATAAATAATATGATTGCAGATTGCTAATGTCAACCCAATACGGGAGAAGAAGTTAATTTTGACATAGACTCGCTCACCCGATCTCTTTACTGTGCATCGTGAAAATATAGGAACAGAAAGCCATTGCTAGCTAGGTACTCTCTTTTCTTCCATCACGGTATAAGAATATACCTATATGTATTTATTATCCATCTTAGTAAGTTAGTATACCTCACTCCAATCATTCTATACATATATGTTATCATTTAAGTTTTGGTTACATATATTGCTTGGAGGTGTTTATAATCACATGACCATAGACATAGTTAATGAGTGGGAGGGTTCATTATGGATTAATCTTTGTATATAACTTAAAGCAGAAGACATTTTCCTTATTTTTGTATATAACTTTAAGTTTTGTTATGCTTTGTTTTATTTTATTAGTTCTGTTATATTTATTACTAATTATTGATGTCTAATTGATTTTTATTTTTATTTAAGAGGAGGACGAGCAGATTCACGTCATATTGCAAACATGATGGTTAGATGGTGGATGCTGGTCTAATTTTTATTCGGTGTTTTTTTTATGAATTTGATAATTGATATTTATTTATGTATTTGATAATTATTGTGGATGCTATGGATATTTGATCCTATGGATGTTATTTGTTTTTATTATGGATATTTAATGTTATGGGTTTTTGTTATGCATAATTGATGTAATTGATGTTTTATTCATATTAATTTATATTGAAAATTTGAATATTCGAATCGAATACTCGAATCGAATATTCGAATCATTGATTGTTAAATAGATTTTGTAAAAAAAATCAAAAAAAAAAAAAATTCAAATCGAATACTCGAATCGAATCGAATAATTCGAATATTGATTTCGAATCGAATACGAATCAATTTTAATATTCGAACAATAAACGAATACAAATATGAATACTCGAATAATTTCACGAATCCGAATCGAATATTGCAATATTCGATTTGATTCGATTCGTTTACATCCCTAATGACATCCAATTATCTAGTGTATATACCTTATAAGTGTATGAATATCATTGGTTTCCGATGTTGAAAAAGAATTAGAACATGGCAATGGATAGTTTTACACCTTGTTGTGGCGCCTGTATTACAGTACTTGTACAAACCTAATGCAGTCCATTTGAATTACGAGAGCTCCAAGGAGTTCAATGAGAAGGGAATAATTTTTTATGGTGCAGAGGAGCTTTCTAATTGTCAAGGAAGAGAAAGGCTGATGGATAAACTAAGGCCAGCCTTGACACCCTCTTGAATCTGTTGCGATTGAGAAGACTGCTTACTAAAGATTGCTTATCTTTGCCCCAATTTCTGCCAAATCCCCTGGAGTTACTGTATGATACCATTTCTTGAAGGCGTGAGCTTGCCTGGTTTAGAACGGCTTTCTTGATAATGACAGAACTGGGCAAGAACTCCGTGTCGTAGCATTTTTCTCTGTGTCGATTAGAGGAGCTTCTCAGCAGCAGCAACAGTTTTGAAGGTAGTGTGCCTAAAAGGAACAAGACTGTTGGAACTAGATACTAAACCAGTACTAAGACCATGTTTTGGCTGTTTACATAATTTGTGCTGGAAGACTTTATAAACCAAAGACTTAAATAACAATTTGGTCATCAAACTTTCACACTTTTTTCGTTAAGTTCAAGGTACTTTTTTTCCCTCAATTTAGTGACTACTTAGCCAATCAAGTCAATTAGGTCATCGGGGATAATTTTCGTTAGTTAGATGGACGAAGATATTTGAAATGACCAAAATGTTCTTATTAATGTTAAGGGTTTTCAATTTAAAATGTTAATAGTTAAGGGGTCAAATTAAAAGATCAAAATACCAATATCTAATTTATTTTTTAAACTATTTATGAGAGCATTTTAGATATTAGTTAATTTATATTTTCATTAATTTTCATTCCAAGGAATATATATAAAATCAAAATATCAGTATTGTATATATATCCCTTCTCTCTCTCTCCTCCTTTCTTCCATCCTCCACTACGTCCATCGCCACCAAGTCACCACCACTGTCCCACCTCCGTCCGTCACTACCTCCATCGCCACCATCCACCCCACAATCCTCAAACAATACCAACCTTGAACATGGAATAAACAATGAATTACTTGTACATCGACACTTAGTTCCTCCCATTTCCCCTCCTCCAACTCATCTCCACCCTCAACCGCCTTCATCTCCTCCAACAAAACATCCGGCGCCATTGTCAAAATCTTCACCAAAAACCTCTCCTCCCCTCAACTAATCCAATGTCTCTGACCTTCTCCCTCTTCACTTGACACCCCAAGCTCTCCCCAACTTCCACCACCCTATTCTCCACCATCTCCACTAACCCCCCCCCCCTTCTTAAAGCTCCTTTCTTTTTTCCTCAAATTCTCTTCCAAAATACCAGATAAATTCAATCTCGATCACATTGAAATTATATCAAACACATTAATTGCTGCTTCACATTTGCATTCTCCCACCAATCTCAACCCTATTGTAGGATCTGAATTTAACGACTTCTTGAACCAAGCTAATCCCATCAAAGTTTTAATGTTCATTTGGGTATTCGGGTTCGAGTCTAGCAGGTTACATATTATATTCCGCATAGATTTCGAGATCCAATTTGAAAAAAACACCACGGAATGGAAGAAAAGAAGAGAGCTAATCAAATAGTCCATTCAATCCATCCTTCAACTGCTAACCCACTACCTTCAATTTCTAATTTTTTATGATGGCAATGACAGTAAAGCGCCGGCGACACCACAAATGAAGAAACTCAGATCATGAAACCCTAATGGAAGATCCATTTCATTTGCTCTGACGCCGGACGGAATAGTTGTGGAATATCGATAAAGAGTATGCCTTTATGAATTCCAATTGAATGTCAGTCTTTTCCGCACTCAGGTAAGAGTAAAATACAAAAAGACCCACTGTGATCAATGGGGGTATTTTCGGGTATTTTATTTTTTTTAAGTTTTCCTTTCAAAAAACAGGATGGAATGATAAACGTGAAAATTAAGTCAGTATAGTGATTATATTGAAAAATAAAAAGTATAGTGAGCTTAACAAAAAAGTGTGAAAGTAGGGTCACAAAATTACGATTTAAGCCTAAACTAAATGAATTAATTTTTTGCAAGTGTAAGAGCATCTCCAATGATATACCCAATAACACCCTCCAGCTATCTCGTTTTTTGTTCCTTTTACACTTTTTCAACACTCTAAAAAAAATTCACTCCAATAACCACCCTCTATACAATCCTTTAAAAAACCTCAAATCTCTTTCATCTCAACTAACAAACCTAACTACCAACATAATTTTCATTTTTTTTATTTATATTATTCCACCATACTTGAAATATTTATATTATAAATTTATATTCTATGAAAAAAAAAATTCATATTAATAAAATAGGTATCTTTCTATGTAATTGATAAATAAAGTTTACTTATGACAAACGTGTAACTTTTTTTGGGGGGAAAATTCCGAATTAAGACGGGGCAAATCGTTTAAATCCGACTTAATTCAACAAGATTCATTTAAACCCGTTTGATATTTGGGTTCTAATAGGTTATTGCACCCTTAAATGTAGAATACAAAACGCTGACTCTTAGAAGTTGAAAACTATTAAACTTAACCAATTGGTATGAATGTTCTTAAACAAGTATGCATACATTTATAAACAAAATGTGTGTCTGTCCTTAAATCCGAATAGCCATGCTCACAGGCATTGAATCTGCACAAGTTTGGGTGTGTTAGGCCAAAAGAAAAGCAGACTTGAGGTCAAGATCGAACCAACTTCTTTAACCAACCATACTAGTTCAACTTTAGAAATATTACTTGCGTATACTAAGAACATTTACAATTACTTTTCAGCAAAGTACATGGTTCTACCACAAACATATCCATGCAGTTACAAACTTGGAGCTCGCATTGTCGGCATAGTGGGAAAATAATGCTCGTCCACATAACATGTCGGTTTACAGAATTCCTCAAACTTTGGGTAATATTTGGTGTCTGACACTACGTAAGATGCAAGCTTTCTGTTGATTTCAAACCATTGTGATCCTTTGCGCCATTGGGAGATGTTTACCTCGGGTAACATGTTTTGATTATAGCAGCTCCTGCCGAATGGCCCGGGATCGTCAAATGCTCCCATGAAGCTATATTTGGATTTCATTAAGTAGTGGTAGATGACTCTGAAATTGTAGAGGGGAAGGCATGATTCTGAGACGAGAACAAATCGTTCATTGTTGACATCGAGCAGTGCATTGGCGAGTAGTCTTCTCTCGGCATCACACATGCTCATCACGCCCCATTCGACACGCAGAGGAACAAACCCGAAAAAATTGGCTATTCAGAGGTACTTGAACATATTTGGCAAAACAGATTACAAAGGAAGAGCTATTACAGGCTGTAGGAAACTCAAGAAAAAGAAGATGGGAAATGCACGTCCTCAACAAAATAGAAGTTTTAACAATTTTTGTAACTAACTATTCTCTTATTAGAAACCTGGCCAACATTGTCACTAAGCCTATGTCTGTGCATTCCTTTTAAGATGTATCCCACCCTACAACACATGACTGACACCCAATTCATTCCGCTGAAATCTGGCGGAGAACCTTCTCTGAAAATAACTCGTACTCTGCAAGTGAACAAGGACAAAAAAGAAACAAAAACATACCAAACGAGTCGCACACTTGCACTCTCGACGCATTTCATCAAACCAAAGACTGTCATTCAATTTCACATCTTGAAAAAACCCTTAAAATGACATTACGCTTGTGGAAATATGGGTTCTAAATGATGTGCCTCTATAACTCATTACGCAATGACCTAAACCAGACCTTTGATGCTTACAACAAGAAAGCTCAAGCGATAAGGTCTCGAAAAAACTCTGGCTACATATATCAGTTACCATTCCCAGACCCCCAGTAGGAGGAGCTTCATGCACTGGGTTGTCATTCAGGCAAGAATGAATGGTTTATCTTCAGTTCCTGATGGAAGTAGCTACAATCATAATTGAGAGACAAACCCAAAAAAGAATCCTAGCTACGAATAACAAACTAGCAATTTACGAGCCGACCAATCATGATGAAAATGGCCTTTTGCTACTTGATCTTGTTTTTGTTTAATCAACAAATTATTTATAGTATTCTCACTCATATTGAGACGAATACACAGCATTTCTGAAAGTTACCTAACAAGGGGATCGACAGCTATGTTGGTCGGCATTTACATAGTCCACTAATAGAGAGTCCATGGTATCAATTTCGGTCTACTTGAAGAAACTTATAACTTTAAATATCTCATACACTCCTAGCTTCCCAAATGTATTTGATATCGCTACCATATTATACCAACTATTTCTATTTTTACTAATGTATAACAAAGTAGCAATATTTCATGAACACATAATAAATCAATATGAATATCACCATACAAGAAATCAAGGGAAAGCAAATTGCATTCACATTATGATCAAAAAATATTTTTATCATAAATATCTTATGAATATCATCTTACATACATCTATGACATTAATTAAATATACATAAGCGATCCATGATTCCATATACATGTCTAAATTGACGAGACAACCGAACTACGTGAAGAAATGATTACTCTTCACTAACACGACTCTTCACTAACACATCTCTGAGCATGTCTCTATGCTTTGTTTTCCCTACAATATTGGAATGAAATGTATATTAGTTGCTGAAGATGATGCAAGCGCCCATTGGTATAATTGACGAAATCAATAGACAAATAACAAAATTAAAAGAAACTCAAAGTACAAAGCAAACATAAGTAAATAGACTAAAGTATACTCATTCTCCAAAGTGGGACATTCGCCTTCATTATGATATTCATAACAGAAGGTCAATAGATTGTTGAGTTTGGCTCTCAGTTTCCTACATTTTGTGCTAGATTGGAACTGATGGACACACATTCAGTATCAAAGATTTGGGAGCTATAATATACTATCTTGGTCTTGAAGTGGTTTGATTTGATCATCAAGGCCTGCACTGAAAATCGATTCAGCCCAGAAACAAGGTGGCAGTGCAGTCCACTTCAAACCAATGCCAAAACCATACCACAAGGCCGAAAAATACGAAAAAAGTATGCATGGAAAGGTCTACGAGTCTACTTTCTATTCCAATTTACAGATCAATATTTCAGTATCTCTAGCCCAAGTTATGTTCAAAACAGTAACATGTGTCCAGAAACAATTTCCGAACAGTCACAGTTTTTGGCTTCCAAAACCATCTCCAAACTCTCTCCAAATCAACCTATTTTCACAAGGGTTCAATCCCAACCTAAATTAGGTATACCAAGGTTGAATTAGGGAAAGAAATGGACCAAATCTAAGATCATTTGATAGGTCAAAACCTATGGCAAAAATTGCTAAAACTCAAGGCTGTCCAAGAACTTAGCAGAATTATGCCAACTTCCAATTAAATCTGGTACTGATCCATGAGGCCAAAAATTACAAATAAGGTACCATTGGAAAGCTCAAAGACTTATCTTTCTAACAAAACAAACGGAATGCGATTCCACTAACTCTACAGAAAGTTATGACACTTCTAGTAACAAGTGTCCAAACAACACATTAAGAGTTAGAATGATTTCAAATTCAAACTTCAAGGCTTTAACACTTAGAATTAAATCCATCAAACCAAGACCACAATATGGCTATAAATTGAAGGTTAACCCATAATATTGAGCAACTCAGATCTGACTTCAACTTTCATAGAGAGGCTTGCAAAAACCAACATGTTTGAATCGAATGATTGGAATCACTCTATGAATAATTTCTAGAAGCATACTCAAACAATAATGCAGAGAAGGACTTCAGCCGGCTACTTTCATGATAATTTCAATTCCATAACATATATGGCATTGAACTTCAGGGCCAGAACCTAAATAACAATTCAAGTACTTATAGTCCAGTTATTTGAATGGCTAAACCGGATTGTAGCTTGAAGGAAACATGGGTTTCTAACAAGTCTACCAAGCCAAAGGCAAACTCAACAGAACTCCCTCACCTGGATCAGAGTAATACTTTTCTTCGACAAAGACTGCCTTCATGTAAAAAGTCTAACTTGACAGGAGACAACGAAATGAGAAGTAATAGTGCAAACTGAATAAAGATGGAAATCATTACTAGAAGAACCCATAATCAGAGATTCACCATGTCAACCTTTCTATGTCCCTCATCAAGGGCAGAGCAACAAAGTTCATAAGTGGTTATCAAACAATTAAGTCATTGTTAGCGACATACGTATAAGTAAGACCACCTAGAGCCGTTTCTATATAGGGTATTACCTTAACCAAGAATGTGTATCAAACCAAAATATTTTGCCTCTCTCTTATTTTTGAGTGTATGAGTAAGCAAATGATTTTGGGTCGAGCAAAGCTACCTCTTGACTCTTGAGTCATAATTTTTTTGAGATAGAGAAGGTAGTTTTCAGGAGGTCAATGTGAATCTTTCAAGACTATCTTGCTTTGGACTATAAATATGGGGGTTATAGATTTGGACACTAGCCTATGATAACATCTCTCTTTACTAATTGAGTAAATAGTACCCACGTTGGAGACTTGTGGATCTTGGGAAATCTCATAAATGGGACAAAGCTGAATGCGCACGAACATGCATACATATATGTTTAGACCATACTATCATGGGTTTGGGAGCAGATGGATTGAGCGACGTCACTTTGGTGGGTTCCTCACGGTGAACACACCTCATATATCTTGATCCATATCCCATATCTTTGGGTTTGGGGAGGATCAGATAGATGCTTTTATTTTCAGATAGATACTTAGAGGCAGTCACATGTGGTTGTTAAATGAAATGTTACTTACAATTGTTGACGACCAAGTTCCAAATGGTACTTACAATTTTTTACTTCTTAAAGTGTTATAGATAGACAAGTATAAGATCTTGGGGCATACTCTAGTCACCAACAACAAACTGCTATATAGAAACAGAACAAGAAACACTTTTATCTATATTAGGCATGTGTCAACCTATAGGCACTTTAGTAGAAAGGGATTTGCTCCTTTATTTCTATGGAAAGTTAAGTTCTGAGAAAATGACATAATGCTAAGCGGCTTCTTTGTCTGCTGACTACTCACAGTGCATGTTTTCCACTCGTTTAAACAAAACTGGCCCATAAAATCTTAAACCTTATGGTGCCAGCCAATACAAAGCAAAGCAATATAACAGCCAACTCTACAGGTATACGACAATGAAACAATAACTGATTAACTGTCTCCCCATCCTTGTAAATACAACACCAGTTTCAAATAAACGAAAAACAGCTTTCATTGAGAGAAAACTAGGTGGTGTGCCCTATATGGTTGGAAAGATATATGAGTCTAGTTTATGGGGAAAAAAACGGTTTGTTGTTTCGAGCTTTGAGGTATGAGAAAATGAATTTTGATTGCAGGTTATACTAGCTGCCAGCTCACAGTTCCGTTTCATCTTCCTAAACTGCATCTTCAAGTATATCCAGTATCTCATTCATTGGAAAGGAAAGCCAAGTTCAGAAGATGCTTGGATATATATGAGGAAGAACTGAAGAAAATTGATTCCTCACTGTGGTCTGATCTAAACTCGAACTCGAGGGCGACCAGTTTTCAAGAAGGGAGAATGATACAGTTTCTGAAATTCTGACACATGGTCTGTCTTTGAGCGAAAAACTGCTTTCATTGAGAGAGAACTAGGTAGTGTGCCCTATATGGTTGGAAAGATATACGAGTCTAGTTTATGGGGAAAAAAACTGTTCGTCGTTTCGAGCTTTGAGGTATGAGAAAATGAATTTTGATTACATGTTATACAAGCTGCCAGCACACAGTTCTGTTTCATCTTCCTGTTTATTTTCATGCAATGCATCATAGAAACTTTTGTTTATTTGATATCAATAAGTTTTTCGATCATTGGTCCTTTAAGCAAGCTCTATGTTTAGAATATAGCTTCATTCATGGTCTAGATTATGGATCCAATTCATGTTTTTTTTTGGATCACGTGTTAGGATTAAAAAATGGAGTTACAGCCATGTGTTTGCAATTTCTTGAAGTTACAGCCAAGGGAATTTAGGGCAGATTGGCGTGTCTTAAAGGAGGAAGTTTTGGGCAGTCTATTCATCAAAGGGGTGGGCTGTCTTGGGGCAGATTAGGCATGGCTTTGGTGAGTTGTTTGGGCAGCTTGTGTGCGGGTGTTGTTGGTCGAATAGGTTGGGGCTCGGGCAGTTCATACACACGTTAAATAGGAGATTGTTTTAGGAAGATTATACCTTGTGTAATTCTATAAACAATGCTAGGGTATTGGGCTATTATTGTAAGGATTAGGGCTGCACAAATCAAACATGTTGTTAAGACAGTTAAAGGCGAATTTTGGAACTGTTTTGGGAGGGTCTGTGCGACTAAAGGACTGTCCAAAAAGGCTTGGACAGATTTGTAGAGGTATACACAACATTTTTGTTGATCACGTAACATAAATACTCATTTTTTAGTACTTTTACCTCCAATTGATGATAGATACTTCTTTGGTCATAGTTTAACATCATCAAACCACTACTAAAGTTTCTTTGTAGAAAGAAAATAAACAGTTTGTTATGGTGGAGAAATTATGTACCTTAAGAATTAATTTTAGAGTTACAACGACTCTTATTAGTGTAAAACTGGCATTTAAAACTCAATGACATCAGTTAAAAATCAGTAACTCCGTACATCTCATAAAATGGGTAGTATTGTAATTTTCAGTCCTAGGTATGATTTCCATTTATAAATATAAGTCATAGGTAAAGCCAAAATAAGTAGCAAAGACCATTTTTAACCCTAAACCCCCCTACTAAACCAATGCAGTAGTTGAAAGCAGCAACATATGCCTAGTGCAACAAACATAAATCAAGGTAGGATGAAAATTAACTCAAAAAATAATCTTACTGATTACTTAAAAAAAACATTAAAAATAGCCCCACTTCCTTCTTGGTATGTCCCAAAGAAAATAGTCTCATTTCTAGAAGATGATATATTTATAGTGCAACTCTAAGAACTTGCAAACAAGGAAAGCAACAAAACAATCTTAAAAAGTTTTGGGAACTTGCACCTAGCTGACACACATTTACTGGAACACTAAAATCAGACCTTGAAAATCAATTGGCAACTGAAACATCAAATCGGGTTCTCGTAAAATTCAATTTAAACGCTTCCAACAGAACAAATGCCAACAATTAGGGTTCTAAAAATTGGTGTAAATTAAAATACCTGGAATTGGAGATAAGAAGCTAAAAATGTGCATGAGACAACCATCGTCAAGACTGTTTACATTTGAATGAGCTGATTCTGATGGGTGTGCGGAGAATCGCTTCCAACTTTGCTTCTCTTCCATAAAACTTAAAAATGGGTCACGCCTTGGAACCTGCACTGCCTTGGAAATCCCATTTTGATTCTTATTATTCAAATTCCTTCTTTCTCCATTGGAGCTTCATACTTGCCCATTAGTTGTGCTTCAATTTGTTCTTTGGAATGTAGACTATCATCCCATTCGTCTCCCATCTGTCACAACATTCATATGAATCGTATTGATAAAAAACCGAGCGCACGAGCGGGCATGGCAAAGACCAATAGATAGAGCGGCATAATAATACGTAGACTTAAAGATATTTTACCTTGATCTCCTCAAGAGCAGCACGAGCAGGGCATGGCAGCACCAATAGATGCACCAATTGCAACTTCAGTTCTTCATTCCCTCCCTTAATATGAAACATAACCATATTTCAAAACAGAGTTCTATAAGGTATAGTTAAAAATTGAGTTTATATAAGGAATAATAAAGTAAGAACTAAATCAATACCTGCTAAGGCTATTCTTATCGCCATCGCCACTACTACCAAGCTCACATGGAATGTAAATCATTCCACTTGGAATACAATCTTACATTGCCAATACTTAAGCCAATGCCAAACGTGAGAAAATGAAAACCATGGTATGTGTGTGTGTGTCGGCTAAACATGCATACAAGTATATAAAACTGAAAATATAAAGACAGTAAAAGTACATACATGGTATACAAGCAGTAACAAACTAAATAAAGGGGAAGCTATTCATTAAATTTACAAAAGAGTATCTAACGAGGAATTATGCCATAGCACCAACAAAAAAAGGTTTTGGATGACCACCTCCTTCAATCTATTCACTAGTAATTATGCACAAAGCACAAACAAAAAAGGTTCTAGGTGACCGACTCCTTCAATCTATCCACTAGAAATATGTATTATCAAAGGCTCTCTATGATTCCTCTCCAAGTTTCCAACCACACGGTCCAACATACCGCGAGACAAGTCGCATCCCAAACAATACTCCTTCCCCTTCTCTCGTAAAGTTCATAAATAGTGGAGAGAGTGCACAGCATACTGAAACATAGATTTCAAAAAATAGTGCACGGCATCGTCCTTCAAAAATAGTGCATGACATATTTGGACCATTAATCTTGCTCACCGGAGTTCAATGAAGCATTGAACCTATTTTCAAGGTTACATGGATTTATATTACCCATATCATCATTGAGCCGTCTGCTTGCACTACCTCCCGGGGAGTACTCCAAATGTCGAATCACTGGAAAAAACTAATATGGAATTTTGAGTAACACATAAGAAACATTAAAAGCAATTTTGAGTAACACATAAGAAACATTAAAAGCAATTTGGTAAAATGTTAATGGTATGAAATATACCATTGTGCTCCCTCTCAAGCTCTCGCAGTGTCTTAAACCTTGCAATCTGATCATCCATAACCTCCGATGTGAGAAGATGTGGGGCTCGATTGATCATTTTCTCCTCCGCTTCCCCTGTGGCATGAACAATTGCAATGCTAGATTGCAATGCTTCAAGCTTAGTCTTCCTCATCAAATGGAAGGCCTGAACCTCATTCGCAGCTTTCAAGGTCTCAAATTGAGCTTTATTAGTTTCTTGCATCATCTGAAATTGACTATTTTGAGACATCCTCCATTCATGCACTTGATCACTCAACCTCTTATTGCGCAAGGACGCTTCATCTGACGCATTGTTGTCACGAAAAAATTTCTCCTTTATGGATTTCCTTCCTAAAGGTTGTTCTAATGGCTTAGAGCTTGGGGTGGGACCGTATGGCAGGGGAGGGAGAGTCATCGGTTATGTGAATGTGTGTAGAAGGATACACTCCAACATCGGGCAAGCCATCAAGATCGATGGCATCAAAGTCATGCATAGAAGATGGAAGTGGGGGAGTTGCATTGGAGAAGGTCGAATTTTACTTTTTTTTTCACCAAGAGAAATATGTCACTTGGCTAAGTCTTTAAGTATCTCCTAGTAGTGGTAGAGTTTAAAATCACTATCATGGTCATTCTTGAATTCTTCGTAATAAGCTCCCCACTACAATAACATTTAACACAAAGGTTAAATAAGTAAGTGTTATTTCAATGATACATGATAATGATGCACATAATGAAGTGATACAAATTAGTTAAAAAAAAGAAGTCAAAGTATTATTATCAATGAATCAGTAAAAAATACTTCAAAAAATTTAATGTCAAACTATAAACCTCATTAGCCACATTTGTATTGCTTTGATGATTTCTATTAGCTCTGCTCATGACAACTCTCTATCTCGTTACATCGGCTTGATTTGCACCCAACCTATTCCTAATCCTTTTTTTGTACGTCTTGTTTTTCGTTGTCTTTTACAAAAATCCTCAAAAATGAAAGACCACAAAGTATTGTCAGTATGACCAGTAACAACAATAGGATTCTCTAAACGTTGTACCCAAGCCTCACAAAGTGCCACATCTTCGGTGTGGTTCCAATTCGGTGATTTTCTATTAGCGACTTTGGGTGGCACATTCGAAGCTGCAGTTGAATTTGATTCAATTTGGGATGTAGGAAAATGAGGTTGATAAGATGTAGAATGCGGTGGTGTACTAGATATGGGATGTTGGGTAGGTGGCTGGTTGCTTGTTTGCATTTGTTCCCTAAAAAAAGATGCATACGTAGCCTGCGCAGCTTGACTTGCATGAGCTTGTTGGAGTGGTGTAAGGGGAAAATTGAATCCAGGTGGTGGCCAGTTCAACGTGCTTTCTTGCGTCGGAGAGTGGTTTATATTGAGTTGAACCGGGGGCAAATTTTGTTGGAAAGGTGACCAGGAAGGATCCATTAAACCTATACACACCAACACAAAAATTTCATATATAACAATTTATTGTTAACATTTTATTGCTCTTTTAAACTTCAAAAATGGGACAATAGTTGCCGTAACTACTCAAGGAATGAGATATGCACTAACAGCAAGTTGTTTATGGTGCAGAGGCATATACTGTAAGGGAGAAATTACCGTCTCAGTTTTTGATATTTTGAAGGAAGGTGGGATAGCAAAGCCTGCAACAATACAAGTGAAATTCAATTGAGAAACATCTCTGAGAAAAACGCTCACCAATCACAAATCTATAATATATCATTGCACTAATGAAAGGTTCTACTGCTTTGTTTTCATAATTTGACAGTAAAAAGATAAGTTATTGATTCAAACTGCCAGTAAATGTGTTGTTGACTTGTTTATAAATACAAAGCCTGTTGCATGCCTACTTGCCCATATGGTTAATACTCCATGAAAACTGCTTGTGGATTATGTTGCCATTTTGGGCCATTCATTCACTGTAAAATTAGTTTATAGGACAGTCTTTTGTTTTCTGCATGTGTTTTAGGACAGAAGAAGAGAAAATAAGCAAACAAGCTAAAAGCCTTCAGGGGAGTATTAGTTTGTGAGTTTAATGAGTTGGCAGCTGCAAGAGGTTGTCTTGGGCGTTTTCCAGGAGGTGAGATGATGGGAATTATAAAAAGGTTTCTTAAAACCTTTTCAATTCCAAGGTGCATGGACTTGTAAACCTTTTCTACTGAGCAATAGTTTCCAATTGTACATACTACATACTGTTTATTTTAAGCTTATTAAACACATAATTCCATTTTCCTGTTACGAATATCTGCTCCCTCCTAACTCCTAAGTAACCTTTTTTACATGATTTGCATGCACTCTGCTTAGCTTTTTAAAATCGACTTTAGAGGTGTCTTTGCTATTCTCTGGACCCTGTGTCGATAGAAGAATTCAAGCCATGAAATTGAATTGAAGCTTCCAACTTCAAGGTATACCATAGGTCCATTGCAGATCATAAGAAGGCTATTACATTTACATCAACTTGTACGGATCCAGCATTCCAGCTCCTCATTACAAACAAAGTTTTGTTTTTGTTTGTGCTAGTAATACGCATATGCTATGCACAATCATAAATAAATAAATAAAGGTTTCGAAACTTTTTTTCCATTTTCTTAATAAAATAAATTTGTAGTATATGAATCAATAAACTTAATGGCAATAAAGGAAGAAAAAACAGTTTACAGAAACAGGAAGAAAAAATTAGTTTACAGAAACAGGGAGAAAAAATAGTTTATAGAAACAGGAAGAAAAAATAGTTTACAGAAACAGGAAGAAAAAACAGTTTATAGAAACAGGAAGAAAAAAACAGTTTATAGAAACAGGGAGAAAAAAACAGTTTACAGAAACAAGAAGAAAAAACAATTTACATAAACAGGAAGCAAAAACGGTTAGGAAGCAAAAAGCAACAGAAGCTTTGCGAAAGCTTGATTCACAGGCATCGTTAAATAGACCGAATAACAAGCCTCTAATAACAGCATGTTGATGCTTTGCATCTCAATTTATTTTCTCTCACAATTTTTCCCATGATTTCCAATGTTAACAATACTCACTAAAACTCAAGCAACAGGTTAAGAAACCATTAAAAATCAATGACTAACATCGAAATGAAAACACTCTGAAGTACAAGACCTTCCTATACTAACAAAAATGTAATTAGCAAAGTCATAATCATCATAAATCATAAATTACCTAAATATGAAAGCTCTAAATATGGGTAGAGCCACACTTTCCGATTTATTGCCTAATTTCATAGTAAAAATGACCCAAGCACATGATTCACACAATAACCAAGAGGACCCAATTAGGGTTTTTTTCTTTTCTATAATGAGGGCTAGGATTTACTGAAAATCTTACCAAAGGACAAAAATGGAGACTTACTCTCTGCAAATCTGAAGCTTGGTGATCACAAATGGCTGCAAAGGCTGAAAAATGGTTTATATACTTTCCAAGAAAACCATAATCCAAGTGATGGAGGTTATATGGCTTCCTATTGGCCAAGGGATGCAAGCCCTTGATAAGGACTCAGCCAAGGGTTTAGAGAGGTTGGACTAAGGTCAACAAGGGAGGCTCAAGTCACTTAAGACGTCCAAGGGCCAAGGGTATGAGGGTCATCAACCAAAACAACTCAAAAATCCCGGATGTGTGAAATCTGCCTGATGCGGTCGCTTTGATTTTGGACCATGCGACCGCATGGTCCCTATTCCAGATTCTGCACATTTTGAGGTGCTCTCAGCATCTCAACGCGAGCCAACGACCAAAAACCAATGCGATCGCGAGGTTCAGGTCCTAAACTTGATGTAAACTAGTCCTAAATGGTCCCAAACTCATGGGCAACCATCCTAAGGTTTAACCCAACTCAAAACAAGTCGGAAACACACCCGAAACACAACCGAAACAAGCTAAAACATGGCTGGAATCGCTAGACAAAAGGCCAATGAATCAAACACGATTCAAATCCAACTCAAACTAGCATAACTTGAACATGCATAAGGCTTGTTTAAACATGGTTATGGCTTGCATACAAGGCCTAGAACTCAAATGAACACCTCACAAGACGAAACGCAAGCAATACGGGCAACGATGAAAAACCCTAAAGCTCAAACAATGCAACCAAGCTTCTAAACTTCCAACCAAGCATACTATGATCAAGTTGAACATTATAAGTCACATATGCAAGGTACCAAGACTCTCAATGAGACTTACTTAGGTGCTAACACGCTAAGACGAACACTCAAAGCATTAACAACAAGGCATGCAACGCATGGAAGACAATCACTCTACTATGATCTTAACCAACACAATGCAAGCATGATATGAATGAAACAAAGTCTCTAACATGTCGAGACACACAATAAACATGTTATAATGATGTTATTCATGTAAAGGGGTTTGGGTTCTCACATCCAGGAACTTCACCTATTTCTAGAGCACCTTATAGAATGGCTCCAGCTGAGTTGAGATAATTGAAGGGACAGTTGTAGGAACTTCTTGATAGGGAGTTTATTAAACCAAGTGTGTCTCCGTGGGGTGCATCGGTGTTATTTGTGAAGAAGAAGGATGGTAGTTTGCGGTTGTGTATGGACTATCATCAGTTGAACCAAGTTACTATAAAGAACAAGTATCCCTTACCTCATATTGATGATCTCTTTGATCAACTTCAAGGGTCTATCGTGTATTCCAAGCTAGACTTGAGGAATGGTTATCATTAGTTAAGAGTTCGGGCCGAGGATGTCCCGAAGACAGCCTTTCGTACACGTTACGGCCATTATGAGTTTGTTGTGATGCCGTTTGATTTGACTAACGCACTTGCAGTCTTAATGGATTTGATGAATAGGGTGTTTCACGAGTACCTTGATTGCTTTGTGGTTGTGTTTATTGACGATATCCTCATGTATTCGAGGTCACAAGAGGAGCATGAGAATCATTTGAGAGAGGTCAATTCTGTGTTGCGTAAGAAACAACTTTTTGCTAAGATTAGCAAGTGTGCGTTTTGGCTTGAACTAGTTGCTTTTCTTGGGCATGTTGTGTCTAGTGATGGTATCGCGGTAGATCCATCCAAGGTTGAGGCTATTACCAAGTGGAAGACTCCTAGTACGGTGACCAAAGTCTGTGGTTTCTTGGGCTTGGCGGGTTATTAACGTAGGTTTATTGAGGGATTTTCCAAGATTGCTACTCCTATGACAAATTTGACTCAAAAGAAGTCTACTTTTATTTGGAGCGACAAGTGTGAGGCTAGAGTCTAGAAATTGAAGAGGAGATTGACTACAACTTCTATTTTAGCATTGCCTAGTGGTTATGATAACTTCGTGGTCTATAGTGATGCTTCGTTAGAAGGCTTGGGTTGGGTGCTTATGCATAACAGAAAGGTTATTACTTACGCTTCTAGGAAGTTGTCACCATATGAGCGGAATTATTCGACATATGATCTTGAGTTAACATCTATGATCTTTGCGTTTCACAAGTGGAAACACTATCTTTATGGAGCTAAGTTTGAGGTGTATATGGATCATAAGGGTTTGAAATACCTTTTCTCCCAACAAGAGTTGAATATGAGACAAAGGCGATGGATGGAGAAGCTTAAGGATCTCCATTGCACTATTTTATACCATCCGGGGAAAGCGAATATAGTTGTGGATGCTTTGAGTAGGAGATCCTACATGTCTTTTTTGATGATGAGAGAATGGAAGATGCTTGAGGATGTTTGTGAATGGAGTCCTGTTGTGTGTGAGCATAATGTTCTCTTTGCTAGTGTTCGTGCTACACCAGTGTTATTTGGGTTGATTAAGGAAGCACATGCTACTGGTCCAGATTTGAGGAAGATTATTGATGGATTGGGTGAGAATAATACACCCAAGTTCGTAATAAACAGTGATGGGATCTTGACATTTCATAATAGGGTTTGCATTTCTTCTTTCGATGGAGTGAAACGATTGGTTCTTAATGAGGCTCACAAGGCCAAGTATACAATACTTCCAGGGAGTAGTAAGATGTACCGTGACTTGAAGAGGCAGTTTTGGTGGAATGGGATGAAGAGGGAGATAGCTAAGTATGTTTCTATATGTTTGACGTGTCAGCAGGTTAAGGCTGAGCACCAAAGACCTGTCGGGTTTACTTCAGCCACTTGAGATTCCGTAGTGGAAGTGGGAGCATATTAAGATGGATTTTGTTACGAGGTTACCACGTACTCGTAGAGGTTTTGATGAAGTTTGGGTTGTTGTGGATAGGTTGACTAAATCTTCTCATTTTATTCCTATTGCGATAACCTACAGTTTGAGTCAGTTGGCAACTTTATACATTCAAGAGATTGTGAGGCTACATGGTGTTTCGGTTAGCATTGTATCAGATAGGGATCCCAGGTTCACTTCTAGGTTTTGGCATTCTTTGCTGGAGACTTTGGGTATGAAGTTGAACTTCAATACTATTTTTCATCCACAGTCAGATGGTCAGTCTGAGAGATTGATACAGATATTAGAGGACATGTTATGTGCTTGTGCTATGGATTTCAAGGGTAGTTGGGATTCACATCTACCATTGGCATATTTTGCATATAATAACAATTGTCAATCGAGCATTGAGATGGCGCCTTATGAGGCTTTGTATGGGGGTAAATGTCGTTCACCAATTTTCTGGGATGAAGTTGGTAAGGCTAAGTTATGGGGTTCAGAAATGGTACAACAGTCGATTGGGCGGAAAGCTGACATCCCTATTTCGGACATTACTGGTGTTGGATACCACACCAGTTGGGGAGACACGCCCGTTAGCGTAGAATTCACGGACAATGGTCACGATTGCCACGCTCAGAGTTGCACAAGAGCTGCCCATCTTCATTGGGCGAAGTAGGCAGGGAGGTCAAAATCTTTAGCCTTAAATACCCTCTCAGGGATTATGCTTTTGGAGAGCTTCCTCCTGTAGCTCTCCGACGCCTCGAAGGAGACGAACCTTAAGGTGTCATAATCTTGCTCCTCTTGGGAGCGGGAAGTAAAAGGTCCGGTGTTCCTACGTTTCGAGGCCATGGGGGACACTAAAAATATACTCTCTCAACAAAAATCAGAAAACCCAACAAAATATAAAACGCATGCACGTATACTAAATATGTGCGTATCTATCACCCTAACATGCAAAATTTTGACATATCAAAATTTACAGAAATAAGCGGGATATAAGTTACATGGAGTGCACTGCTTAAAACACGATGTTGGTTTGGCGGAACCGTTCATGTCGATAATAATGGCGGGTCAACAGTCTTTCAAAGCTTCAAATGGGTTGAATGGAGAGATGGGGATGAACTGAATGAAGAAGATTTGAAGAGTAGCAACCACTCTTGCTTATCCTGGCCAGAATCTGAACTGATATCACCGGAGTTGAGAAAGAGCAGATCACCAGCTTGTTTTGAAATTTTTGATTTCAGGTGAATTGTTCAAGGGCTGCCATTTCACGCTTATAAAGAGGGCCTTGTGTCCGCAAGGTGTGGATACCTTGCATCCAAAAGGGTCACAGTAATTGCACATGGAAGATGATGCATGGCTTGCGGGGGCAAGGGTTGAGGGCTTGCAGCCGCAAGGGTACCAGTTAGTTCAAATTTAATGAGGCCTTGTGGGGGCAAGGTGTTAAGACCTTGCGTCCGCAAGGGTCACTGAAACTGTGCCTCTTGGGAGGCTGTTACACATTTTTGCACTGTCTTTGTTTTCGTCCTTTCGTTACATTCCGTTAGGACGGTTTCTTTCCTGTACTTAAAAAATTCTACAAAACAAAACTAAACTAAACAAAAATATTAAATGACATATAAATACAACACTATGATGTTTTTCACCCCCAAACTTGAATTATGCCATAACTGGAAAACATTTAATTTAAATGTTCATAATCAAATAAGATGGAGAAACACATATTTAAATTACACTACAAAAGCAATTTAATATTTATGAAAGTGGGTTGCCTCCCACCTAGCGCACTTGTTTAACGTCTTTGGCTCGACCTAACTTCAAACCTATTCTCTTGGGGGTTTAGTGTCAGAGAGACGAATAACTTCGATTGTCTTTTCTACTGACATGGGTTCAAAATAAGGTTTGAGACGGTGACCATTCACCTTAAAGATCTCATTGGTCTTTGGGTTCCTTACATCAACTGCTCCATGTGGATAAATTCGTACTATTATAAAAGGACCGGACCATTTTGATTTTAACTTTCATGGGAATAATCTTAATCTAGAATTAAAAAGAAGAACTTTTAAACCTGGACGTAACATCTTTTTGGTAATTCCCATATCATGATATCTTTTGGTCTTTTCTTTATATATTTTAGCATTCTCATATGAATTGAGCCTATGCTCTTCTAACTCTTTTAGCTGGAACAGACGTTCCTCTCCAGTCAAAGCTAAATCAAAATTAAGAGTTTTAATAGCCCAAAAGGCTTTATGTTCGATTTCCACTAAAAGATGGCATGCTTTGCCATACACCATCCTATAAGGACTCATTCCTATCGGATTTTTATATGCAGTTCTGTATGCCCAAAGAGCATCTTTGAGTTTTGGTTCCCAATCTTTTCTATTTGGTCTCATAGTCTTTTCAAGGATTGCCTTGATTTGTCTATTACTTACTTCTACTTGGCCAAAAGTTTGAAGATGATATGGAGTGGCTAATTTGTGAGTCACACCATGTTTCCTAAGGCACGCATTCATCAAGCGATTGGTGAAGTGCGTTCCTTGATCAATGATTATTGCTTTTGGTATTCCATACCGACTAAATATTTAATCATCCAAAAACTTGACAACCGTTTTACCATCATTATTTCGGGTAGCCACGGCTTCTATCCATTTAGACACATAGTCCACTGCAACTAAAATATATTCGCAACCATTTGAGACTGGAAAATGACCCATAAAGTCAATACCCCACACATCAAAAATTTCAATTACCAGATTATAATGCAAGGGCATCTCATTCCTTTTATTGATTCCACCAGTCCTTTGACATTTATCACATGTTTTACAAAATATTTCAGCATCTCTAAAAATAGTAGGCCAGTATAAACTAGATTGTAAAATTTTTCTAGCAGTTTTACTACTACTAAAATATCCACCACAAGAGTATTCATGGCAGAATGTCAGAATAGTTTGTTGTTCTTGATCTGGAATACATCTCCTAATTAAAGAATCTGAACATATTTTGAATAAATATGGATCTTCCCAAAAATACTTTTTAGCATCTACCAAAAACTTCTTTCTTTGATGATAATCAAAATCAGGATTTATGATATTTGCTACATAAAAATTCACGAAATCAGCATACCATGGTTCATGATTTTTTATTGCAAAAAGTTGTTCGTCGGGGAAGTCTTCATTCATGGGGATTTTATTATCAAGAAATTGACGTTCAAGTAAAGGTAAAAATTTTAATATAGACAAATGATCAGCAATGACATTTTCTGTCCCTTTTTATCCTTGATTGTGATGTCAAATTCGTGTAATAACAACATCCATCTAATGAGCCTAGGCTTAGCCTCCTTTTTACTCAAAAGATATTTTAAGGCTGTATGGTCTGAAAATATAACAACTTTTGCTCCTAACAAGTAGGGACGAAATTTTTCAAATGCAAACACAACTGCTAAAAATTCTTTTTCGGTGGTGATATAATTAAGTTGTGCATCATTTAATGTCCTACTTGCATAATGTATTACATGGGGTTTCTTATCTACCCTTTGGCCTAACACAGCCCCAACCACAAAATCTAATGTATCACACATGATCTCAAAAGTAAGAGACCAGTCAGGGCTGGTCAGTATGGGGGCTGTTGTTAACTGTTCTTTTAACAAATTAAATGCATTTAAACATTCTTGATCAAAAATAAATTTTGTATCTTTCGCCAATAGATTGCATAGAGGTTTATAGATTTTCGAAAAATCTTTTATAAATCTTCTATAGAAACCTACATGACCTAGAAAACTTTTAACACCTTTGAATGTAGTTGGGGGAGGTAGTTTTGAAACAACATCAATTTTTGCCTTATCTACCTCAATTCCTTTATTCGGCACAATATGACCTAGAACAATTCCATTATTAACCATAAAATGACTTTTCTCCCAACTTAGGCTCAAATTGGTTTCACAACATCTTTTAAGAACCGATGTTAGATTTTCTAAGCAATTTTCAAATGATTTCCCAAAGACTGAAAAATCGTCCATCAATACTTCTACACACCTTTCTACTAAATCAGAAAATATTGAAATCATACATCTTTGAAAAGTGGCGAGGGCATTACATAATCCAAAGGACATCCTTCTAAATGCAAAGGTACCAAAAGGACAAGTAAATGTAGTCTTTTCTTGATCTTCCGGTGCAAGTGAAATTTGATTATAACCGGAAAAACCATCAAGAAAATAGTAATAATCATGACCAGCTAATCTTTCAAGAATTTGGTCAATGAAGGGCAAAGGAAATTGATTTTTTCTTTATGGCTGCATTTAATTTTCGTAAGTCTATGCACATTCTATAGCGTGTTATAGTTCTCGTAGGAACTAACTCATCTTTCTCATTTTTCACAACTGTAATTCCCGATTTCTTAGGAACTACTTGGACTAGACTGACCTATTTACTATCAGATATTAGGTAAATTATACATGCATCAAGAAGCTTAAGTACTTCTTTTCTAACTGCTTCTTCCATATGTGGGTTAAATCTCCTTTGTCGTTCTCTAGAAGGTTTGGTACCTTCTTCCAAATGTATTTTATGCATACACATAGTGGGACTAATACCGTTTAAATCTGCTAAGGACCATCCAATGGCTTTTCTATATATCCATAAAACTTTTAACAAACTTGCTTCTTGTTCTTCCATTAAATCAACAACAATTATAACAGGTAAAGTTTTACCTTCCCCAAGAAATGCATATTTCAAGTGGGGTAGTAAGGACTTTAAATCTAGTTCAGGAGGAGATTCAATAGTTGGGGTGAACTTAGGAACTTCTAGTTCTACTTTTTTAGTTTGATCATCCTTAGGAACTTCAAGTTCCTCCTTTTCGATTTGAGTATCTTTTGAAATTTCAAATTCAACTTTAGGAACTTCAGGTTTCTCTTTTTCCAATTTAGCATCCTCCGTAAGGATCTCTTTTTCTAATTCCTCAATATCGAATATCATATTGGAAAATCTCTTTGATTAGAATCTCTACCTAACATTACTCGTTCTAACTCGTCTTCCTTTAAATCTGATTCAAAATTTTGGGCTGTAAGATTTTCTATTTCATCAATTGAAAAGCAAGCGTTCATATCGATTGGTCTATTCATTACATCAAAAACTAAAAATTCTAATGTCTCTCCCATAACAGACATTGACAGCTGACCATTCCTCACATTAATCATTGTGTTGGCCGTGACCATAAAAAGTCTTCCTAACAAAATAGGAACTTCATTATTTGTACATATTTTCCTTTCCATCTCTAGAAGCACAAAGTCAACTGGTATAATCAACTTATCAACTTGAACTAAAATATCCTCTACTATTCCTAAAGGATGTTTGATTGAACGATCGGCTAACTGTAAGGACATAGTAGTGGGTTTTAATTATCACAATCCTAATTGTTTGTAGACAATGAAAGGCATTAAATTATTACTCGCACCTAAATCAACCATTGCTTTCACCTTTTTAGAATTACCGAAAGAAACTTGGATATTGAAACTACCAGGATCTTTTAATTTAGGGGGGAGTTCAGGTTGTAATACTACAGTTACGTTTTCAGAAACAATTATTTTCTTGTTATTTAGAAATTTATGTTTCTTAGAGTGGAGATCTTTGAAAAACTTAGCATAAGATGGAATATTTTTAATAACGTTGAGCAAAGGAAGATTAATATTCACTTCAGACAACATATTATAAATTCCGTAAATTGTTTATCTATTTTGTTTTTCATTAATCTACCAGGAAATGGAATTGGTGGAACATATGGTGGAGGTGCAACATATGGTACCTTAAGAGGTTCTGCCTCTTTTTCTTGTTCTTTATCTTGGATTTCTTTTTCAGAATCTTTTTCTTTATCGTTTTTTTCAACTTCAATTTGAATTTCTTCACCAGAATTACTTGCTTTTTTAGGAATATCAGCAAAATGAGTAGGATTACTTACCTCTTCTCCAATGACTTTTCCACTACGCAGAGTAGTGATAGATTTTGTCTATTCAGTTTGACTAGGGAAATTCCCTTCTTCTCTACCTTTCAAAAATTGAGCGAAATCATTCGACAACTTTTCCATGTGTGTCATTATTTGCCTGTTGAAAGCAGTCTGCTTATCTTGAAGCTCGTTATTGTTTTTCGCTTCCTCAATTTGAAGTTGTCCTTGTTGAGGAAGTTGTTAAGAATGCAAAGGCTTATTTCTTGCCCATGAGAAATTGGGATGATTTCTCCAACCCTGATTGTACGTGTTGGAATAAGGATCATTCCTTTGTCTTGGAGGATATGAGTTCATAGCATTTGCCTGTTCAGAAATCAGAGTACTAGATGGACAAAAATTAGTAGCATGATTATTTAGTCCACAAATAGCATACACTTCTTGAATTTGAGACTTATTTTGTAGGGATTCAATTTGTGCTTGCATCTGTTCCAATCTAGCTTCATAATTTGAATTATCTTGAATATGATACAAACCTCTATTTTTGCCTCTAGTGTTTTTCTGTTGAGAATTTGCACATAACATTTCAAACAAATCTTCTAATTCAGCTGGTGTCATTCCTCTAACGGAACAACCGGATGCACTACCAACCATAGTTTGAAGACTAGAAGGAAGTGCATGATAAAATTGAGTCACTAAAACATCTTGAGATAGATTATGATTGGGACACATAATTTGTAAATTTTTAAATCTATCCCATGTTTCATGGAATGTTTCTCCTGGTTCAGTTTGAAAAGCAATAATTTGATTTCTATAATCAAATAGAGATGCATGCTGATAAAATTTACTCATAAACAAAGCATATAACTGAGTCCATGTATAAACATTCCTTGGTGCCAAATTCATAAACCATCTTTTCACTGCATCTTTTAATACACACTAGAAATATCGCATTTTTAATTGATCTTCCGTTAGACCTCCTAACAAAAAATTATCAGTCATAAAACTATATTCTTTCACAAAAGTAACTGGGTCTTCAGAAGGCAATCCATAGAATGAAGGCAACATATAATAAAAATGGTTTTTAAGTTCAAAGTTTCTTACTGCATCCGGTAATACTAAACATGATGGTGTCGCATTCAACATTGGACGACCATAATCATTTATTGTTCTTTGATTTATTACCACTTTCATATTTCGAGCAGCTGGTTCCTCCCTTCTTTGATTCTCCAGAGGAACCGGATTTTCAGGATTTCGATTATTATCCATTGGAGGATCAGCCAGAGGATCTTCTCTATCTACTTGTTCTTGATTGATTGGTGGATTATTAAAATTAACAGGATTTTTCTTATTTCTACCAAGATTATTTATATTTTGATTTAAATCTGCCAGCTTGGGATTTAAAGATCTACGATCGTGCATACAATGCAAAACAAAAGCAAATAAATAACTAGATTAAAAATAAATTAAAAATCTTTTTTGTAATTTTCTTTTATAAAACTGAATTAAAATGTTACCAATAAATTAGCTTAGCCCCGGCAGCGGCGCCAAAAACTTGATGTCTTATTTTTAACCTCGCAAGTGTACGAATCAATTGAAGTATAGCGCACGGAAAGCAAGTGTCAAACCACAGAGACAAGAAGTATCTAGAGCAAGTAAACAAGTAACAATTAAACTAAGGGGGGTTTGTTTATTAATCTAAATTATTCTACTAAAAGCAGGTAATCTAATTAACAATTTAAAGCAACCAACATAGTTTTGTGAAGATCTTATGGTGGAGGAGAATCTAGGAATGCAGATTCACTTGTATCTACTCTAATGCTCATTTGTTCAATGTATCAATCAATTAATCTTGGGATCGTTAATGAAAGATTGGTATAGGTCGCCAAATTATAATTCAATCTACATCCTAAATAATTCATCCGAATCTATACCCTTAAGAACAAGAACTTATGAACTTTTGTTTGTCACTCAGAAACATATATATGAACCTAACCCTAACTTATCACTCTCGTGCGTCGATAAGGTCAATTTCTCACAATGGTGAGCCAGTACACGACATATGCATTTGGCCATGCAGTTATCCGTACCTCTTGGTCTTTAACTATTGCGATACCATTCATTAGGAAAAAGCCAAATAGTAAAGAGATTGATAAACACTGTGATCAACAAGATTTGATTGAATAAAAATATATAACAGAGCAGAAAATTCGATACAAGTTACCTCCATTTCCTAGATTAGGGAGCAGTTAGTTCATCCTTGACGATGAACATATCAATGTTACGTTATTCCAGTACATCTTCTTTTATCTTTTAGCACTTTGCACCCTTCCTTCAATTCTTTACTTTACGTCTTGTAAATCCCATAATTTCACATAAAACCATAAAACTTACAATAAATCTCCAAAACACATATTAGTAGCCAAAAGCCTCATGGAATTGCTATTTCTAAGCTATAAAAGTACCCCCAATAGATGCGTATAAAACACATCTATCAGTTACATTACGTTGTGTTATAATAAGACGTGACATTACATTGTGTTATGATAAGATGTGACGTTACGTTGTCATCTAATAAGACGTAATGTTACGTTATGATCAATTAAATGATAAGACGTGACGTTACATTGTGTTATGAAAAACGTAATGTTACGTGGCGTTACGTTGTCATCTAATAAGATGTAACGTTACGTCACGTTGTGTTATGATAAGACGTAACATTACATTACGTTGTGTTATGATAAGACATGACGACGTGACGTACGTTGTCATCTAATAAGACAAAATGCTACGTTATGTTACGTTAAGTGGTGTTATGATAAGACAAAACATTACGTTACGTTGTGTTCTGATAAGACGTGATGTTACGTTGTCTTCTAATAAGACGTAATGTTATGTTACTATTAATTAAATGATAAGACGTGACGTTACATTGTGTTTTGATAAGACGTGATGTTATGTTACGTTACGTTGTGTTATAATAAGATGTAATGTTATGTTACGTTACGTTGTGTTATGATAAGGCATAATGTTATGTTACGTTACGTTTTGTTATGATAAGGCGTAACGTAACATTACGTTATGTTACTTTACATTACGTTGTGTTATGATAAGACGTGATGTTACGTTGTCATCTAATAAGACATAATGTTACGTTACGATTAATTAAATGATAAGGCGTAACATTACATTGTGTGTATGATAAGACGTAATGTTACGTGACGTTGCGTTGTCATATAATAAGACGTAATGTTATGTTACGTTGTGTTATGATAAGACGTAATGTTATGTGGCGTTACGTTGTCATCTAATAAGACGTAACGTTATGTTACATTGTGTTATGATAAGACGTATGGTAGTGTTGTCATCTAATAAGACGTAAGGTTACGTTACGTTACGTTACGTTGTGTTACTTGTCTTTAATTTAATTACTAACTCATAGTTATTTTTTGATAACTATGTAATAATATGAAAATAACAAAAAAATTGACAAGGGTTTGATAACTAGGTAATAATAAGTTTTTGGTATTTTTCACAAAAAAATTGAAAATTTCCTCCAATGCCATATTCCCCTAAATTTGAAAAACAAGGGGGGGGGGGGGGATATATATTGAAACACTTTTCCCACCTAGGGCTTCCTACTAGGGGTGGCAAATCGGTCGTGCTAGGCTGTTATTGGGCCGGCACGATAACATCACGAACACGAACACGGCACGATAAGCTTATCGTGCCTAATATTAAAACCCGAACACGACACGATAAAAACACGAAAAGCACGGCACGACACGATAGGCACGATAAGCAAAAAAACACGATTTATTTAGTCAGGCCCGTTAAGCCCAATAAACATTATAAAATATATAATTTTGATTTTTTAATACATATTTTGAAAATTTATCAATATAAATAGTCAAGTAGTTTAAAAGTCATAAATTTTCAAATGATAAAACTATGAAATAATCATGAAAATAATTCGAAAGAAGTGAATAACCCTTAGTAAATTTTTAAAAATATATTTTTAAAACATATATATTTTAGTTATCGTGCCTTACCGTGCTTATCAAGCCAGCCTTATAACAACCCATTTTTTTATCGTGCCTTATCGTGTTGGCCCTATAACGGCCCGAACCCGATAAGCCCCAGCCCAAACCCTATAATTGCGTGCCGTGTTAGTGTCGGCCAATCGTGTCATGCCTCAAATTGCCACCCCTACTTCCTACTGATAATTCACTCCAATGCAAAACTCTCCCTCCAACAGTTCCTTGTCTTCTTGACCTAGGGCTTCTACCAATAATCCAACGCACATACTCCCTCAACTCCAACGCCCATACTCCCTCTCCTCCGACAACTAACAACTCAACCTAGGGCTCACTCAAACAAAATTGATTCCCAAAAAATGGAAACCCCAATTTTCCAAGACAAGGAACTTGACTCATATGACTGCAATTTGACAAGAGTTTGCAATTGTAATGTTCGCGCACCTATGTGGACATCTTGGAGTGACGAAAACCCAAGTAGAAGGTTCATTAGATGTGCAAACTATAAGGTTATATTTCTTTCATTTTTTATTATTAATAATATGCAGATGTTTATTTATTTTTTGATTTTCAATCTCAGGATCAAGCTAACCAAAGTAAGTTTTTTTCTTTGATTGACCCACCACTGCCTGAGAGATAAAAAAAAAGTTATTAGTGGATGTCTTAGATCACAACTAGTGGAGATGAAGCATGAGGTTGAGAAACTTGAAAGGCAACTCAAACAAGTGGTTCAACAATCAATAAGCTGAAAAATTGAAGACAATGAAGTAAAAGCTCAAGGTACAAGGAAAGAAAATTGGAAGAACAATTTATGAAATCAAAAGAAAGAACTCAGTGCTATTTTTTGTGCAATTTTCCTAACTTGGACAAATTGTTGTTCGCCTGATTATGGCAATGTTAAAAGGAAACACTATTTTCAACAATTTGTCTATTCCTTAGTGTTTAATTGTAGTGTATTATTATTTGAATCTACATATTCCATATGAACATTTTATTACGATACTTAATTAATGGAACTTTTTGTTATTTAATGACTCAGTTTCCTGAATCATTTGTTATACAATTGGTTAAGTAATCGACCTATTGCATTACTCATATATTATTGAGTTAATTACTCAACCAATTTTGCTATAAAGGCGTTGCTAAACGATCATGGGTTCCCTTGGCAACATGTTTATGATCTCAGACGATGCAGTAATCTTTCTCGTTTCTTCCGTCTGTCTCATGTCTATAGAGAACAGAATAAGGTGGCGGATTTTCTGGCCAATTTCGCATACAGTCATAGGGTTTCTAAAATTTTGAATTCGACAGTGGATCTTCCAGGCAAGGCCAAAATGCTTATGCATTTGGACAAGCATGGTTTTTATAGTTTTCGTAGTCAGGCTAGATAGTTGTTCTGTATTGTGTTATTTTTTCTTTGGTTTTCTCCCTGTATTTCCGCTCGAGGTCGCTCCTCTGTCCCCCTATATCGGGTTGTCCCCTCAAGTTTGTTCTTTTTTCTTATTTTTATAAATCTCCGTAGGTGCCGCCCTGCTTTTATTATAAAAAAAAATCGACCATACCCTCTGCAATTAATCAACACAAGTATTAACTAACTGACTCATTTGTTATAGAATGGGTTGAGTAATCGACCTTACCCTCTGCAATTAATCAACACAAGTATTCTAACTTAAGTCAGTTACTTGACTCATTTGTTATAAAATGGGTTGAGTAATCGACCCTACCCTCTGTAATTAATCAACACAAGTATTCTAACTGAAGTCAGTTACTTGACTCATTTGTTATAGAATGGGTTGAGTAATCGACCCTACCCTCTGAAATTAATCAAACATAATTATTCTAACTGAAGTCATTTACTTGACTCATTTGTTATAGAATGAGTTGAGTAATCGACCCTACCCTGCAATTAATCAACAGAAGTATTAAATAACTGAACTTATTTGTTATAGAATGAGTTGAGTAATCGATCCTACCCTCTGTAATTAATCAACACAAGTATTCTAACTGAAGTCAGTTACTTGACTAATTTGTTATAGAATGGGTTGAGTAATCGACACTACCCTCGGCAATTAATCAGCACAAGTATTCTAACTGAAGGTAGTTACTTGACTCATTTGTTATAGAATGAGTTGAGTAATCGACCCTACCCTCTGCAATTAATCAACACAAGTATTAACTAACTGAAGTCAATTACTCGACCCATGTGTTATAGAATGGGTTGGGTAATCGACTCTACCCTCTCCAATTAATCAACACAAGTATTCTAACTGAAGTCAGTTACTTGACTCATTTGTTACAGATTGGGTTGAGTAATCAACCCTATCCTCTGCAATTAATCAACATAAGTATTAACTAACTGAAGTATTTACTTGACTCAGTTGTTATAGAATGAGTTGAGTAATCGACCTGTTGTATTATGAAAGTTTAATCAACCACAAGTATTAGCCGAGTCAGTTACTTAATCAACCCAAGTATTAACTAAGTCAGTTACTTGACTCATTTGTTATGGAATGAGTTGAGTAATAGACTCTACCCTCTGCAACCACAAGTATTAAGTGAGTCAGTTATAAAATGGGTAGAATAAATGACCCTACTCTTTTCAAGTCAACCACAAGTGTTAAACTGATTCATTTACTCTACCCTCTCCAAATTTAATCTATCCTATGCAAATATGAAATTGATATACAAATTGTCTGAGAAGTATACAAACATTTTCAATTGACATATATTTTCAATTACAAACTCATATAAGTAGTACCCAACACATAGCAAAAACATAGCAATTTCATTGCATTAATCAAGGTAAACAAGGATTATCATTGTCATAAACAAGTGTATTTTACATGACCCCTTAGAAATAGAGAAAATACATGACCAATGTCATCGCCGAATTCCTCATTCAAACAAGAATAAGCAGCAACAACAATATAATAAGGCTTCTAAAAAATTTAAGGATCCATGTTTGAACAAAATAGGCCGACAGCAAACTTTTTCCTCCAGTTTGAAATATGCTCATCAGTTACATAATAAGGCGGCTCGTCAATGCTTCAAAACTCAATGTACTTAAGGGCATAAATCCCGTAATCACCCCTGTGACACATTCAAACCACAAATTAGGTATTATAGAAAAATAATTTCAACGTACAACAATTCAATGAAATCCAATTAAAATAGGATCACTTACTTCAGTCCTATTTGTTGTATGCGTATATATATGTCAATTGTAATTGTTCCCATTTCTATTTTGACTTTCATTGCAATTAATGGGATTAGGGTTGTAAAAGGGGTGAGAGCTTCACGAACTTCATCTATTGTTAGATGACTTCTATCGGGCTCATACATAGTCAACTTTCCCATCTGGAGCTCAAAGTCGACTGCAAACCAATGATCCTTGGCCTTGTCCGGAAAGTAAATCCTTTCATCCCATGGTTTCCCAAGAAAATTCCAAGTTCCATAATGTATTTCCATGAAACAATCTTTCACCTTGTAACGCTTCGGTTCTTCTTTGTAAAGTTTGAACTCATGTATAAGGGAGTTGGTTAAGCCTGTGTCCATTATAAATCTTTTGTAATATAAATCTTTTGATAAATCAAATATTGATGGATATTTTTGTTGTCAAATATTGATGGATATTTTTGTTGTCAAATCCCGCATTGATGGATATTTTTGTTGTTCGCAGGGCCAAATCAATATGTTGAAATATAGTTGTCTATCAAAATCACACAATAATATTATCTTATAATGCCATTAATTTGATAGAATAACTTACTAGATCCTGAAGAAATGTTTGAGACATGACATATGTCTTGAACCAATCTTTCGTGAGCTTATAACCATATCTCATAACATAATCGTTGTGGAAAGAAATAGTTAAAATGCAAGTAATTGAATAAAGTAATTACAACAATAAAGAAATAGTTAAAATGTATTCAAAGGATTAAGAAAAGTATCTTACATAGGCCTCCCCATTTTCAACCAAGATTTAAACAGGTCATCTTCGAACAATCCGGTGCCATAAATAAGTCAGGTTTCATGTCATCTACAAATTTTCTTTCAAATTGCATACCACTAACTATGGGGTCGCCAAAATACACAACAATGAGTCGTGCAGGGAGTTCTTACTTGGGCCGATGGTTTTTTCACTCTCACCATTTTCGTATCTAAGATATTTGCAGAATCAATATCTTTTGCTATCATTTTCCTTTTATATCTATTGGAGGTTAAATCAACTTTATCATTAATAGTATTACCCGTATGCTTTATATTTTTCTTAGTGGTCTCCCCCGTAGCAGCATTCACCTCCATCGATTTGTTCTGTTCTATACCAGTATCCCATGTATGCTTCGTATGCTCTGTCTCTTTCTTAGTGGTCTCCCCCGTAGCAGTATTCACCTACAATGATTTGTTCTGTTCCGTACCAGTATCCCCTGTATGTTGATTTGTCTCTTTCTCAATGGTCTCCATCATCCTCTCGTGGTGAGGTGGTGTCATCATCGTATCATGGAGAGGAGGTATCATCGCCGTATCCTAGTGAGGTGGTGTATGCCAGTGGTGGGATGGTGTTTGCTCCCTCCTTGCCTGAACTAATTCATTGATCTTCTGGTTCATCTCAATCATACGATCATCAATCTTCCACATTTGAATACTATGATCATCAATCTTTCGGTTAATTTCAAGGAAGTTATCATTGAGCTTTTGTTGCATAGAAGTCACAACATTCAAGATTACCCTCATCAAATCATTAGTAGGGATAACTTCTTCTTTAGTTGGTTATTCCTCTAAACTAAATGCGTATATTGTACACCAAGTCCCAGGAAACTCATGAACATAACGTAGACAAGATTTTGCATCATTCGGAACCAAAGGAAGAAGAGCAACATCCTGTCAATTCAAAAACAATAAAAACTTCATTAATGAAATACACAATAAAATAAATATTTCATTATCGAGGTAGAAATAATGGAAAGAGTTTACATGTTGTATATCCAATATTTCAATAATCTCTTCATAGCTTGGATTTCCCATCGACTTTCGGTTACACATTCTAGAAACTTCTATCCCTATCTTTTCTAGCTGATAAAGATCTTCAAATCCAGAAAAGTTACAAAATAACTCAAATACCCAAATCTAAACAAAGTTATATGTAAGAAACATGTGATGAAAATAATTTATTGTCATTTGATTATAGTTAAATTCAACTGTTTACTTGTATTGCTAATGGGAAGCCATAGAACGCATTGGTTTTAACAACATCCTTGTTTGAAAGTTTTTTTAGTGTAGTAAGAAGGTTGAGATAAAACTTTCTTCCTCATGGATAATTATTAAACAATTCCAAGTTGTCCACAATATTCAAAAAATCAGTGTCTATCGAAGTAGTCCGTTCTTTAGCTCTCAACATAGATTCGTAGATAATAGCAAGTCCCAATTTGTATCTGTTCAGCTCATATTTTGCTCTTAAAAAAGCTTCTTTTAATTCTTTGGTCTCACAGCTTTTTTCCGTCCCTCAAAGTATTCATTAAATAATCTTTTTGTTGTAGGGATGTCCTTAGTAAAATCACTCTCATCACCGGAATATAAACCAGTAATTATGATGTAATATGAGAGCCCAAATCTCACCTTTTGACCCCGAATACAAAACCACATCTCATTTTCATACGACGACTCAATCCCCAGCATAACTAAAACATGTAGCAGCACATTGGAGGGTTTCATATTCTCCTTAATCCCATACAACTTTTCAAATGCAGAATTCAAGAACAATTTTTTGTGTTCTTTCTAATTTTTATAAACATCATCTACAACTGAAAATTAACTTCGACATGACACTTTTGCAGAGTATCTTTCTAATTGAGGAGTAATAAATGACATATTCTCTCTAATAGAATTTCAAATTGTAAATATTAATCACAACAATTATGTTTTAAACAGATAACAACCAAAAAAAAAGATATGGTTCATGTTTGAAAACAAAAAAACAAATTAGTTCATGTTTGAAAGAGTTCACTCATGTTTGCAAAACTAAACAGATTAACAATAAACTATTAAAATAAATTAAAATGAAAATTGTAAACATGAAACACATAAAAAGCAATAAACATAAACACAAATTATGTTTCTACACATACAGTTGATTGAAATTGTAGTTCAAAATATGTTGATTAATTGAAGCATGAATCACTCAAACTACTAATATCAAAAATTTGAAAGAGAAAACTAGAACAGCTAACCATTATATCTAGATTAATTAGTATGTGAGGAAAAAAATGTGAGGATATAGTAACTGACCAACAAGAATGAATTAGGTCGAGCATTTGATAGTAGATTAACTTTAAACCCTAAGCAAAATAAAAATGCTATTTTTTGAAGAATGAAAAAATTACCTTGATAATGTTGAGGAAAGTGAAAGCAAATCAAGAAGAGCTGTTGAGTTGATCCAAAGAGGGTGTCTTGCTTGTGAAGAGGGGTAATGAGTCTGTTATGAGGTAGCATTTTGATTTGATTTTTCTCTCATAACAAATAAATTGTGAAAGAGTTGATTAAAGTAGGGTATTTTATTGATTTATTGACTCGGTTGGTTATAGGTCGAGTATGTCAATTATTCGACATGTGGTTATGGGTAGAAATGAAGGTCGAGTTGAGTCGATTACTCTACCTATTTTATTGCGGGTTTGAATGAATACTCGACCACGTATATTTTTAAAAAAGATAATATGAGCAGTTTTTATCTCCCGTTTTAATATGTGTAGTTTGTATATCCCGTTTTTTTATCCAGTCAAAGGCCATAAAAGATAAATGAATGAGTTTTCAGTCATACACACAAAAAGAAGTGAGATTTATCAAATCTAGTCATTTGATCATGAGTAAACAAATATAGCCTTTGACCATTGGTTTATTAATAAACTAGTATAAACCACTTAGTTGATCACCGATAAACTTGTCGATCACACTTATCGACCAGTGATTTCAAATATTGAAAAATGCATTTTTACTGATTTATTAATAAACCAATAAGATTTATTAATGAATCAGACGATAAAAAGTTTTTTTTTTTTAAGTGCGGCTACAAATCGACCATCTTTAAATGGCAAACAAACAAAAAATCAAAAAGAAAGGAGGGGGATTATTTATTTCTTTTTAGCACCGCGACATTTTTGCTGGAGTTGAGTAGTATTCGCAAGTCGCAACCCACCCTGACTGCAGTTCGCAATCGGCGACCCAAAGGAAGGAGGGAGAGAGAGGGGGATGTGGAGGTCAAGAGCACTAGCAGCAAGAAGAGCCTGTGAGCTCAGCAAACTCGCCGGCGCCGGAGCCGGAGCCAGACCCAGAGGATCAAAACTGCATTCAGTCTCAAACACCACGAATTCACCCGAGGTACACCACCCATTTCATTCACATTTCCTCACTCCTAAAACCCTTTTCCCCCTAAACCCTCGATTTTTCTCTCACGATTCCACCGACCGCATCCCAGATTTCATCCCTGAACATTCTCCACATACCGACCCCGTAGTCAGCGATGAAGCCGATGCTTCCTCCGCTGAAAACCACGGTATGCATGATGAAAACAATAGCAGCTTTAGCATATCTGAGGAATGGAAGCAAGAACTTGTTTCTCCTTCTCCCTTTCAATTAATAGTGGATGATGATGAGAATGATGAATCAGTAGTAGTAGTAGAAAAAGATGAAATTCAAAAGTTTGATCTGGAGAAATTAGAGAGTGTGCGGTCTTTGCTTCTAAGTAGTGGTGGTAGTGTTTCTGGTGAGTCGATAGAGTCTCGACTAGACGACATGGATTTGATTCTGAACGAGGAGTTTGTGTTGAAGGTATTGGAAACCCCTCTTATTCCCAAGGAGAGTTTAGTTTTGTTCTCCAAATGGGCTGCCTCTCCCAAGAATCCAAATGGGTTATCTTTTGCCACTACGACGTTACTTGATGCCCTTGTTCATGCTATTTGTTGTTCTGGCGAGCTTACTAGGAATTCGATGTTTGGTTTGTGGGATATTGTTAAGGAAGTCGGAGAGAAGGAAAATGGTGTGGTGACTACCAAGATTCTTAACCAATTGATATCATGCTTTTTCAGGTTGGGTAAATTTGCTGGGTATCAGGTGTTTAGTCACTTTGAGAAGTTTTTATGCGTTCCAGATGCGGATTCCTATTACTATACTCTTGAAGCTCTTTGTAGGCGCTCGATCCTTGACCTTGTTGGACCTGTTTGCAATAGGATGCTCAATGATGGAAAACTTCCGGAACAACCAGATAGAATTGGGGACATGATCTGTTTTCTGTGCAAAAAAGGCAAGGTCAAAGAGGCTCATTCTGTTTATTTATCGGTGAAGGCGAAGGGGAAATATCCCCCCCAGTCTTCTGTCGATGTTTTGATCGGCTCCCTTTGTGCCGGGGAGAAGAAGATGATAAATATGTTTATTTGGCTTTGGAGATATTGGAAGATTTCTCTGCTGGAGAAGAACGAAAATATGCAATCAAGCCGTTTACTAGTGTCATTCATGGTTTGTGTAGGATCAAGGATTTTGAAGGGGCAAAAGTTTTGTTGTTTAAAATGATTGATGCTGGTCCTCCTCCTGGAAATGCAGTCTTCAATTTGATTATCCACAGCCTCTCCAAGGCTGGGGATCTGGAAGAAGCAAAGAAGATAATGAAAGTGATGGAAAGTAGGGGCCTGAAACCTGACGTGTACACTTACAGTGTGATTATGAGTGGTTATGCTAAGGGTGGTGAGATGGAGGAGGCTGCTAAAGTCCTGGCTGAGGCCAAGAAGAACCACCGTAAGCTTACCCCTGTGATATATCATACGATCATTAGGGGGTACTGCAAGATTGAAAAATTTGACAAGGCTGTGAAATTGTTGGCTGAGATGAAAATATATGGGGTCAATCCTACTACTGATGAGTATAATAAGCTGATCCAATCTCTGTGCTTGAAGGCTACAGATTGGGAAACTGCGGCGAAGCTAGTGAAGGAGATGAAAGAGAATGGTTTGCATCTGGATGGAAGCACAGTAGGACTTGTTAGAGCTGTTAGGAGTTGGAGGCAAAAGAAGCTGAGTGTGAAGCATAAGCCGTTATCAGCATATTGCATTAGTTGTTTGTAAAATGAAGATTTTAGAGTCACGGCTCTCTAACCTTTATGGCCTGTTCTTGTTATTCCTTTTTTAGCAATTTTCTGGAAGATAGAATAGGAGGAAAGCTTTGAGGTATAGTCTTTTAGTCCTGCATCGTGCTTTTTGTTGCAACTCTCAGAACTTTTAGGGAACAATTTTTGCTGCTCACACTTAATTAAGGTTGAACTCTTTGGTGTACTTAACTTTTTGGTCCAAATTAATGAATTGAATATGGAAGCTGGCTTAATTAAGTTGTAGAATGCCAGAATGAGTACTTTATGCCAGCATTGTTCTCTTGCAATTGGACATTTATATAAGTTGCTCTTACTTGTCATGATTAATTTGTAAGGCGCTGAAGCAGATGTAAAAAGAAAGTTGGCTGAGAAACTGTCTCACAAGAAGGTTTTCTGTTATTTGCTTGTTAATGTGGCTTTCTTTCAAATGCTAGCTAGCCCCAAAGACACTCATATTGCAATACCTTTCAGGTAAGTATCTTCCAATTGTGGAATAATAATGGTGGGGAATTTCTTTTATCTAATTCTTATATTGCACATACATTTATATTTGTAACTAAGGTCTGGTTTCATGGTTCTAATGTCCGAACTTACTCTGGTGTGATGAGCATGCACATATCTTATTTCAATGGATTTGTTGTTTATTGTATGGGTATACTTAATCTTTTTTTCCTCAAAAACAAAGTTGAGGACTTGTTTGCTATTAAAACTATGCACCGGATGTTGTTAATTGTTGTACTCTGTAATGTTCCATTTTTTTTCTTCTCTTGTTCTAGACCTTTTCTCTCGAAATCTGAGTTGTCTTAAACATTTAAGGTAGCTTAACATTGAGGTAAGTGAGAAGCTTGTGGTTCCAAATTTAGCTAGTAAATTTCTCCCTCATAAGAATCCTGTTGTAAAGTTTTTGTGCAATTAGCATACATTTTTTTCCCTCGTGCCCTTACTAGGTATTTTAAGGATGAGTACTAAAATGTGAAAAACTTGTAGATATTGGTAAAAACAGTTGACATTCTATATTGGCACAACTCTTCTAAGGGATTGCTAACAAGTGCCGAACAGGAAAGCCGAGGGAGGGGGGAGAGCGTTGGATAGCATCCTTATGTTTAACTTTTGTTATGCTATTAGGGGCTCTGTTTGAACCGGCGAAAAATGCTTTGAGCTCATCGCCTGGACATAGTTTAAGGGAGATATCTTAGTAGAAGAAGCTCAGTTCAGATTTTGGGAGAAAATACAAAGGATTTGATGTCAGGAGGAATCTGCGAAAGATTCGGAAGAACCCTTAGTACTCGTTTGTTGCGAACATTTGGAGCTTCTTTTGGTTTTGAAAAGTCGTATTTAAGTGTTTGTTTCAGCCAAAGCCAATAAATGAGGTACAACACCTTTTATGCATGGAAAAGCTAAAGCCAAAAAGCCAAAATTTTAAGCTTTTTTGGTTTTTTTTTTAAAGATAAAGACAACTATTTATTAATAAATATTTGATTATCTCCATTTCATCATTTTATGAAATATACATAAAAATATGAATACTAATTTTGAAGTTGTTTTTAACAAAAAATATAACAACTCATAAACAGCTTTTCAACATCTGTAACAAACAGTCTATCATGCAATCAGCCAAAAGTCATTCAGCCATCAGCTTAAGCTATCAGCCATAAGTCATAAGTCATCAGCCACAACAAACAAACCCTTAGTGTGTTCGCCTTTGTCAGTGGTCAGGCCTGAAGATTTTCAAGGCTTTGAGCTATTGATGGGTGCGAAAGAGAAGGAAGACATTTCGCTGTGGGTTAAAAGGAGGGTGAAAGGTTTCGGGAAGGTCCTCGGGGTATTGTGTGTAGGTTTTGAAGAATATTTTTTGAATTTGCCGATGGAAATGGATAGAGGCCAGAAGTCAGTGGGAAAGAATAGCAGTATTAGCAACAAAAAGCCTTGGCCAAAAAGTGACTGGGAACTGAAAATTTTGTGATGTAGGCCTTAATTTTGACCTGTTGATGGGAGGGGAGGGCAGGGAGAGGAGTCAAATCTTAATGTTTAATTATGCATATCCGAATCATTTCATGGAATGTGTGGGGTATAAATGATGAGTCGAAGCGTCAAGTGTTAATTGCAGCCATTCGTAAATGGAATCCTCATGTGATTTGTTTTCAAGAGACTAAAGTGGAACGTATGGACATAAAGCTGGTTATGAGTGTCAGAGGTAGAACCGTAGAAGGTGGATGCATTGGGAACATGTAGATGCTATTGGGACAGCCGGAGGTATTTTGGTTATGTGGGATAGTAGGGTGGTCTCCAGGAAAGACTGTTTGATTGGATCTCACTCAGTTTCTTTTATTTTTTAGGGGCTGGATAATGATATCTGATGAATATTTACAGGGGTTTATGGTCCCTGTGCAGATTTGGCTCGTCAGGACTTATGGAATGAGCTTAGGCAGTTTGTGAAAGGTGGCAGCTTCCGTGGTGTATTGGAGGTGACTTTAATGTTGTTAGATTTCCCGCAGAGCGAAAAGGGGCCAGAGTATATACACAGGCTATGATGGAATTCAACGAGTTTATAAACTATTTGAGTTTGGTGGACCTCCCTTTGGAAGGTGGGGAGTTCGCGTGCTCTAGAAATAGCGCGGGGCCCCACTGCTCGAGAATTGATCGTTTTTTAGTGTCAACTTGTTGGATGGAAAAATTTGGGGGTAGTTCTCAATCTGTTTTGCCAAGGGTAACTTCGGACCATGTTCCACTGCTTTTGGAATGTGGTGGTTTAAGCAAAGGGAAATCTCCTTTTCGGTTTGAACGGATGTGGTTAGAAGAACCAGGTTTTATGGATTGGTTTAAGGATAAATGGCAAAGTTATGAAGTGGAGTGAAATCCTGAATTTCGGTTAGCTAGAAAGTTAAAGATGCTGGAGGACTTAAAAAAGTGGAATAAGGAAACGGTTGGAAACGTTAGATTTAATTTGGATAGGTTGATGGAGGAAGTCAAGGATCTGCATGCTCAGGAAGGGACTGGAGTTTGGAGTGATGAAGATCTGACCAGACAAAATTTTCTTCAATTAGAAATTCAGAGGCTGCTTCGGAGTGAGGAGATCTGTTGGAGGCAAAAAGCTCGCATCAAATGGCTGAAGGAGGGAGATAATAAGACTAGATTTTTCCATCAGGTAGCAAAGGCTCACAAGCAAGCAAATCAGATCTCAATGGTACAGATTAATGGTATGGTATGTTACTGGAAAAAGATGCTGATATAAAAGTTGGTATAGCAGATTTTTACAAGGGGCTATTTTTGGAGGATAGTAGCTGGCATCCTAAACTGGAGGGTGTTACCTTCGGCCTCCTCCTTGATCCAGTGAATCAAGAAAATCTGGAATTACCTTTCACTTTAGATGAGGTTAAAGCAGCAGTTTTCAGTTTGAAGGGGGATAAGGCTCCGGGCCGGATGGTTTTCCGATGGCATTTTTTCAGCATTGTTGGGATTTGGTGAAGGGGGAGTTGATGGATTTGTTGCATTAATTCTTTGAGTTAAGAGATTCGAGAAAAGTCTCAATTCTACTTTTATTGCCCTAATCCCCAAAACGTATAGGGGAGGACATAAAAAAGTTTAGACCAATCAGTCTTGTAGGGGGTGTGTATAAGCTTATTGCAAAGATTCTTGCTAGCCGGTTGAAGAAAGTGTTAGATAAGATTATCTCTTCTTCTCAACATGCTTTTGTGGGAGACAGGCAAATTAAATTACTGATGCGTTGTTGATAGCGAATGAAGTGGTGGACCGGAGGATACGCAAAATAGGTGGTTGCGTTTTTTTGGATGTAAAATAGGTGGCTTTCCAACGACTTATCTTGGGCTGCCGTTGGGTGCAAATCCTATAAACAAAGAGTTGTGGAATCCGATTATAGCAACGTTCGAGCGTAGGTTAGTGGGGTGGAAAAAACAATATCTCTCAAAGGGTGGTCGATTAACTCTTATCAATAGCACTCTTTCAAGTTTGCCTACCTATTTTATGTTAATGTTTGGTATGCCGGTTTTGGTGGTGCAGAGGCTCGAAAAGTTGGAAAGGGATTTTTTTTTTCTATTAAAGATAAATGTGTAGATAGCAAAGCGTCAAAAAAGGTGACGCGTCCTTTATACACAAGGAGTATACTCTACTAGAAAACTATCTAATAAATAGAGCTACAAAAGAGGCTAACGCCAGGTTTTGAGAATGCTTTGCCCTGTACACCATGCGAACATGAAATAGAGCACACACCATGCGAACATGAAATAGAGCAGAGAACGCTTCAATTCTGAAATGGTCCCCTCCTCATTATCAAAAGCCCTACGATTTCTTTCTTTCCAAATCGTCCACCACACCCCCAAGGGAATAACTTCCCAAGTAGTATTTCTATTCTTCCTCTGCCAAAAATATCTCCAGCTCCATAACAAATCTTTGGAGGTCTCTGGAATCACCCATGCCACTTTGAACAATCCAAAAATGAAATTCCACAGTTCCCCAACCACCGGACAATGCAGAACCAAGTGATTAACACTTTCCTCTCTCTCTTTGCACATAAAGTATATGTTAATGTATATCATTACCCTTTTCCTTAGATTATCACCGGTCAAGATAGCCTTGTTCACCACTTCCCACGCAAAAAAGACCACTCGACTTGGAGCTACCGTCTTCTAAACTGATTTCCGAAGGAACAAAAATCCCAAATCTGAGAACTTGAAGTCTTTCCCAAATCACCAAATCCATCTCCCAATCTTGGAAATTCCTTCTAAACAACGGATTCGAGAATACATGTCCATTCTCCAAAGATAACACCGAGCTTATCAAACTGTCCTTTGCCCCTTGCCATAGAGAAGAGTTCGACAAAGGATCTGAGCAACTCCACACCATTTGTCTTTCCAAAATTTCACCGACAACCTTGACCCGACCTCAAAAGAAATGTTTCTACCAAAAGCATTCCAACATTTTCTAATACCTTTCCACACACCTACCCTAAATGACTCAGAAATCTCTGTCGGAAACCACAAATTATTTCATGTGCCGAACTTATTCTCCACCACTTTCCTCCAAAGGGCTCCCTTATCCGACACATACCTCCACATCCACTTCCCTAGCAAAGCTTCATTGAACAACTCCAAATTCTTAATACCTAAGCTCCCTTTCCCTAAACCTGAGCAAACCGTAGTCCCTTCCCACAGAAAATCCCTCTCCAACTTCTCTAATCTTTTATGAACCATGGCAGGAGCTACGAAAAACGATAAAAATATGTAGGCATAATTGAGAGCGTATTTTTAACCAAGACAAGTCTCCCCCCTTTTGACACATACCGCTTTTTCCACCTTGCCAAGCGACATTCAAATTTCTCAAGCACCAGATTGCACATGTTTTTACACTTGAACGGAGCTCCAATCGGCAGCCCAAGATACACGGACGGAAGATTGGAAACCTTACATCCGAAAAAGGAGGCCAAAGTCCCCACTCTCTGAACTTCACTTACTGGAATAATATCACTTTTAGAGATGTTGATACGAAGGCCCAAGGCCGCCTAAAAGAAAAGCAGCACCAACCTTAGGTATCCCAATTGGGAATTCTCTGGTCCATAAAAGACTAGGGTATCATCTCCAAAAAAAAAAAAAAAGATGGGACACCAAAGTCTACGGGCCCACTCTGAACCCATTGATGTGATCACTCAAAACAGCTTTCTCCATTAATTTGATAAATGCCACCATAACTAAGAAGTTTTGACCCCAAGGAGTGGGAGAGATGGCAAGGGAACTCAAACAATGACCTTGAGGTCCTTGGTTCCAATCCGCATACCAACAAGGAGTCACACTTACCTATAAAAAAAAAACTATGATGAACAAAAACGAGGATAAAGGATCTCCTTGCCTCAAATCCCTCGAGCTTGGGAAGAAACCTAAGGGTTCTCCATTTACCAACACTGAGAATCTCGCTGAACAAATGCAAAATTGGACCCACACTCTCCACTTGTTGCCAAACCCCATCTCACGTGATGATAGGCCTTTTCAATGTCGAGCTTGCAAAGAATACCCGGAACTCCACTTTTCATCCTAACGTTAAAGATTTCATTAGCAATCAGCGATGCATCTAAGATTTGCCTCCCCTTGACAAAAGCATGCTGGGACTCGGAGATAACCTTGTCCAACACCTTTCTCAATCTTTGTGACAACACCTTAGAGATTAGTTTGTAAACTCCACCAACTAGACTAATAGGTTTGAACTCCTTTACATCACTGGCTCCTTTCTTCTTTGGAAATAACACAATGAAAGTAGTGTTGAGACTCTTTTCAAAACCCAATCTGTCATGAAAGGAGTAAAAACCCTCATAATGTCATCATTCACCACTTCCCAGTAGCGCCAAAAGAAGGTCAAAGAAAAACCATTAGGAACCGTGGCTTTGTCCCCACTCAAACTACACAAAGCCGACACCACTTCTCTATAAACCATGTTCCGGACCTCTACATCTTACGTATTAAGAGTTACAAGGCGACTCCACCTAGATCAGCTTGCCACTCACAGTTGTCCCCGTACAGAATAAAACCCCATAATACCTTCCTTAACCTCTCCATAATCCTGTAAAGAGACACCATCTATGGTAATCTTCCGAATCAATTCCTTTGCGAGAATGAGCTCTCGCCATCCGCTGAAATTTTTAGTATTTTGTCTCCCTCC
>CM028378.1:124411142-124672241 GCA_013146195.2 Codonopsis lanceolata
AATTATTATTATATTTATATTTATCAAAGTTTCATCAATTCAGCTTCAAGCCCAATCCCAAATAATCACCCAATTGTGTATCAAACTTAATGGGCTCGCTATTAAACTCAACATGCTCAATTACCAATTTCATTTAAATTAGGCCCAATATAATTATTCTAATTAAACAAACAAATTTATAAAATTAGGATATTACACTCTCACCCCTTAAAATAAGTTTAGTCCTCTAAACTTGACGCACTGTCAAACAAATAGCTCTGATATTCCCCTCACCTCCTCCTCGAGCTCCCATGTGGCTTCCCTTTCTGTGATGGTTACTCTAATCGAACCTTGACATAAGGAATAGTTCGCCTCCTCGTAACCTCGGTCTTCCGATCCACAACCTGACAAGTTGTTCATCATAACTCAAATCTTCTGAGTTGCAAGGGTTCATACGCGATCACGTGACTAGGTCCTGACATGTACTTTCTTAGCATCGACACATGGAACACATTGTGGACTCCGGAGAGTGTAGTGGTAGAGCAAGCCGGGCGACTTCTCCCACCCGCTCAAGTATTTCAAACGGTCCAACAAACTCCTGCTCAGCCTACCCTTAATACCAAACCTCATAACTCCTCTCAGAGGCGAAATCTTTAGGAACATGTGATCCCTTGCTTCGAATTCAAGTCCGCGTCGACGGTTGTCGGCATACGACTTATGTCTGCTCTGTGCCATAAGAAGTCGCTTTCTAATCAAATGCACCTTCTCTGATGTAGCTTACACTAACTCGGGTCTCGTAAGCTTCCTTTCACCCACTTCGTCCCAACAGTAGGTGATCGACACTTCCGCCCATACAAAGCCTCGCATTTGCCATGCCAATACTGCGTGATAACTATTGTTGTACGTGAATTCCACCAACGGCAGTGATCATCCCAATCGCCTCGAATCCAAAGCACACGTCCGCAACATGAGCTCCAAATTCAGATGGTTCGCTCGATTGACCATCTGCTTATGGATGAAAAGCCATACTCATGCTCAACTTTGTACCTAATGCCTTTTGCAAACTGGCCCAAAACTTAGAGGTGAACCTTGCATCACAATCTGACACAATTGAAACTGGTACCCCATGTAATCTGACAATCTCGTTAACATACAACCTCGCCAAGTTCTCCAAAGAATCTGTAACTCGAAAAGCCAGAAAATGTGCAAACTTGGTTAATCGATCCATAATAACCCATATAGCATTGTGACCCTTCAAAGTCCTAGGTAACCCGATCACAAAGTCCATGGTGATATGTTCCCACTTCCACTCTGAACCGGTAATGATTGCAATAACCCTCCCGGCTTCGATGCTCGATCTTCACTTGCCGACATACCAAACACTTGAGACGAACTCCGCGATCTCCCTTTTCATGTTGTCCCACCGAAGGTATCACGCACATCCCTCAGACATCTTAGTACTACTGTGGTGTACCGCGAACCTCGAGCTATGTGCTTCCTCCAAGATTTCCTTCTTCACTGGTCCGAGGGGACACAAACTCGATCCAAAACGTAGAATCCCATCACTACTAACCCGAAATCAATGATGACCTCTTCGAGCCCTTTCGAGACTTTCAACTTTGGGTCCACAGCCTGTCCTGCCTTAATTCTTTCTAACAAAGATGGTTGCACACTCATCGCCGCCAAAAGTCCCCTATCGCCTGGAACCCTGACTTCAATTCCCAAGGATTCTAGATCGTCTAAAATTCTTCTTTCCTTAGTGATCATAGTTGCCAAGCTCCCTTGGTTCTTCCGACTCAACACATCAGCCACGACGTTGGCCTTCCCAGGGTGGTATAGTATCGTACAATCATAATCCTTCAGTAGTTCCAACCACCTTCGCTGCCGCATGTTTAACTCTTTTTGTGTGAATATATACTTAAGACTTTTATGGTCGGTATAAATCTCACACTTCTCCCCATACATATAATGCCTCCAAATTTTCAAAGCAAACACCACACCGCCAACTCCAAATCATGGGTTGATAGTTCTTCTCATAGTTCTTGAGTTGTCGGAAGCATAAGCAATTACCTTGTCATTTTGCATCAAGACGCACCCTAATCCTTTTAGCGATGCATCATCAGATCACTTAATCCTTCCGACCCAGATGGTAAGGTAAGGATCGGAGCTGATACCAATCGATCCTTTAACTCCTAAAAACTAGCCTCACATTCATCTGTCCATACACACTTAACATTCTTCTGGGTCAATCTAGATAAGGGTACTGTTATCTTTGAGAATCCCTCCACAAATCGGCGATAATAACCGGCCAACCCCAGGAAACTTCTAACTTCAGTGACAGTTGTTGGTCGCTCCCAATTTACCACCGTCTCAATCTTAGCTGGGTCCACAGAGATTCCATCCTTTGATACTATGTGCCCCAAGAAAGCTACCTTCTCCAGCCAAAATTCACACTTCTTAAATTTGGCATACAATTTCTTTTCTCTTAGGATCTGCAGCACAGCTCTCAAATGTTCTTCATGCTCCTCCCTGGTCTTAGAGTAAACTAAGATATCATCAATGAACACAATCACACAACGGTCAAGAAACTTCTTGAACACCCTATTCATCAGGTCCATGATTGCGGCTGGAGCATTGGTCAAACCAAATGGCATAACCCGGAACTCATAGTGGCCATATCTGGTTCTAAACGCCGTTTTAGAAATATCTTCATTCCTAACCCTCAACTGATGGTAACCTGATCGGAGATCGATCTTGGAGAAGTAACGAGCACCTTGCAACTGGTCAAACAAATCATCAATTCTTGGTAAAGGGTACCTATTCTTTACTGTAACCCGATTCAACTCCCGATAGTCAATGCACAACCTCATAGACCCGTCTTTCTTCTTTACAAACAACACCGGAGCGCCCCAAGGTGAAACGCTCGGCCGAATTAACCCATTTTCCAACAACTCCTGCAACTGTTCCTTCAATTCCTTAAGTTCTGCCGGCGCCATCCTATATGGTGCCTTCGAGATGGGTGCCGTCCCAGGCACTAGGTCAATCATAAATTCTACCTCCCGCTCTGGTGGTAGACCTGTAGATCCTCCGAAACACATCCCCAAACTCATTAACTACTGGAAGTGATTCGAGGCTAACTCCTTCCTTACGTGTGTCAGTGATGGAGGCTAGATATCCCTGGCAACCCTTTCTCAAAAGTCTCCTTGCCTTTAGGAAAGAAATAAGACCTGACACGCCCACTGGCTTGGAACCATTAAACCTAAACTCTGGCTCACCCGGAATGCAAAACACAACCTCTTTTTCAAAACAATTCACCCTAGCATGGAAAGCAGCTAACCAGTCCATACCAAGTATAATATCGAAATCTTGAATGTCTAAGGGTATTAAGTCAACAGGCAACTCCCTATCCCCGAGTTTCAGCGGGCAAGATCTAAACACTGTAGTTACCGGAATAGATTCCTTGATTGGGGTATCTATGATCAATTCAACACCTAGATCTTGGGGAGATAATTTCATGCGACGTGCAAGAGCAGCAGAAATAACAGAGTGGGTAGCACCAGGGTCAATTAAAGCATACACGCTGGGTGTAGAGATGTACAAGACTGCCACCACATCATTGGTTGCCCGAGCATCCCTAGTTGTCATAGCAAAAATTCTTCCTTGTGCTTTGGGTTTGTCCTTGTCCCCACTCCCCGAGCCCTTGTTGAAAGTATTCTTGAGCGGCTCCGGACAGTTCCTGATCATATGCCCCACCTTTCCACAGTTAAAACATGCTCATGTCCCTCGGTAGCAAGGCTTGTTTGGATGCAAACCCCCACAAATGCGGCACGTGTCATCTGTTTTCTGATTAAAATTTGATCCCTGACTTTGAGACTGATTCCTTGACGGCTGAGCTCCCCCTTTAAAACGGTTATCCTCAGTGGCCCTTCTTTTATTACCGTAGCCACTACTTCCTTGACCCGCAGATTGTCCCCTGTACCTCCCGGAGCTGTCCTCCGAGTTTCTCTTCTTATCTTCCTTTTTCCTGCGGTACTCAACCGACTCCTGCTCGACCACCCGAGCCCGATCCAGAACCTCCGCATGAGTTGGCAATTTCAAAGCTGTTAACCTGAAACTGATTTGACTGTTGAGTCCTCTCTCAAATTTTCTTGCCTTCTGATCCTCATCTTCAAAGAAATTAGGAGCATACTTCGACAACTCCGTAAACTTAGCATTGTACTCATCCACACTCATTGTCCCTTGCTCCAGGTTGAGAAACTCTACCATTCTCCGTTCTCGCACACTACGAGGGAAGTATTTCTTGTTAAAAGCTTCACGAAACATTTCCCAAGTAGAAATGGCCACACCGCCGCTCAAGGCCCCTCTCCTCTGACTCCCACCATTCACCAGCCTCACCCTCCAGCATAAAGGTGGCAAATTGAACCTTCTGCTCATCGGTGCAAGTCATGGTTCCAAATATTTTTTCCATATTCTTCAACCATTCTTCCGGTTTCTCGATGCCTGGCGCACTAGTGAAGGTTTTAGGTTTCCTCTTCTGGAAAGCTTCAAGGGGGTCTTTAGTGGATGCCTGGTTTTGGGGTTGTGGCTGTGGCTGGGGTAGAGGTGGTGGTTGTTGCTCTGGTGGTGGTGGTGGTGGTGGTGGTTGTTGCTCTGGTTGTGGTGGTGGTGGTGGTTGTTGCCCAGGTTGGCCCATATTTGCCAGGACGGCCTGAGTGAGAGTTTGAAGGAGGGCCATAAGTGTTGGGTCCAAGGGACCGAGACCATTAACGTTGACTCCGGCTGCCCTCACCCGCAACTCCTGAGGTAGAGTTTTCACCGACCCTTCCCCGCGACCACCTACCACGCCTCTAGCGCCTCACGACCTCCACGAGCCATCTATTCAAGCTTTCATGGATAGCAAAAGTGTCACACACACATAAGGTAGAAATACATTTCTAACATCTTTCGATTTTAATGCTTAACCCTTAAGGCTTAAATGGTTACTAAAGAATTCCTTAACATCGACCGAGAGGATTTAAGGTACCAAATCAAACCATACGTACTCAAATAAAGCTTTCTATATTAAACTCAAAGAAAACATTTCCATTACATTCAAAAATAAGTTCGAACCCGTGGGACTTTAACCCATAACAAAAAGAACTGACAATTTCCTTAAACACAGAAGAAATATGATTATCTACAAATCACTCTATCCAACCATTGGTGTGTGTCCTCCCGGCTACCGCACCCGCTTCTCCGCCAGACTCAGAGTCCTCAGACTCGGAGCCTTCAGACCTGGTGCCCTCTGACGTGCTTTCTCCCGTCTCCTCAACCGCCACATCATCCTCCGAGTCTACTTGTATAGGGTTCAGAGAAGACCCTAACCCGTCCTCGGGAGCTTCATCTATGACTTGGTCAAGACTTGCACGCACTAAATCAAGTACATCCTTAGCATCCCTAACCGCTTGCATATGGGCACGCAAGTGTGCCGCCAGCTCTTCCTTAGCGTCCCTCATTCTTTGAAAGGCACGCCTGGAGCGAAACAACTTAGTACGTACTTCATTAAACATCCCTTGAGGGACCGAGAGGGATTGGTGAATGCAGGTTTTCCTTGCTGTTTGTCTGGTTCGTGCCATCCCTACACATAACCACCGATGTATTAGTTCTTAAAAGCAACCCACATTTGGATCATATGCTTATCTATACCCTCTCATTATCACTTCCAACAAAACCCTTAGAACCTATGACCCTCAGGATTTTTAACCTAAGCTCTGATACCACTCTGTAACGCCCCAAACTCGGTACCGACACCGCGGTCCCACAATTTGGTCACATCACCAATTCTAAATACTAACTCACAAAATATCCAAAATAAAACATTTAATTTTTTTCCTATTCAAAATACATAACGGTCTAATACAAGTTCTGAAATATATTAACCACCATAAAATCCTGAACAAATGTTTATCCCTTTAAAATAAACTGTCAAACTTAGGAAAATTAATCTTGTTCGCGTCACCCCTCAAACGATCCACCTGATCCCAAAGGATTTCAAACTTTACTTACGACATGAAGAAAACAGAAAAAAGGTGAGCGAACAATGTCCAGCAAGTTCATATAAAACCCCTCCGATTTCTAAGGAGGAGTTGACCACAAAAATAAATTTCGCCAGGGTCAAATAATTTTAACAAGACCAAAAACTGCATTTATCGGACAAGGAAACAAATAAATCGAATATAGTGATAATTAGGAATTCCAAATAATAGATAAAGCTCAAAACAAATACGAGATATTCAAGTGTTGCCAACTGTCCCATTCCAGTTGAAAACAAAGAATACCCGCAGATTCCATGATCATCTAAGTGGTCAATTTGACCTGACTAATTGCCCTAATGGGCCTGAGCCCAATGGGCCAAATCCGCAACGGGCCTAAAGGTGTATCCGGATAACCTCACCACATGTCCAGTGGTGTCAAATAATTCAAAGTTCAAAAATGTTACGTATTGCACGTAACAACTTAATTTACTTAGTGATCACGGAGGAGTTCCAAATAAAGTCAAATGTCCAAAGTTATGCAATTCATTTTTTCAACGGATTGATGTTTCAAATAAGTCAAATGTGGGTTATAAAAGTATCAAAATTAGATTATAAACAAAATGGGTTTGACGGAGTTCAAAGCAAATATCGGTGAATGCCGAACATGGGTTTACAAAGAAAGCGTTATGCCAATAAAGATATAACGGAAGCCTACCGGACAAAATTTGATGATCAAATAACTTAAAGGAGTATAATCTCTTACCTCAAAACGAAGCTTCGAAATCAACTCTTACGCAAAAAAGATACGGCTACCCGTGCTTGCTCAAATATAAAATTCAATAACCAAATTATTACATTTAAATAACTAATTAAACTATTAAATAAATTAATTATACATTTCTTTTTTTTATTATTATATATTACCCCTTCCCAAAAGTCAAACTCACCTTTATCTCCCCCTACCAACCGTCCACTCACCAACAATCCTTTTTTTTTTCTTTTTTTTCTTTTTTTTGAAAAGACAACACCCATAAACCCCCTACCTATCCTACCCCTCCCCCTACCTATCATCTCACCCTTCCCCTCACAAACCCTTTCTCATCTCTTTTTTTTTAAAAAAAAACTGACGACCACTTCCACCTTTCCTCTCTCTACTTCCCACGTTACTCTTTACTCTTTCTTTCTTTTATTTCCTTTTCCTTCTCTCTTCCACTCTTCCTTCTGCCAATCAACACAGCCACACCTTCTTCCTCTTTTTCTTTTCTGCGTTTACTCTTCCGGCCACTCCCCCTCTTTATTTTATTTTTGTTTTTCATTCCTTTCCCCCCAACACTAGCAGGAGCGTCCCCAAGGTACAGATTCTCGACCCAAAGGAAAACCCAACATAACTATCAACTCGACAGAAAAGCTCGACTACAAGAAATTGAACGGATAAAAGTCGGTGCCTCACCTTAATCCAAGATTCGATCCCGCCGCCGAAGACTTGACGCTGCTGCGATTCTTCTACTCCGATATTTCGCCGAGACTTCCTTCGATCAAGCTCTCTCTCTCACCCTCTATTTCTACCTTTGAGAACGATGCTTAGGGGAGGTCCACCCTCTTATATAGTCACCGAAATGAACTCTCCAGCCTCCCCACCCTTACCGCAGCCCGAACCTTCCTCCCTACCCTTTAACAAAGACTAAAAATCGGCCCCCTCCGATGCCCCAATTTAACTTCTCACTAATTACAATTTACTGCACTAAAACCACACTAATAACGGTGTTTATTATTATTATTATTATTATTATTATTATTATTATTATTATTATTATTATTATTATTATTATTATTATTATCAAAAAGCCCATCAATTGGGCTTCAAGCCCAATCCCAAATAAATCACCCAATTGTGTAGCAAACTTAATGGGCTCGCTATGAAACTCAAATAGGCTCAATTACCAATTTCATTTAAATTAGGCCCAATATAATTATTCTAATTAAACCAACAAATTTATCAAAATTAGGGATATTACACGGAGGATACGCAAAATAGGTGGCTGCGTTTTTTGGATGTAAAATAGGTGGCTTTCCAACGACTTATCTTGGGCTACCGTTGGGTGCAAATCCTAGAAACAAAGAATTGTGGAATCTGATTATAGCAACGTTCGAGCGTAGGTTAGTGGGGTGGAAAAAACAATATCTCTCAAAGGGTGGTCGATTAACTCTTATCAATAGCACTCTTTCAAGTTTGCCTACCTATTTTATGTTAATGTTTGGTATGCCGGTTTTGGTGGTGCAGAGGCTCGAAAAGTTGGAAAGGGATTTTTTTTCTATTAAAGGTAAATGTGTAGATAACAAAGCGTCAAAAAAGGTGACGCGTCCTTTATACACAAGAAGTATACTCTACTAGAAAACTATCTAATAAATAGAGCTACAAAAGAGGCTAATGCGGGGTTTTGAGAATGCTTTGCCCACCATGCGAACATGAAATAGAGCACACACCATGCGAACATGAAATAGAGCACACACCATGCGAACATGAAATAGAGCAGAGAACGCTTCAATTCTGAAATGGTCCCTTTCTCATTATTAAAAGCATTATGATTTTTTTCCTTCCAAATCGTCCACCACACCCCCAAGGGAAGTAGTATTTCTATTCTTCCTCAGCCAAAAATATCTCCAGCTCCATAACAAATCTTTGGAGGTCTCCGGAATCACCCATGCCACTTTGAACAATCCAAAAATGAAATTCCACAGTTCCCCAACCACCGAACAATGCAGAACCAAGTGATTAACACTTTCCTCTCTCTCTCTCTCTTTGCACATAAAGTATATGTTAATGTATATCATTCCCCTTTTTCCTTAGATTATCACCGGTCAAGATAGCCTTGTTCGCCACTTCCCACGTAAAAAAGACCACTCGACTTGGAGCTACCGTCTTCCAAACTGATTTCCGAAGGAACAAAAATCCCTCTCTTTTTGACAGCTTGGAATAATAACCTTTGTCCGAGAACTTGAAGTCTTTCCCAAATCACCAAATCCATCTCCCAATCTTGGAAATTCCTTCTAAACAACGGATTCGAGAACACATGTCCATTCTCCAAAGATAACACTGAGCTTATCAAACTGTCCTTTGCCCCTTGCCATAGAGAAGAGTTCGGCAAAGGATCTGAGCAACTCCACACCATTTGTCTTTCCAAAATTTCACCAACGACCTTGACCCGACCTCAAAAGAAATGTTTCTACCAAAAGCATTCCAACATTTTCTAATACTTTTCCACACACCTACCCTAAATGACTTAGAAATCTCTGTCGGAAACCACAAATTATTTCATGTGCCGAACTTATTCTCCACCACTTTCCTCCAAAGGGCTCCCTTATCCGACACATACCTCCACATCCACTTCCCTAGCAAAGCTTCATTGAACAACTCCAAATTCTTAATACCTAAGCTCCCTTTTCCTAAACCTGAGCAAACCGTAGTCCCTTCCCACAGAAAATCCCTCTCCAACTTCTCTAATCTTTTATGAACCAAGGCAGGAGCTACGAAAAACAATAAAAATATGTAGGCATAATTGAGAGCGTATTTTTAACCAAGACAAGTCTCCCCCCTTTTGACACATACCGTTTTTTCCACCTTGCCAAGTGACATTCAAATTTCTCAAGCACCAGATTGCACATGTTTTTACACTTGAACGGAGCTACAATCGGCAGCCCAAGATACACGGACGGAAGATTGGAAATCTTGCATCCGAAAAAGGAGGCCAAAGCCCCCACTCTCTGAACTTCACCTACTGGAATGATATCACTTTTAGAGATGTTGATACGAAGGCCCAAGGCCGCCTAAAAGAAAAGCAGCACCAACCTTAGGTATCCCAATTGGGAATTCTCCGGTCCATAAAAGACTAGGGTATCATCTCCAAAAAAAAAAAGATGGGACACCAAAGTCTACTGACCCACTCTGAACCCATTGATGTGATCACTCAAAGCAGCTTTCTCCATTAATTTGATAAATGCCTCCATAACTAAGAAGTTTTGACCCCAAGGGGTGGGAGAGATGGCAAGGGAACTCAAGCAATGACCTTGAGGTCCTTGGTTCTAATTCGCATACCAACAAGGAGTCACACTTACCTATAAAAAAAACTATGATGAACAAAAACGAGGATAAAGGATCTCCTTGCCTCAAATCCCTCGAGCTTGGGAAGAAACCTAAGGGTTCTCCATTTACCAACACCGAGAATCTCGCTGAACAAATGCAAAATTGGACCCATACTCTCCACTTGTTGCCAAACCCCATCTCACGTGATGATAGGCCTTTTCAATGTCGAGCTTGCAAAGAATACCCGGAACTCCACTTTTCATCCTAACGTTCAGGATTTCATTAGCAATCAGCGATGCATCTAAGATTTGCCTCCCCTTGACAAAAGCATGCTGGGACTCGAAGATAACCTTGTCCAACACCTTTCTTAATCTTTGTGAGAACACCTTAGAGATTAGTTTGTAAACTCCACCAACTAGACTAATAGGTTTGAACTCCTTTACATCACTGACTCCTTTCTTCTTTGGAAATAACACGATGAAAGTAGTGTTGAGACTCTTTTCAAAACCCAATCTGTCATGAAAGGAGTAAAAACCCTCATAATGTCATCATTCACCACTTCCCAGTAGCGCCAAAAGAAGGTCAAAGAAAAACCATTAGGACCCAGGGCTTTGTCCCCACTCAAACTACACAAAGCCGACACCACTTCTTCCTCTATAAACAATGTTCCAGACCCTCTACATCTTCTGTATTAAGAGTTCTGAAGCTGACTCCACCTAGATCAGCTTGCCACTCACAGTTGTCCCCGTACAGAATAAAACCCCATAATACCTTCCTTAACCTCTCCATAATCCTGTAAAGAGACACCATCTATGGTAATCTTCCGAATCAATTCCCTGCAGAATGAGCTCTCGCCATTCGCTGAAATTTTTTAGTATTTTTGTCTCCCTCTCTAAGCCACTGAATACAAGACTTTTGCCTCCATCTTATCTCCTCACTTTTAAGAAGACGTTCCAATTCTTTATTGAGGTCCGCTCTACGACTATCCTCAACTAAATGATAGAATCCCAATTGAATGATAAGAGCATTTAGAAGCAAAAACGAAAGACAACAACCTTTCAAGTTAGAGAACTTGGATCACAGAGAAGCAAGTAACTCATACTTAGTTTGGCTGAAGGTTCTAAAGGAGAATGCATTTTGCTTCGAAGTCAACAGCTAAGATGATGACTAACCTTTTAAGGGAAAGGAAGTCATCTTTGTTCAAGACAATGGAAACAAGAAAGAGTTTAGAGTAAAGTTATCTTGAACGGAGGAAGCAGTAGATAAGAGAAAGAATTTGTAGAGACTGCTTTTTCTTTGAAAGGTCGTTGTTTCAACAGCAAAGATAAGGTCTACCGTTGAAACTATAGAGATATGAAATTATGGATGGGAATTAAGATTCACCAGAACAACATGGGTTGAGATGAGATCTATAATTCCTGATGAAGTTGTTGCAAGGTATGCAGTTCCTTCTAAGAAATCCAAAATAAAATTATCCATATTTCAACGCTATTTCTTCATAAACCAATTGTTGAATACCAATTGTTGGATATGAAATTTTTATGGTTAAGGATTGGTTTGCTATTGGGTTAAAAGCAGAGTTATATTTGCTATATTGAATTCGGAACAAAATTTTATGGAAAGTACATATACCGAAATAATAAGCAAATATAAGATTTCATGCTATCAAGGAATGTTCATGCAAAAGCAGATAGACATGAAGTAAAGATGTTTTGAACAAGTTCTCATTTAGATCAAAATAAATAAGAGTACAAAGATGATCTAAAGATTACAAAGTTCATTACATCTTCCGATGACTTAACTACTCCTTTTAAACAACTAATCTAAACACATGATACAATTCTGAAGATAAGGATGTTACGAGGAGATGTCTATGAAGACCATGGACCCAGATTCAGCTAACCGGTTGGCAAACGGAATGCATGTCCAGATCAAGGGACTCAAATGACCCAAGGAGGAAATGGGACTCTAGTCGAAAGAGGTAGCCAAACGGAATCTCTACATTTTGAAAAATGCAGATATGTGATCCTGTCATCTCCTCATCCTTCTCTCATTAACTAGCTCTCAAGCCAGGGTGACCTTAACAAACTCACAAGACTTCCTTTCTAAAGTCTGTTGTTATGAAAAGAGCTAACCTCGTGAGAGAACCATGTCAGCTAAGGATCAAGTAGAAGGTCTACGAGGCCTTGAAGAAGTGGCTGGCATGAGCATGGTCACTGAAATCTGGGAGAGGCATACTAAATGGTTGTTAAGGAAAGTCTTCATGCGAGATGAATCCTTGAAACAAACCAAACAACTTTCGAAGAATCGGAAGGGTGATTCCAAGTTGTTGAGAAGAAGCCTTGATCTAAGAATTCTCCTAAGTAACATTTTTGAAGAAAGGGATTTTGTATCAGTGTCTATCATAGTGTTTGAGGTAGTTTGCGAGTGATAGAGAAGAAGAAAGGAATGTCTCTATAAATACTCGCTGAGGCAAGATAATGGACCGACTCATTTAAGAGTGAAAAGTCCTTTTCAACCACTCTTATTAAAGTTATACGGGGAAGAGTGAGAGTTGGTATTAATTTCTAGATATCCGGTAAAGTTATTTCTTTGGAAAGCTAAAAAGGTTTTGAAAAGGAGGTTCAACTTTCTAGAAAAGATAAAACGTCTTTAAGTGGACAAAACATTTTTCAGTGAGATTTGACAAAACACTTCCTTTTCAGAAGAGTGTTTCGGAAGTACAATTCCCACATTTCAAAGTCATTTTTATCTTTACCAAGATTCTATGAAATCTGTCTTTAGCTTTTAAGAAATAGTCAATTTCTAAAGCTTTACCTCAACCTTTGTAGTAATTACAAAAATACCCGTGTAGTTTGCACATTGTCTACAAGGTAAAAACTTCTATAAGTCAGCACATAGAACTGAGCTTATGAAGTATTGAGCAACAAGAGAGTACTTCAAAGAAAATGGTTTGATGATGACAAAGATATTTTCTATTGAAAATGAGGCATCAAACCAGATGAGTAATTCATAGATCACACTTTAAAGGAAATGGAAAGAAGTAAAGTATGATGGGAAAGATTACTCAAGCTTTATATTTGCTTAGAAAAGAATAGATAAAAACAGAGCAAACAAATATAAGGTTATGCAGAGATGATATATTCATGATCATGATTAGCAGAGAATCATAGACGAAAATCAGTCATATATCATAATCCAGAAGGAAGAAGACTGAATAAGGTCATGTACTTTCAGTCAAAGCTTTTAATACTGGAAGAGAGATAATAAAGTGTGCTTGTTGATCTTTGGAGAATATGCATTCCTGAATAAGAATCAAGAAGATCATTAACAACATTTTATGAGCTTTAGGAAGCTCCAGAAAAATCTAGATACTGGAACAAGTATTTCAAGAAGATCTGTAAGAAAGAAAGACTGGATCTTGAATTTCTCATTCTCCCTTGGTCTTTTTGTGCAAAGATAAAGATTAAGATAAGGGGCACAAGACAAGGGATGTACTTTTTTTACGGTTATCTGGATCGAGGTAGACGTTCTTCAGACGATGTCGTTTTGCATCTAAGCTGATAAATCTGTAGTAGATATTGTCTAAAGAGTAGATTTCCTTTGTAAACAACTAGTAAGATTTTGATTCATATTTTCTTGTATTCAAATAATTCTTTGAAATATAGGCCAAGTTCCCAGAAACTAAATATCATATAACAGAGGGATCAATCAATGTTTCATGATATAGAGTTTTTGACTCTTAACCTTTTTCAAGAGAATAGATAGGAGTCCTTTTGAAATTCTTTGATAGTAAAGTTTCAGAAAGAAAATTTTCTCTCGAGAAGATGTTGGATTGATTTCAATCGTTAGCCTTATGTCAAGAGAACTTGAATCAGAAGTCCCCTTTTAATTGAAGCATCCATCTGAGAATTTTTCATCTGGAGATAGTTATATATATATATATCTGTCATATGAATAATTATCTCACATTCATCATAGTAATCTTCTATCTCATGAAATTTTTGAAAACAAAATAATTTTTCAAATAAGTATATTTTTCAAAAATTTATCTCAAACTGAAATCCTTGTCAAAAGTTTTTAAAGGATAAAACAAATTTTCTTTTGACATACATTTGAACCGAGCATTCGAGGATCGCAACTCTCAGGAGGTTAGTCCTGGCATATAGCTAGAAGAGTCTTGCTCTGATACCAATTGTTGGTCCACAATAATGCTCAAATAGGCTAGAGGGGGGGTGAATAGCCTATGATGTCAATTTAAAAACTTTTCTTTTGGATATAAATAAAGCACAGTTTAAGTGGCAATTGCAGTTTATCGAGTTGAGCATGTCTGCCGGTAGAGGCTATCGGTAGACTTGCTCTAAGCAGAAGTATCAACTCTGCCGGTAAACTGCTGGTCAAATCAAAAGCCTGTTAAAAAGGTTTGGACAGCGGAAGGTAAAGAGGCTATGATTTGGAAAAGTCATAAGTAGTTGTACACGAATATATGTTCAGAACAGCAGCACACTTATTACTTCTATCAAATGCAGGTTTAGGAAATCAATTAGAGAATGACTTTTCTAAAAATAAATCATTTATAAAAGGCTCATAGATATATAAGGACTGAGAGATAAAGTATTTGTAAGAACATATGAATTTATTCAAAGATAAATTACATATTACATCAGTCTAAATAATCTATGTACAGTTTCTGGCTTTGTCTACCCAAGCCTCAATCCTTACTTAATTATTCATTCATGAATCTTTAAGCAGCAAAGGGCAATAGGAGACGAGAACGAGAAACTGTTATGAGAAGAGGATTTTCAAGGTCGTTCAGATATAAAAATATATCTGAACGATTGAGTGCAAAGCACTCGTCCTTCCATGATGAATGATTATTGCACAATCAACAGCATTTGTATTGGAATACAAATATGAAGATATGAATGCAATATCTACAGACAGCTCTTCATTTTCGTCAGACATTATCTAACATCAATCTTCAGATCTTGATCTCTATCTATTGAAGTTTCTGATCAATCTCTTCTCTTCTCCAAGCTTTTCTTCCTAGCAATCCATTGAAAGTGTTTTGCTAAGATCTGGATGAGTTCGCTGCAATCTCAGTTGAGATCAGAGATACGTTGGTGAAGACGATCCCGTTGATGATCTCTTTTCTTTGATGTTCTTGAGTAAGTTGAGTTATTCGTTGCTCATCGTTTCTGTCTGTTTGTTTTTGGGTAAGAGAGAGGATTTATATAGACGGGAGTCAATGTGATCGTTGAGAGATGAAGATTTGAAGTTTCTATCCGTTTAGAGATGTAGTGGTTGAAGTCTATCGGATAGAGATTTTTGTCCACAAGATCTTTGACTGTTTGGAACAGAGATTTAGTCCTGTAGATCTTGGAACTTGTTGTCTGTCAGACTGTGTTGATAAGTCTCTGAAGAGTAGATCTGATGTCTGTTGCACTGTCAGGTGGTCTGTTCAATAAAGTAATTGCTTTTTAACTTTAACAGACTACTTGAGTGAGAGAAAGTCTTGTAACCTTAAGTATGTCAGGCTTTCTGAGGCTTGAACATATTTGACTTGATTTGAGCTGCTTCTAGACTTTTCTCTGTAGCACGTGCAAAATTTAAAGTCTACTGGTGGAATGCTTCGAGCAAGTGGAAACAAGTCTTCCGATTCAGGAGAACTGATGTCTGCTGGTGCGAACAGTTTAACTTGTAGCATGTCTCCCGGTGGTGAGTCTTAAGGATGTTCTGATCTTTATCACTGAAGGCTTTTGACATAGTTGCAAGTCTTTCGGTGCTGAGTGCATCTGAAGTGCTGGTCTGTTTCAATCATCATATAGGAAGGTAGGACTTCATCAGATTGCACCTAATCTAAAACCTATGTGATATCACACGAGTTGCCACGCTGACCGATACGCAGACCTTTTAGCCACTCGTGATGACTCACTTGTAATGGGGGCAAGTAAATCAATATATATATATATATATATATATATATATATATATATATATAATATGCAAAATGATAACTAAATTATCATGAAGCATATTCCAACAGAAACCTTACATCTGAAAAAGGAGGCCAAAGCCCCCACTCTCTGAACTTCACCTATTGGAATGATATCACTTTTAGAGATGTTGATACGAAGGCCCAAGGCCGCCTAAAAGAAAAGCAGCACCAACCTTAGGTATCCCAATTGGGAATTCTCCGGTCCATAAAAGACTAGGGTATCATCTCCAAAAAAAAAAAGATGGGACACCAAAGTCTACGGACCCACTCTGAACCCATTGATGTGATCACTCAAAGCAGCTTTCTCCATTAATTTGATAAATGCCTCCATAACTAAGAAGTTTTGACCCCAAGGGGTGGGAGAGATGGCAAGGGAACTCAAGCAATGACCTTGAGGTCCTTGGTTCCAATCCTCATACCAACAAGGAGTCACACTTACCTATAAAAAAAACTATGATGAACAAAAACGAGGATAGAGGATCTCCTTGCCTCAAATCCCTCGAGCTTGGGAAGAAACCTAAGGGTTCTCCATTTACCAACACCGAGAATCTCGCTGAACAAATGCAAAATTGGACCCACATTCTCCACTTGTTGCCAAACCCCATCTCACGTGATGATAGGCCTTTTCAATGTCGAGCTTGCAAAGAATACCCGGAACTCCACTTTTCATCCTAGCGTCCAGGATTTCATTAGCAATCAGCGATGCATCTAAGATTTGCCTCCCCTTGACAAAAGCATGTTGGGACTCGGAGATAACCTTGTCCAACACCTTTCTCAATCTTTGTGACAACGCCTTAGAGATTAGTTTGTAAACTCCACCAACTAGACTAATAGGTTTGAACTCATTTACATCACTGACTCCTTTCTTCTTTGGAAATAACACAATGAAAGTAGTGTTGAGACTCTTTTCAAAACCCAATCTGTCATGAAAGGAGTAAAAAAAACCCTCATAATGTCATCATTCACCACTTCCCAGTAGCGCCGGAAGAAGGTCAAAGAAAAACCATTAGGACCCAGGGCTTTGTCCCCACTCAAACTACACAAAGCCGACACCACTTCTTCCTCTATAAACAATGTTCCAGACCCTCTACATCTTCTGTATTAAGAGTTTTGAAGCTGACTCCACCTAGATCAGCTTGCCACTCACAGTTGTTCCCGTACAGAATAAAACCCCATAATACCTTCCTTAACCTCTCCATAATCCTGTAAAGAGACACCATCTATGGTAATCTTCCGAATCAATTCACTGCAGAATGAGCTCTCGCCATTCGCTGAAATTTTTAGTATTTTTGTCTCCCTCCCTAAGCCACTGAATATAAGACTTTTGCCTCCAGCTTATCTCCTCACTTTTAAGAAGACGTTCCAATTCTTTTTTGAGGTCCGCTCTACGACTATCCTCAACTGCATTACCCTTTCCTCCCCCAGCTCTATCGTCAAGACTCCTGATCTCCACTTCCGACTCCTTGATTTTAAGGTCTAATCTGCCGAACACTTCTCTATTCTAGATTTTTAAATCATTCTTCAGTGCTATCAGCTTCTTAGCCACGACATAACCTGGATCCCCATCAACTGCATAGGAATTCCATCTTGCTTTAACTCAATCCACAAACCCTTGCTCCTTAAGCCACATATTCTCGAACCTAAAAGGTGTTTTCCTTCTTGTCCAGTCGCCATACTAAATCAGTAAAGGAACATGATCAGACGTAACTCTAGGAAGGTAAATCTGTTTATATTCATTAAAGTAATCCCCCCACTCTAATCTGCAGAAACAAAGATCTTGTCAATCCTTGAGTATTGATTCCTATCTCCATTTCTGAACCACGTAAAATCTCCCCCCTCTAAAGGCAGGTCCACTAATTCCATTTTATTTATGAAGTCATCAAATTTTGTCATAGCAGCAGTGAAGACTCTTACTCTCGAACGCTCATGAGGGAAACAGACAACATTAAAGTTTCCTCATACACACCACAGAATATTCCATCTCCTCCTATCTGCTTCTAATTCTGCCCATAAAATCCTTCGCTGCACCGTAGAAGAGGGACCGTAAACTCCAGAAAACAACCAGTTTCTATTAGTCTCCTCAAATTTTAGCACACAAGATACTGAGAGAACGCCTACGGTCGTTTTTACCTTTAAGACTATTCTCCGATCCCACATGACTATAATTCCACCCGCAGTACCCACAACCTTTAAGCAGTCCCACTCAACCCATCTATTGCCCAAAACACTATTAACCACCCTCTAATCCATAACCTCCATTTTTGTTTCTACGAGACACGCCACATGCGGCTTCCACCTACGTAAAGTTGCCTTAATGAGTAGCCTTTTATCCAAATCATTTAAACCCCACACATTCCAAACAATAATGCACATCTTCATAACTTACTTATATTTTCACCTCTGTCTAGCAACCCACTGTTATCAATCTGCTCAAAGTTAGGTTGTATGGGAGGGACAAATGGTGGATAAGAAGTACAATTTGATTAGATGGGAGGTGGTTTGTTCGTGTAAGAGAGATGGTGGTTTGGGGATTAAAAGGCTTAAATTGTTCAATGTGGCTTTGTTGAGTAAGTGGCTTTGGCGATATTTACGCGAAAAAAGATGCCCTTTAGAAAAAGGTGGTGTTTAGAAAATATGGCAAAAGAGACCACTTGTGGGATCCGAATGAGGTACACTCTTCTTATGGGTGGGAGTGTGGAAAGGAATTATAATGAGGTGGGATATCCTGAAGAGATTCATAGCCTATGTTGTGGGTAATGGTAATTTGGTTAAGTTCTGGAATGACATTTGGTGCGGAGATACGGAGCTGTGGATGACCTTTCCTATGATATGCATCCTTGCCAATCATAAGGAGGAAACATGTAGTTATTTTATGCATTTCAATGGAGAGACTGTTACTTGGAATCCTTTTTTAGAAGGAATCGTTAGTATTAGGGGTTGGACTCTCTTGGGAAACTCTTTGAGCTGCTGTACAATTAGAAAGTGGATAGAAATAGAGAAGATCATGTTGTGTGGGAAGGTGGAAAGTACAGGGAATTCTCGGTTAAATCTTGTTATCAAAAGATCTTGGGTAGTAATGGTTTGTTCCCTTGGAAGAATGTGTGGAGGTCAAAGGCCCCTTCAAGGGTGGGTATCTTTATGTGGGAAGTAGCTAATGAAGCTTTGTTAACATGCAATAATCTCTCCTTTAGATTATTTGGAATGACATTTGGTGCAGAGATATGAAGCTGTGGATGGTCTTTCCTTTGCTTTACACCCTCGCCAACAATAAGGATGAAACTGTACGTTTTGCATTTTAATGGAGTTACTGTTACTTGGAATCCCTCCTTCAGAAGGAACCTGCAGGACTGGGAGTTGGATTCTCTCGGGAGACTTTTTGAGCTGCTTTACAATCAAAAGGTAGATAGAGATAAAGACGATATTGTGGTGTGGAAAAGTGGAAAGAACCATCAAGGGTGGGTATTTTAATGTGGGAAGCAGCAAATGAAGCTTTGCTAACATGCAGAGTGGTTATGCCCAATTCGATGAAGAATTTGATGAGAGCGTGGTTGGGGATAATGATTTCGTTTTGAGGCACCTCAATAGGTCGGCTGCCAGCCTCCCCCTCCTTTTGTCGGATATGCTCATCGACTGTCGGCGCAGATGGTTCCTCAGGAATCTACCGAAGGGGCGGCCTCTCTGCCTGATTCTCAGCTGAATGACCTTAGTGCCCTTTTCATAAGTGAGGTAACCTTTTGATCCTTCAATTCTCCTATTTATTTGTTTATCTTTTGTTGCTGCCTTATTTAGTTAGTGACCCCCTTGTTGTTGCTTCCTTTGCTCTTTTTTAGTTTGGCATATGTTTGGCTTCTTATCAGGAGAGGATGGTCTCGGCCCGGGGGGCCGCCGTTTTGTTGGGGCGAGAGGTTGAAAGTCTTCGCTCTAACGCTTCTGCCTTGCAGGATAGCATTGCCGCTCTTGAGGCCGAGCTGGTGGGGAAGAAGGGAGGGGTGTCCCAGCTGGAATCTACCAAGGCCGCGTGGCTGGAGGCCGAGAAGGGTTTGAAGGCAAAGGTTGCTGAGGGGGAGCGGGTGGCTCAATCCAATGAGAAGCTAAGGGTCGAGTTGCTGGCTTTGTCCCTAGAAAATGATCGGCTGAAGGTCGAGGCTGCGTCCATGACGACTAGGGACCAGGCTATTACTGACTATCTCGCGTCGGTCGCTTACGGGGACAAGGCTCTGGATATTATGGAGAAAAGTCGAGTCCAGACTTTCAGGGCTACTGCGGCCGTCGGCATTCCGATGTTTACTATTGTCCAGATGGCCGTTCTTGAATCTTTCGGGTCCGAGTGCCAAGCTGTTTCTTCTCTCGTCCCTTTTGATCGGGAAGAGTTTGAGGAGATCCAAAAAGCGGATCTGAAGGCTCAAGCCCCCGAATGGGTTCCTCTTCCTGTTGATGGTGACAATCTCTTCGTCCAGTTTTCGGCCCATGATGTTTGGGTGAAGGACAACTTTCTTCCTTATGCTAAGATGAGGGTTCCATCAGGCTCTCCTAATGACTTTGAGGGAGACCAGTTGATGAGAGAGCTGGAGGGGGAGAAGACTAACAGGGACGAGCTGTCGAAACAGAGATGAGGCGGGGGTAACGGACCCCTTGTAATTTTTTAATTTATCTCGAACAATGTACCACCTTTTGTTTATTATTATGTCATGGTAGTTTCTTTTGCTTTTGTTTGCATTTTTTCGCCACTAGGGCTAGTTTTCTTTCTGCAAGAGCCGTTACTTCCCTCGATAAGCGAGGTAGTTTTATTTGCCTCTAGGGCTAATTCTTTTTACAAGGGCCATTGCTTCCCTCGGCGAGTGAGTAGGTTGTTTTTGCCTTAAGGGCTAATTCTTTTTGCAAGGGCTGTTGCTTCCCTCGACGAGCGAGGTGGTTGTTTTTGCCTCATGGGCTAATTCTTTTTGCAAGGGCCGTTGCTTCCCTCGGCGAGCGAGGTGGTTGTTTTTGCCTCATGGGCTAATTCTTTTTGCAAGGGTCGTTGCTTCCCTCGGCGAGTGAGGTAGTTGTAATAATATAACCATTTCATTGTCAAGCCTTGGTTGTTAGAAAAATAAGTGTTTTTATTACATTTCTTGGTTGTTAGAAAAATAAGGTAATATTTTTGCCAAGGTAATATTTTTAGGGAGATGGTCAAAATGCCAAGTTCCGTCTAGTTTGGAGGGGAGTTCCGTCTATGTGGAGAAGTTCCGGTTCCAAATCTTATAATATAATCTTGACACGAAATGGGCCTTCCCAGTTTGGTGACAACTTGTTTCCTCCTGTTTTGTTTCCTATGGCTTCAATCTTTCTTAGGACTAGATCTCCGATGGCGAATGAGCGAGCTCTTATGTGCTTGTCGTGATGGGCTTTTGCCAGTTTTTTGTAGTTTACTGACCTTAACCTTGCTTCCAACCTTTTTTCTTCCAGGTAATCGAGATCTAGCTCCCTGACTTTCTTGTTGGCTTCCTGGTCATAGCGAGTTACCCTAATTGTCGGTAAGGCCATTTCAACGGGGGCCAATGCCTCAGAGCCGTATGTCAAAGAAAATGGGGTTTCACCTGTTGATCCTCGTGCCGAGGTTCTTATCGACCATAATACCATCGGGAGTTCTTCTAGCCATGCTCCCTTCTTTTCATCCAACCTTCTTTTAAGAGCGCGAAGAATCTGTTTGTTCGCTGCTTGATCCTGGTCGTTTCCTTGGGGATGTGCTACTGATGACTTCCAATGTTGGACTCCTCTCTCATGGCACTTCGTCGTGAATTGTTGGGAGAACTGGATGTCATGATCTGAAATGATGGCCCTCGGCAGTCCGAATCTACACCAGATTTGATTTTGAACAAAGTTAATTGCCTTCTGTTCGGTAATGCTCGCCAGAGGTTGCGCTTCTATCCATTTGGTGAAGTAGTCAACTGCGACTATCATGAATTTGTTTTGTCCTTTCGCCAACGGGAATGGGCCAATCAAGTCAAGGCCCCACATGTCGAATGGCCACGATGCTATTACTGGTGTTTGGGGGCCGAGGGCAACCTGGGTATATCGGCGAACCTTTGGCAATTATCATATTTCTGGACGTGTCTCTCGGCATCCCTTCTCATTGTTGGCCAATAATAACTGTGGAAAATGATTCTGTCGATGAGACTACGTGCTCCGGAATGGCTTCCGCATATTTCCCCATGCACTTCGGCTAACAATCCTTGTACGATTTTGGGGCGAACGCATCTCAAAAGGGGTTTTGAGAAGGATCTTCGATACAGTAGGTTCCCGACTACAGTGCATCTCGCTGATCTTCTCGCCATGGCCCATGCCCTTTCCTTTTCGTCATCCGATATTCCCTGCTCGATATATCTTTTAATGTCATCGATCTAGCAGTCTGTTGCTGGGTCGACCATCATGATTTTCTCATTGTCGATGACAGGTGCATCCAAAATCTCGAACCATGTCTCGCTTGGTAATTCTGCTGGGTTAGCCGAGGATAACTTAGAGAGGTAATCGGCTTTCTCATTGTCAACCCGACTAATCTGCAGCAGCTCCTAGTATTCGAATTGTGCGAGGATCCTGAGTGTGAGTCCCCTGTATTTGTTTAGCGTGGGGTGGTTAACCCCGTACTCCCCCAAAATTTGTTTACGACGAGTTGGGAGTCGCTAAAGAGTAAAGCTTGTGTGGCACCCATCTCGAGGGCTAGCTCGGCCCCCGCTATCAGGGCTTCATACTCGGCCACATTGTTTGACGCCGAGAAGTTAAGTTTCAAGGCTTTGCCGGTTTCTTCCCCGTCCGGCGTGGTAAGCAAAATGCCTGCCCCATTGTCGTGCTCGCTTGATGAGCGTCCACAAATAATTTACATGGCCTTTCCGGTCGGTTTTTGTAGGGGTAGTCTTGGTTGGGTGTTTCCTTGTTGGAAAGGGCTTCATCTGCCAAGCGGCTCTCTTCTTCCATCGGTTTGAAGGACGTCTCTACAATGAAGTCGACAATAACTTGGACTTTGATCGCTTTTCTTGATAAGTAAGTGATGGCATATTCGGTCAGCTCGATTGCCCATCTCAACATTCTTCCTGCTACGTCGAGCTTGTGTAGGATTCTCCGTAGGGACAGGTCCATATATACTGCTATCTCGTGAGCTTTGAAGTATGGCTTCAGTTTTCTCGTCGTCAAGATCAATGCAAGAATAATTTTCTCTACATTCATGTATCTGTTCTCGACGTCAGTGAGCGCATGAGAGACATAGTAAATGGGCTTTTGCTGCCTGCCTTCTTTTCTGAGTAGCACAGAGGCGACCGCGGTATCTGATGCCGAGAGATATACGTACAGTCTTTCATGTGGAACATGGCTGCTCAACAGAGGGGGGCTAACGAGGTATTCCTTGAGTTCTTTGAAGGCGAGCTCGCATTCTTCGTTCCACGCAAACTTTTTGGCGCCCCTAAGGATCTTGAAAAAGGGCAGACTCTTTTCTACTAACTTGGAAATGAATCTTCCCAATGCCACGATCCTCCCATTTAGCATTTGGACCTGTTTGATACAGGTCGGTGTTTCCATCTCGGCCAGGGCTCGGATTTTCTCCGGGTTAGCATGTATTCCTCTTTCGTTTACCATGTAGCCCAAGAATTTTCCCGTGGTTACCCTGAAGGCACATTTGGCGGGGTTTAACTTCATCTTGTTCGCCCTAAGGTTTTGGAAAGTTTCGCACAGGTCTTCAACATGGCCTGACTCCTTGGTTTTGATCACCATGTCATCGATGTAGGCTTCGAAGTTCCTTCCCAATTGATTTTCGAAAACCTTATTAACCATTCTCTGGTAGGTTGCCCCCGCATTCTTCAGGCCAAAGGGCATCATGTTATAACAATAGAGGGCTCCCGCGGCTCTGAAGGCAGTTTTTGCTTGGTCGTCTTTGTGCATTCTTATCTGGTGGTATCCTGAGTAAGCGTCGACGAAGCTCAGGATCTTGTACCCCGAGATAGAATCGACAAGCTGGTCTATCCTAGGCAAAGGGTAGCAATCTTTCGGGCATGCCTAATTTAGGTCGGTGAAGTCCACACGCATTCTCCATTTGTCATTTGATTTTTTCACCATCACTACGTTAGCGATCCATGTGGGGTAGTGGATTTCCCTGATGATCTCGGCCCGTAGTAACTTTGCCACCTCGTCTTTGATTGCCTCCTGTTTTTTAGGCGAGAAGTATCTTGGCCTCTGTTGAACAGGCGAGTAGTTATCGTTGATGGATAATCTGTGTTCGGCTACTTCTTGGTCAATTCCTTCCATGTCCTCGGCCTTCCACGCGAATACGTTGATGTTGTCCCTTAGGAATTGGATGATGGTCATACGCTTGTGCTCTGGTATCTCTATCCCGACCCTGATTTTTTGTTCGGGGTAGGCAAAATTGATGACTACTTCCTCCACATCTTCCAGAGGTTGCAAGACCGAGAAATCTCTAGTGTCCAAGCTATCCACATCTACCTGCTCTCGCCTTCCCAAATTACCGGGGTTGATGACCTCGGTGATCCGAGTTGATTGCTATGAGGCAGAGGGTTCCTCACCGAGACCTCTTGCTTGTTTGGGTTTGCTGGGTTCCAGAATGCTTTCCTCAGATGTCTCCGGCGCTTTAAGTTTCTTCTCGATTTATTTCTTTACGCCGTTGATGTACTCCAGAGTGGTTCTAGCATCATTCCTTAGGATCCCGACACCATTAGGGGTGGTGTACTTAATCTTTTGGTGAGCCAAGGAAGCGACCATTTGGAAACTTGCTTGAGCGGGTGAGCCGAGGATAACATTATAGGAGAAAGGTATGTTGAGGACCATGAAAGTGACGTCCTCGCTTCGGCTCAGATTTCCTTCGCCGAGATCAACCCGGAGAGTAATCATTCTTTTAGTGGTTGCTTTGTGACCCGTGAACCCTTCCAGTTGGAAGTGGCTTGGGGTCAAGTTAGGGTCTCTAAACCCTAACGCGAGGAAACATAGGTAATACAGTACATCCTTTCCGGCTCCCGTATCGATCAATACTCGTTTGACCAAACTGTTATGAATACCGACCTGAAGCGTCAGTGGTTGTGTGCGAGCTATTGTGCTGGTGGCCAGTTCGATTTCATGGAATATTATTTCGCGCTCGACGACGCTGTTCAGCATGGATTCAACAAAGTAGGTGAGGATGTTAATTGTGTTCTTCAGCTGGGTGATGCTCGGAACTTCGGGTCGGATTGTATTGATGATGGGTCGCTTGTTTGGCTGTGGGTTGTCGCCCTCGGGGGCTCTTAGTGCTGGGGCTTGGTTGTTCGGTTCCCTTCTCTCGAATCGTTTAAACCCTTCGTTGATTATCCATTGTATTCCCCTTTTCAATTGGACGCATTCTTCGGTCCAATGACCTACGTCATTGTGGAAGGCACATCTCTTTCTTGGGTTTCGATTCTCGAGTGGGGCCCACATTGGGTTCGGCGGTTGTATCTCATTTTCCGAGAGAAGGACGTTCATGATGTGCATTATTGGAGCGTTTAACCGGGAGAACTCTTCCGGTCCGTAATCTCGGCGTATGCCTCTTCCTTCCCCGAAGAAACTGCTGCCGGGCTCTTTCTTTCTTGCGTCAGGCTGAGGCCTTGTTGATCGGCCTCTCACTTTTCCTTGGTGGCCCTTGTTTCCGGCTGATATCCGTTAGGCGGTGTTGGCTGCCCCGGAAGACGTTTGGTGGGGTGCTGCAGCCGGTGTAGGCTGCTCGCTGTCCAACAACGCCACCCTCTGGGCGGCCAAAAACATCTCGCCAATCGTATGCCGAGGCCTCATCAGTAGCTCGGATCTGCAATTACCTCGCTGGAGTCCCGCCTCAAAGCACATTCTGACCGAGGCGTCTGGAATATCAGGGATCTGAGCCAGCGTCTCTTTAAACCTCGCCATGTAGGATAGCACCAATTCCCATGTTCTTGTTTGATGTTGCACAGATCTATTTCACTTTCGGGGAGGGCTCCGGCCGAAGCAAATTTGTCAAGGAAGGCAGTCCTGAAATCTTCCCAACAAGCGATAAATTCGGGAAGAAGCCCGTTGTACCATTGTTGGGCCTGCTTTTTGAGTGTGCCAGCGAAAACAAGGCACCATATGTCATTGAACTTGGTTGCGATGGTCTTTTTTAGTTCAAAGCCTGATATATGGTCTAAGCTGACTTGGAGGAGGACGGTGAGTTGGGCGCTTCCAGAGCTACGTTTCCCTTGCCATCAGTTAGAATTCTTTCCCGATCAACTTCTCTTAATAAGATGGATTCCCCTTCCTTAAAACCAAAATTGTCCAGGTCTCATTCAATGGATGATGCTCGTGACTTCCCTGCTTCAGACAAAGATATTCAGGCTTTTTGTATGCATTGTAAGACCTTGACCAAAAAGAAAAAGAAATCAAATGCAAAAGGTTTTCATGTTAGGCAAAAACGGGTTACTAGAGCTGCTTCCAAAGCTCCCTCTTCTAATTAATTCTTTGTTTCCTTATGGATGTACTCTTCTGGAATGCCCGAGGGGTGGGTAACAAAAATACTAGAGATTATCTCAAGGTGCTGAAGGATCAAAATGGGATTAAGTTTATGGTTATTTTAGAGCCCAAACTAAGGGGTGACTGTATTGTGAAATTAGCCAAAAATCTTAAATTTCATCATCACATGCATAGTAATCCAGTTAATACCCATATTTGGCTATTATGGGATACTAAAATTGAAGTGTCGATTGTCTCTATTTCTGATCAACAGGTCACAGTGCGTTGCATATTGGGGGAAAGCTGCAAAGTTTTGGTTTCTTGTATTTACGCTAAATGTGAGAGATCGGATCGTTGTTTCTTGTGGGACAATCTGTTAGACATTGCTGGACAAATTTCTGAACCCTGGATTGTGGGTGGTGACTTTAACATCATTTCTCATTCGTCTGAAAAACTTGGTGGTGTTGGTTGTGATACGCAAGGGATGTGCGATTTTAATTCATTCCAAAATGCTGCGGGTCTCAGTGATGCGGGTTTTATCGAGAGTCAATACACCTGGTGCAACAATAAAAAAGTGGGATCTCGTATTTGGCAACGGTTGGATAGAATTCTTGTTAATGGCCGATACAAAACGACCTATCCAGCTTTCACAGTTCAACATCTTAGCAGAATACAGTCCGATCATTCTCCTCTTTTAATCAATTTCCCTTTTTTTAAGAAACCGAAAGGAGTATTTCGATTCCATCGCATGTGGCTTGATCATGACAAATTTCAGGATTTTGTGAAAACCCAATGGCCAGTGATAGTTTGGGTTCGGCGCTGGATTGTTTGCACAGAAAGTTAGCTCTGCTCCGTCGTTCACTTAAGGATTGGAATTGGAATGTCTTCGGTCATGTTCAACGACAGTTGGCTATGAAACAGGATGAAGTGCTTCAGCTAGAATAAAATCTTCAGCAGTGCTGGTCTTCTGATCATGCGAACAGATTGGATACGGTCAGGATGGAAGTTCAGCAACTTTTGAATTGGGATTCAGAATTGTTACAATAGAAAACATGTCAACTTTGGCTTAAGGATGGTGATCGGAACTCCTCTTTCTTTCATGCTATCTTGCATGAAAGGATGAGGATTAATGCAGTTAGGCTCAAATTGGAGGATAGGAGTTGGTGTACAAATCACGAGATGATTGGGGGTATTGCTGTAGAGCATTTTTCCTCTTTATTCTCTACATCTCAACATGTTATAGAAGAGGAGTTATTTGTTGGCATTCCTAAATCAGTTTCTGATCTTGACAATGAAATGTTGGTTGGCATCCCTTCAGAAGAAGAAATTTGGGCTGCGATTAAGGCGTGGAATCCAAATAGTGCTCCGGGTCCAGATGGTTACACGGGTTGGTTTTATCAAGGCTGTTGGAGTGTCATTAAGTCGGATGTTGTTAGGGCGATACAGGAGTTCTTCCATACTTTTATTCTTCCTCGGGGTTTTACAGCTACCACTCTTGTGCTTGTTCATAAGGTTCAAAACCTCTCCTCTCTCTCTCTGATCTTCGCCCTATTAGTCTTTGTAATTTTTCCAGCAAAATTATTTCTAAAATTATGGCTACCCGGCTAGCGAATATTTTACCTAATATTATCTCTGGGGAACAAGCTGGTTTTGTGCGGGGCAGGAGTATTCAGGAGAATATTGGTCTGGCTCAAGAACTGATTCATCGGATTGGTCACAAAGTGCAGGGGAATAACGTTGTTTTTAAATTGGACATGTCTAAAGCTTATGATCGTTTGGAGTGAGATTTCCTTCTTCGGGCCTTATCTGCCTTTGGTTTCAAGGACCGCTTTTGTAACTGTATATACACTCTGATTAGTAGTGTTTGGTATTATATCCGTATAAATGGGGATAATTTCGGATTTTTCAAATCTTCGCGAGGTGTCAGACAGGGGGACCCTCTATCCCCTTTATTATTTATTTTGGCTCAGGAGATCCTTTCTTTTAATTTGAATAGGGCCATTGCAGATCAGGTTATTTCTCCCTATTCTCACGGCCGGGGGGTCTTCCTATTTCTCATTTGTTCTATGCCGATGACATGTTAATCTTCTGTAATGCTTCTAAAACGTCTGTTCTGTCTCTTCGGAAAATAATTGGTGATTATGAAAAAGGTTCAGGTCAGCTAATAAACCTTAGCAAGAGTGGGTTTTACACTTCCGCCTTTTGCTCTCTTATTAAGAAGAACCGTATTTCTTCTTGGTCGGGCTGTGTGAACAAGTCTTTTCCTCTTCAGTATCTTGGCATTCCTATCTCTTCAGGTCGGGTCAAACGCTGTTATTTTGAAGATCTTGAGCATAAAATCCTGAAGCGTATTTCGGGTTGGAAAACTAAGTTACTTTCGTTGGGAGGAAAGATTACTCTTTTGAAATATGTTCTTAGCAGTATTCCTATATACTGCTTATCTGCTATCTGGCTCCCTTCATCTGTTTTACGACGTATTGAGTCGTATATGGCTAATTTTTTCTGGAGCTCGATGGGGGAAAATCGCACTTATTGGGTTGCTTGGGATATTATCTGTCGGCCAACTAAGGAAGGTGGGCTTGGTATTCGATCTCTTAATCAGGTTATGGACTTGCTTCATGCTAAGATGGCATGGAATGCACTCCAAGGTAACAGTTTATGGGTTCGTTTTGTGCGTAGCAAATATTCTGATTCTCATGGTTTCACTTGTCCTTTGGTGGCTTCTCCCCATTGGAAGTCAAGCATGTGACGCCTTCCTTCATGTGCTCTCTCTCATGCCGGTGGGTGGTTGGTAGGGGTGATATTTCTTTCTGGCTGGATAATTGGTGTGGTGAAGTGCTGGTAGGGCCCCAACCGGTGGATGCTATGCTAGCCCTTCGTGATGCTCTTCCTATTATTAATCAGTTTCTTCCTTTGATTCCCCGTCACCTTCACAATGAAGTGTTGAGAATTACTTGTGATCAAAGAGTTGAGGATTAACTTATTTTTGCTCACTCTATTTCGGGCCAGATGCGAGCTGCCGATTTTTGGGATATGGTCCGCCCTTGATATCCTTCTGTTCAGTGGGCATCTAAAATTTGGAAGCCTTAGGTTCCTCTAAAAATTAGCGGTTTTATGTGGAAGTTGTTTTATGGTGCGGTTCCGGTGGACACCCAAATTCAAAAAAAAACATATTCCCCTAGTCTCCAAATGTCGATGCTGCCTGCTTTCAGCCTGTGAGTCTATTCACCATTTGTTCTTACATTCTGAGGTGGCTGTCCAAGTTTGGAATTATTTTGCCCAACCTTTTAACATGATCAGTTCCTATGTCTCAATCAGTCATTTGTTTGAAGTTTGGTGTTCCAGTGTGTCCTTGAGAAGCCAGCTTGGAGCGTGTTATCTGGGTATAGTCTTATTCTCTTGTTGGGAGATTTGGAAGGAGAGATGCAAAGTTGTTTTTGATAACATTCCCATGTCAGCTAGTCGGGTTATTCAATATGTTAAGGAAGGTCTAAAAGATATTTGTTACTCTTTTAATCCCAAAGCCCGCACTGATCAGTTTGGCTGCTTAGGCATTGAGCGTTTGGGTCTTCGTGTGGCGGTGTTGCCTTGTCGTTTTGGTAAATGGGTGCGTTGGATTCCTCCTATTATTGGCGGCTATAAACTTAATACCGACGGGTCTTCTATCGGTGGGATGTGCTCGGGTGGAGGGGTTATTCGTGCTTCGAACGGTCATTTTATTACAGCTTTTTCTGCTTACTATGGGCCGGGTACTAATTCTAGGGCAGAGGTTTTGGCTTTGCGGGATGGTTTTCATCTATGTCGTAATCTTAATTTCAGGCAGATGGTCGTGGAGTCGGATTCTTTAGTGACAATTTCAGCAATCACTATGCATCACAGTAGTCATTGGCAGTATGAATATGAATTGAGAGATTGTGGTAGTTTGTTGGGGGATTATATTCTTCAGCATGTATTTCGAGAACAGAACTTTGTTGCAGACAGGTTAGCTGTGTTGGCTCATACTCATCAAGGTTTCCTTAGTTTCAACAATTATCAGGAGCTCCCCCATTTGGTTAGATTAGCTTTGAATCAAGATTCTATGGGCTGGTATAATTTTCGTCATTAGCTTGTATTTTCCTTTCGAGGTCAGGCTCCTCTGTCCCCCCTAAATCGGGTAAGGCTGGTTGTCCCCCTCAAGTTTGTTTTATTTCTTTTTATTAATAAAATCTCGCAGGGTGTCGCCCCTGTTTTATCAACAAAAAGGGGGGGGGGTTTGAAGTTGTTTATGGTGATGATGTTTGAAGTTTTTCTCTAAGGTGCTCCTTTTTTTTTCTATATCCTTTGAAGACTCTTCCCTTCCCTTTATATACCCTATCGGACTGTGGTATTGCGGATAATTGGGTGAGAGGTGGCCGCCTCTCATTGGTGGAGCAGGGCGGCCCTTCATCATCATCTTGGCGCTGAATTAGGTGAATGATTTGAATAGATGGGCATCTGTCAGGGGAGCAGTTGGCTGAATGTGGCAGTACTTTTGTCGTATGATCAGATTAAGGTCGAGCTACAGTGTAGTGACCTTATTGGGATGAGTGTCGGCGTTGAATCGAGCGGGAAGAGTATTTGCCGAGGTGGGATCATATACTTTCGCCCTGATGAAGAGAATGACCGGTCGTGCCGAGCCAGAGTTGTTCGGCAGAAGCAACCATGACTTAGCTACTAACTGAGTTACCTCGGCAGGTCCGTTGTATGGTCGGCCGAATTGTTGTGGTTCCCTTCTCGGGTTAGCTTGGCAATGGTGGGTCCCTGGTTGGCTCCTGCCTAGCTCATTCAGATACTCTTAATGACGGGATGCATCGCGGTTCACATATTTATATACCACAATATAGAATATCAACAGCCTGCAGCATTAAAGATATATTGTGGTCCACATATTTTTGCATCGCGGTCCACATATTTTTGAATTGCGATTCACATATTTATATACCGCGATACATAATATCAACAACTAGCATTAAAAATATATCGCGGTTCACATATTTTGAACTGCGGTTCACATATTTATATATCGCGATATATAATATCAACAATCAACATTAAAAATACATCAAGGTCCACATATTTATATACTGCGATACAAAATATCAACAACCAACATTAAAGAAAGCAAACTACCCACGTATATCAATCTCACAACCCGACCCGGATTTTAACACGAAATCCCAAGGTCGTGCCACTGAAACTAACATATCAAGAAGACAAGCACTTGTTAAACAGTAGTGCGAGTTGAACAGTCGAGCTAACAAGCTCTAAACATGAACATAAAGTCGTACTAAAATACAAGATTTCAAAAATTGAATTAGAGGAGGCAATAAGGAAATGAAGTCCCGAGCCATGAAGCTCGAAACCAAAGCCAATGAAACCAAGAGAGACATTTTCTCTCAAAGGGGGAAAAACAAAACTCGCGTGCCGCAACATTGCAGACACTAAACAAACCATCGACACCCTAGGCCGGCGTTTCAATAAGAACCAACCTGATAACAATTACCTACAGCTAAAGCATACCAGGGATTAACCAACAACTATAACAACTAGAATAAATAAAAGCCCCAAAGCTACTGCGTGCCCGGGAGACAACTGAAATAAATACTAAAACCACGAATAACAGCACGACACAACCCGTCGGCCCAAGAAGAATAAATACAAATACCCAAGTATCTACCCGACCGTAAAGTCTTGATAACTTTACAAAATCGATCTCACAAGAATAGCAAAGTACATAATATATGTGACGATGCTAAAAAGAAATAGGACTCCACAAGCTACTACTAGGGGATGTCTACTGCTACTAGCATGAACCACACGATCTAATCTCGATCTATCGATCAGCTGCGCTTTGCTACAATCACGATCTACTCGACCTCAACGCGGCTACCAATTTACTGCAACTAGAAAACAAAGTATGGAATGAGTCATAATGACCCAGCATGCTACTACAAGAAATATGTAACTTATAATTATATAACATAAAAATAATCACGGTGCCATTTTACAAATGACAGAAAAACCCGTGAAGAGGCATCATAGAATCATTAAGTATAAGTGTGCATATTTATATATATACACATTCAAGCCTTTCATAGAATCATAATGTACAAGTATGTATACTTACAGATATACACCTCGAGAATTTCAATAATACACAATCAAGATAAACACGGTCAATTAGATCTCATGTTCAACTAACACTTTATTATCACATAAGTGCCCATAGTAAGCCACATAAGGGATAAAGAAGATACCAAATCAATGTCGTTGTGTTGCTCCTGCAATAACAACCGTTAAACTATTTCGTGACTATGATGTACGTGATTGATACATCGATGTAATGAGGACACCCATCAGCCGAATTAGCATAATCCATGCGCTCTATTGGTTACGGCAATGGGCTAACTTCCCCACTGTGGCCAACAGTGGAAGGTGTGTGAACTGTCTCTGGTACAGTGATGCATAGAAATCACGAACCCCATAATTCGTGAAGACAATGCATCATCCTACCATCAACGTATATAAACTCAAATAATGCCAGCTGGACTTATATGCAATGCACAAGTATATGTTTACTTGCCATGACACCAAATAAAGAACGAACACCTCGTCCAATGTCAAGTAGGTGAATTACTCTACTACATATTCATGATTATGCACATAATTGTAATAATCACTTAAATCATGTTTGAAGCCCATTTGAGTCTCGAAAGCACAAGTGTCAAGTTGTCCACACTAATCAATTCAAGTTCCAAATACTAGTAATCTAGTCAAATGGAATCTAGTTAACATAGGATCTCACCATGATCCCCGTAAGGTTCAATTGTTCCTTAAGCTCGACTATGTTGAGTCTTTACTACAATTCCAACCAAATAGGGTATAAATGCTATTTGCATTTCTAGCCTCTTCTATGTTCTTGTTTAAGGCATAGCTAGGTTCTCATTCCATTTAGGAACCCTAGTTCACGTATAAATAAGTCAAGTAGAAGATGGAAGCCTAACCCTAGTTTAATTCAAGTTCATAATCCCACCTATTAGTGGAATCCAAATTTCATTGTAAGTTAACAACACAATAGTAGAACATACTTGAAGGCAAGAAACACTATATTCTTTATAAGTCATATTCATCAAGTATGGAGAATCAATCTTTAACAAGTTCAAATATTACAAATCACTCGGCGCAGCAATCTTTCTAATTGCATTAAAAATTCTTCTCAACACAAAATGTACTGAATCTTACTTATTCAGAAAGTAGACTCTTTAAAATATAACTTAGCCTTTTAAATCACTTCATTCGACTTGTATTCATCAATCTATGATCATATTAAGATCAAGCTAATAATCTGTTTTTCTGTTATGATTATTCTGCCCAATCAACTTATAAATTCGACCATTAATTCCTCACAACTCCAAATGTCATGAAATTTATATATTCAGAAACTAGACTCTTAGAATTATAATTTAACACTTTAAAGCACTCCATTTAGACTTGTATTCTTTAGGATACAGTCACCTCAAGTTCATGTTAAAAATCTGGTTCTCTGTTGTGACTCATTCTACTTAGTCAACTTGTAAATTCAACCATGAATTGCTCACAACTCCAAATGAGGGGATTATTGCCTAGTCTGAAACTATACTCTTGAAACTATATTTTTCCATTTTAAAACACTCCAATTGGATTTGTATTCATCAATTTATGATCACATGAAGATCATGTTAATAATCAGTTCCCCTTGTTCAGACTCACTGTCGCAGCTATGGTTCATGATTCATTAAAAATACTTCCCGAACTCCAAAATTTATGAAAATTTACAGAGCATCACTTAACATACACATGACCAACATATAATATTTTTAGGCAATTCCATGTAGTAGATTAGTACCAGTAGTTTTCGGAAAATAGCCCAAAATTAGGACTTAATCTGTGAGGTTTCTTCCTAATTGGTGAAATCCTAAACTAGTCATCTCATTGAAGTTTCAAATTCCAACAAGTCCATGAACATTAGTTGTTCCAAGTCATGTTTAGAACACTTTTAATGTTATACATAAACCCAATTTATTAAGTGTAGAGGGCAGCCCCAAAATTTCCAGAATTTAACCCTAACATGAAAAATTCTTTAAAGTTAACAATTGTAATGAATTCCTTCACAAGAATTACTCCTAAGCACAATTAGAACCACATTCATGCTTTACCCAAACCCAAATTAATAACTTAACAAAGCAGCCCCAAAATTTTCAGATTTATAACTTGTTGAAATGAAGATTTCTACTTCACAAGAAGTCTTCCTAAGCATGTATACTACAACTATTATGAATGGAGTATGTCATTATATTGAACATACAAATTTTTAGGGATTGGTAGCATACCTGAAGCCTAGAAAAGGCTGAGAAAAAGGAAAAAAAAAGTAAGGATTAGTAATCTCCTCGTCGATAGCTACAATTGGGTGGTCTCGAATTCAAAATTGGGTGCCCGGATCTTCGGGAAATCAAGAAATACACACTAATCTCACCAAGAATCTCCCACACTTGAGTTCTCTAACCATGGCTGAATATGAGGAGCGGTAGGAGGTGTAAGGAGTGGAAAAAATCAGATATTTCAAGTCACAAAGGTTAGGGAGTGAGTGGAAAACAAGTGTCAAGCCCTTATAGGTCAATTTTTAAGTGAGATTAAGTCCCTAATTGAGGACTTAGTGCTAAAATTTTAACTTAGGCTCAATCCACTCTAATTAAGGTCTAATTAAGGTCTCAAGTCAGGTTTAGTTAAATTCATTAAGGGTCTCCAAGTAAATCCAATAAACAAGGCAAAACTCAAATTTCTGGAAATATCGAGAATAATTGATTCAGTCAACTTTAAAAATGTGCATGTACTGAAATACAACTCCCAAAATTACGCAAGAGGTATGGTTAGAAAGATCTTGAGTCTAGTTTCTAACGCATCAAACGGATCTCAATTCCGAGTTGTCTACAGAAAACTATGGCCAAATTACTACATCCCTATCATGTCCGAGGCGAATACACAAGTCACATCGGAAATGAAACACGAGCGTGTTCAAACTTAAACACGGCCAAACCAACATAATACCAAGTTAATCCCCAAGGCCCCCCTAGTCATCCAGTGCCAAAGCTAGGATCAAAATAATACTAACTAAGTAATACGACAACACGATAACTAAAATCGTGAATCGGGGAATCAAACTTACGACGACAACTACTATGAACGTCGTGGCCACATGTAAAGTTGTAAACATGGTTATTATGAATGTAAATTCATCAGAGCAAGTACATAAGGATTCGGGGTCTCATAATCAAAGAGCTAGAAATTAGTGACAAACAACCATTCGTCTTCCTTATTTCGTCTTTAAATATCTACTGTCATTTTTTTCTTCTTTATTCATAACATCAATATCTCCCTCCATATGATTTATTTCCAATTCTAGCCGTTATTTATCATCAAGTTCCTTCTCAAGCTTTATGATTCTCGAATACATACCAATCTTAGATCCAAAAAGCTTAAGAAGGAACTTGTTGATAAACAACCACATAGAGCTGATCTATAAATTATTTCTCGATCACAATGAAGATTTCTCTAGGGCATACCATTGAGATAAAGTTATCCCTTATTGACCCAAGATAAATTATTTCTTAACTTTGATTCATGTCTAGACTTTGACTCTCCTTGCAGCCTTTTTACTGATCATATCTTGAACAACTCTTTTAATTCACTTAGTATTCGAAAATTTCCTAGAAGAGTTCAATTATTAATGTATTTCAATGTATTTTGATATATAATATTAACATTCATTAGTTTTTACATTATTTAGTTTTTACATCATTCAAGTTTAAAGACAGAAACTGAAGTAAACATGTATTTTGTATCGCATTTTACATATTTATATGTTGCGGTTGAAATATTTATATATCGCCGTTCACATATAAAGCGATACAAGTTAAATTTGAAGAATATGTTTTGCACCGCGATATATAAACTTATGTACTGCAATTCAATGTTGTTACATGCGTCTCATGCTCATTAAGGGTATCGCAGTTATTTCGCCTATAAAAATATCATTTTCCAATTGAAAAAAAAACAGTACCGAAGCTAGTAAAAGCTTCAAAAAGTGGACCGGCCCGTGATTATTTGGTAAGTTTTTGCCATAATTAAAAGGTTTAAATCTCAATTTTGTTACCCTACTTTTGGCCAAAAGTCATTAAGCTTATTATACTTTTTTTCCTCAATTTAATCACTCTACTTGGACATAAATATCAAGTTCATCACTCCGTCCAATTTTTTTGTTCAAAACTTTCAAAAAAATTGAAAATCCAAAAATACCCTTACTAATATTTTTAGCATAATTTTCAAATTTCAAATTTCAATTTTCCCTAATCCAAAAATACCTAAACAAAAGAAGAATGGGAAAAAGAAAAGAAGAACGGGTTTGTTTGGTAACCATTTCGTTTCTAATATTTTTGTTTCTATTTCTAATTTTTTGTGAAAAATAGAAATAGAATTACGTTTAATAATCATTTCTATTTCTGATAAACTAGAAACGTTTCTCATTATTCCCCAAAATTTAGAAATGAAAAAAAATCGTTTCTTTTTTAAGAGAAATAATTCTTTTTCAAAATTTAGAAGAGTCAAAGTCGATCAACTTAAATGAGGTCTAGCTTTCGAACTTATATATATATGTGTGTGTGTGTGTGTGTGTGTGTGTATTAGGCCTATTACAACCCTGAACTCGTTAAACCACCCGACCTGACTTGAAAATTACCCGACAAAACCAAACCCGTTAATATTTTTGGATTGCACGTGTAACCTGTTTTGACCAAAAAATATTAACGGATCGGGTTAAAGCGGGTCGAATCCATTACTCATTTTTGACCCAATAGCTTTTACTCTATAAAATTATGAAATTTTGGGAGAAAATTTGGATTAAGACGAGCCGTTCCGTTTTAACACGTCACCCATTTAACACGACCATTTCAATCAATTTGATATTCGGGTTCTAATGAGTTTCGACCCATCATCCGTTCCAACCCAGCCCAACGGATGAGAAGCTGCTTATCCACATTTTTTTAATAATATATGAAATCATGTGAATTATTATTTTACCCGTTCGAATACGATATAATATACTATTATCAAAGTTGTACTGTGTTAATTTTTTTTGATAAATAATATAAGCTTTGTGAAAAAAATAAAAATGTTTGTAAAAATGATTAGTTTTGTTTCTTTTTCATAATAGAAATAGAAACAACTATCAAACTTGTTTTTGTTTCTTATCCAAAATAGAAAAGAAATAGAAACAAAGTGAAACATAAACATACATATATATATATATATATATAAAGAAATAGAAATGTTACCAAAAATGCCCCAACATGAGAATTCTCCACCAAATCCACTCCTACATGCTCCCCACCTCCACATTTTCCTTCTCCGTCTCCAAAGTCCTCGCTTTCTGCTCTCTCTCCCCTCATGCCAACCTCCAGTACGCCCAAAATGTCTTCGCCTAAATCCCAAACCCAAACATATTCTCATATAACCCATTCACATCTTCAATCAAAACCCATCAACACAACCCAGTACGCCCAAATTGTCTTCGCCCAAATCCCAAACCCAAACACATCAACATAACCCATTCATATCTTCAACCACTTGATCAAGAAATTTCACCAAAAACCAAATAGTTTCACTATCTCTTTTGTTCTCAAAGTTTGCTCGATTATACCGGCCTTTCATGAGGGCTAGCAGGTCCATTCGCGAGTTATGCGAACTGGGTTTTCATCGAATGGCTTTGTGCAGACTACATTGGTTAACTTCTATGCCAAGTGTGAGGAGATTGAGTTTTCTAGGAAAGTGTTTGATGAAATGCCCACAGAAGTTTAGTTGCTTGGAGTGCGATGATTAGTGGGTATACGAAAGTTGGTATGTTTGGGGAGGGGTTAGGTTTGTTTCTGTCTCGTTTCCTACCGTCATGCAACACCCAACTTTATCTCTCTCCATCGATCTAAGAATATTTTCCGACTCATCACCACCATAGCTGCGCCATACTCGTTGCCTCTACTCAACTTCGTCAACATAGTCCAGATCCGCCTCTCCCTTCACCCACAGCCGGCCAAACCTCCCAAACAGCGACCCTCATCTTCAACAATGCCGATCTCCACCTTCCCTTCAAAAACGCCCAGCGCCGCCCTCTGTTTTTCATGTCGCCCTTGTTTGTCTTCCAGCATTTGAGTCGACAATCTTCATCTATGTCGCTGGTTGCCGGTTGTTGGTCGCCTTTGGCCGTTGAAGCTCACTCTCACGTGCTCTCTTTCTCTCTCTTTTTTGTAAGAACCGAAGAACATTTTGGTTTGAACATTGTCTTCCAATATTTTATTTTTTTAGTTTGAACATTTTGGTTTGAACATTGTCTTCCAATATTTTATTTTTTAGTTTGAATCCTCAACTTTTAACATTGAGAGTAAAACCCTTCAACTTAATAAGAATATTTTGATATTTTCAATGATTTCCATCTAACATAACGAGCATAAATGATTTAAGTGATCTTATTGAATGTCAAAGTCAAGTTGAGTGATCAAATTGAGGAAAAAAAATAGAGTGAATTTAATGACTTTTTGGTTTAAAGTTGGGGACCAAATTGAGATTTAAACCTAATTAAAATCTTGAAATCAATTTTCTTACTAGGTCACTTGACACTTGGGAGGCTCTTATTCTCACTAGCGTATTAACTTTACTAGGTAAAAATTTATTCTTTACAGGAAAAGAAAGCCAGGAAGAGGAGGGAAAGGAGACGGAGTCGGAGGCTCTCTCTGTTGGCGTAAAGTGAATAAACAGCAGAAAAAGTGAATAAACAGAAGTAACCCTAATTTTCTCATCTTAAATTCCTTAATTCTTCTGTCGAATCGCGATTAATTTGTGTGCTCTCTTCACCTGCTCAACTATATAGAGTAAGAGGGAGAGGGAGAAGGATTTTTGTGAATTAGGGTTAGGATTAGGGCGGAATGGGGAAGAAGAAGAAGAGGGTGGCATCAAAGGTGTGGTGCTATTACTGCGACCGGGAGTTTGACGACGAGAAGATATTGGTGCAGCATCAGAAGGCCAAACACTTCAAATGCCATGTCTGTCACAAGAAGCTCTCCACCGCCGGCGGTATGGCCATTCACGTTCTCCAGGTCCACAAAGAGACCGTCTCCAAGTAACTCCTCCTTTTTCGAATCCCTTTCTGTCTCATTTTTATATTTTTACACGCGGTTTCCCTGTCCTGATATTTGTTTCATGATTTAATTTGGTGGTGGAATTTTCTGTGAAACAAGTTTCAAGTCATAATCCCACCCGCCGGAACAAAGAGTCCCATTCAGCTTGTCGAACTTAGCCAAATTTGTATATTTCTTATAATGAAATGTAAGATATCATGTATTCGGAAAAAAAATAAACAATTGAAAGAGTAATGGAAGTTTGTAGAAAATTTTATGATATGGCTACTATAGTATTTGGGATGAACCAAAATGGAAGGTATGACTCCTTTTCTGTATTAGATAGAGTAATTTTTTCTTTTTTCTATGTGTAGAATATATATTGTTTTATGCACCTGGGTATTGGGTTTAGAAAGAATTTTTGTCAGTGTCCTGTGTACCTATTTGTTAAGTTTGATGCACTTGAGGGTCAACCCATTAGGTTGTGGTGGTAGGTGCAATTAATTTTATTTGAGATTATATTCGAGTTGACAATATGTTTACGGTTAGTTCATGACTTTTCTTACTGGGAAAACAGGTTTTTATCAAAGTTTAGCGTTTCAAAAGCTGTTGAAGCCAGGATACAGACAACTACGGGATGAATTGTCACTGATTTTATGCAAAACTTTGTTTGTTCGTTAACAAATCCTTTAACCCTATAGGTACCAGCATTCATCCATTTTGTAGTGACTAGGCTGCAAACGAGTTGAGCAAATTCGAGTGAGATTTTGAGCTTAACTCGTTGAAAATTTGAAGTAACTTGACTTGAGCTGAACAACCCATGCTCAAATCTGGTTATCTTCCATTTTCATCACGATTCAAAGTTAAGCTCGAGCCTTTTGTGGTTATTGTGGGTAGATATTATGTATATAATTGCCCTCACTTGGGACAAGTTAAGCCATGCCAACTCATTTTTGTGTTGAGCGTAAATAGTGTCAACCTTGGCTCTTTTTTTGAATACACTTAGGTTTTTGTATTGTCTTCTTAGCAATAAGTAGATGATCAGATACTTCGTTACTCCACACCCTAACACCGACATCATCCTCAACACCAACAAAGTAGCGAACTATCTCTGATAGAAAGCTTTCTATCGGTTAGGCTTCACTGGCTATTAAGATTTTCAGCAAAATTGATACCCTAATATCTATGTCGTCCAGCTACTTTATCACCTACTTTGAGTTTATGTATTGTGAAACATATACCAGAAGTCAGCGTGACTGTAAATAACACTCTTACCCTCTATGCCGTGCTTGGAAATCCCTGTTCATCTCGTTTCCTCTGTTTCTTTCACCCTCGTAAGGATTAGTGAGCCAGAAGCTAGTGATTGGCGAAACGATCGTTGGTCCATTTCTGATAAGAGAAATTAACCGAAGAAGATGCCTCTTGCTTCATCAAACCTCCTTTTCTCTTTGCTTATATAAGATCACTATCCTTTCTCTTTTTCAGCGGAACCAGCGTAGATTTTGAAATCAAGCCACTTGAAACTGTAACAGAACAAAAAACCGAGGCTTTTTGTCGGAAGGTCCGGGTTTGCTATTGTGTTGTGCAGCAGCGGAGGCACGTGAACAAACAATCAAGTCAATAGCAATTGAATAGCAAGAGAGATTTGGAAGAGAAGAGAGAGAATTTGGGTCAAAGGATTTTTGTACTTCCTCCGTTCTAGATAAAGAGTCCTCGTTTGAAAAACTTTTTTGAGAAAATGACACTTTTAGTAGTTCATTAGTAATAAAATAATAGTATGGCTTAATTTTTTAAAGTGGACTCTTTAAGTGAAACATCAAAAAATGGAATAGTGGACTCTTTGCCCGGAACGGAGGGAGTATATCTGTATATGTTACTTATCAAAAAAAAAAAACGCAGGGAGTATATGTTATTCCAATCTTAAACATGTTTCAAGGTTGCAACTTATACATACGATATAAGACTTAGCCCTAAATACATCAATTAAGAAAACCGTAAAAAATGAGGAAACTGCTGGGCGCGCTCGCGTCCAATGCCAATCTGCTAGCTCACAAAAAACCTGGAACTCCTATTGTCGCACCGCGCTCGCGCCCATCCCCGAGCTTTGAACTCCATGCGCACGCGCCTGTGCGTGCCTCCGTGGTCAGACACGTGCGGGTCTGGCAAATCCCAAAAGTCCTACACTACACTAGCTTTGCTTTGTTCTGCTTCGGAGGATTTAGCCTTTTGATTAGAATCGAGCCATCCGCTCCAACTTATTGCCCCCAAGAGAATGCTTAAGTCCAATTTCTTATTGAATATTCTGCCTGATGATATGTGATTTGTGTGATTTTCTTGATTCGACTGGTTGGATTCACTCTTTTGGTCAAACTTAACTCTCACAAATTTCTGAAATAAAAAAATGTACTATGCAAAATGATTGGTGTCTATTTTGCAGATTTCATTTAATGAAAGATGTATTCTAGGTGACAGTAGTACGTCGTTAATATTCTCTTTTGAGTAATTCACCAACAGTTAGGGTAACTGCAGTGTGTATGGTTCTGTGGCTGGTCAAGGATATTTATACATTGTGATAGTTTGTTTGAACATCAATGGAAGGCTTTCTGAGGGCACTTCTTGGTCCAAGCACAAGATAAGTTTCTTATTTATTGTTCCACAAGCTCTGGGGTGCAATCATTTTTTTGCTGATTTCTTGTATGAACTTGGTGTGGCTGTATATTTGGCTTTTGTTCTTGTGCAGTCTCTTCTCTTGAAGATGGTCCTAGATTGATGAAGGGCTTTCTGTTTACACAAGTTCGTCCCTTTGCCGACCTTAACTTATTATTCAACTTTTCATATAAGAATAAAGGGCAATATTTTTGGTGGATGTTTCCATCTTTAATCGCGTAGACTTATGTGCGTTGATTTTTATTTGTTAGTGGAGTATTATGTCCAAGGTGATTATAGTATTAACAGTATTAAGTCCTGAGGCACAATATTTGCTATCTTTCTTTTATACTCTATACTCCCTCCGGCCCAAAATTATTGTCCTATTTGACCTGACATACGGATTAAAAAAAACAATTGACTTGAATATTAATATTGGTTTGATATGTGGTTTCCTTTAAAGCCCATGTGAATGTGTATGTGGCCATAATTAAAGAAAGATGAAAAAGTAAGGGTAAAGTGGTAAAGTGTTGTCCTAAAAAGGGAAGTTTCAAATAAGATAATAATTTTGGGACGGACGTAAAAGGAAAGCAGGGACATTAATTTTGGGAAGGAGGGAGGGAGTATCTTTTACTGATTAGTATTCTAACTTGAAGGATGGGGCATTATGTTCTTTTACTGATCCCCAAATTTAAAAACTGGGAAGATGTATTTCTTAGTGCCTTTCTACTAATTATGTTATCAATCATTACCACACAGGTTGCCTGACTGTCAACTATTTATTTTCTGTGAAACAAGTATTTCCCATTATCATTTTGAGCATTCATACTAGTAGTGAGTAGAAGTGATGATAGTGTGAGAAGTAGTTAAAGCTCCTGTCTTTTAAGTTCTGTAGACATGTATTGCTCATGCAATGTACACTTTTAGTACTATATTGATTAAAATGATTATTTATTACAGGGTACCAAATGCAAAAACTGGTAGAGAATCAACGGATATTGAGATTTATGGAATGCAGGGAATCCCTGCCGATGTCTTGGCTGCTCATTACGGAGAGGAAGGTAAATAACACTTTTTTTTTTAATTTACATTTTCAATCATGCATATATTCCATGCATGTTTTCTAAAAGCTGGTTGGTTTGTTTTTTTCATTTGTATCTGTTGCTTGTGTTCTTATTACAAGAATTCAGGAAATTGTGTCAGAAACTAGGGATTGGGCTTGCATGTTCTGCTAGTTATCTTGGTATTTAAAAAATCCCTTAGAGTTGAATACTAGGATTTGAAAATCAAATATGGAAGGGTATTATGGACAGCTCAGATAAACACTGAGGTTAGAGTTAGCTGAGCCAAGTTTGTTCTAAAATGTAAACAATGCGCCACACATGCCATGTTTTTTTGGAGATCACTGTTTAGTCTGATTTGTGATTAACAGATTTGGACTATGGATAAGCATAGTATTGATTAGTTCGGAAAAGTGTTATTGGGATCATCTATTTTCAACTCAACATTCTTAGTATTCTCTATTCTCAAACTACTTTCATTCGCCTTCATTTGAGATGTTTTTACCTCATGGAACTTCCCTGGAGTCGACTTTTACCGGTTAATAATGTTGGGTGGGAAAAGGTTGGATGGGGATAATAGGTTAGCCAGTCTCGTACATATTTTAGGATGGGAAGTGATCCAGACTCAAGAGGTCATTTTAGTATTTATTTTAGAATTCTGTAGGAGTTGGTGAAATATCGTAGAATGGTATTCTATATTTAATAGGATCTAAGATGTATAGCCATATATTTTTGAATCCATGACTGTTTCGTTTGATGTTGATGGTTAAAACTTAAAACTTAAAACTTCAGATTTCCTCTCTTTTCTCTTCGCACTTAATGTTTCTCTTAAATCTTTTTTAGTTTTTTACATCTTTGTAAGTAATGGTGGTACATCTGGTTACTTACCAAAAAAAATGGTGGTACATCTGGTTACTTATCAAAAAAAATGGTGGTACATCTGGTTGCCTTGCCTTACTTTTGGTTTTATTAGTGATGATTTGGAACATCAATTTGAACACTATCTATTCTGTGTGTAGGGCTTTTAAGTTCACAAAAAATGTAGGGTTTTTAAGATCTCCGGAAGTGTTAAAACATTTTGGGTCTTTTAGTCTAACTTATTTGAGTTTCTAGGAGTTTATAGAAGTAATATACAATTTCAGATTGAAAATAATTTTTGATATTAATTGATTGAATTTAAAACAATACTTTTAAACAATAATTCAGCACAGTTAGTTTTTTAGAAATCTCAAAAGTGAACTCCAAATTTTGAGAATTGGGATCTTTGATTGTTAAAACATAAAATAGTGCTAAACGAGGGGTCACACTTACCTATCAAAATAAAATAAATTAGTGCTGAACGAGAATGCACAAAGCCCTTATGTACGTTGGGTGGAGTAGTTGGTCTTGGTTGCCTGTTACTTGCTTGCCTATTCATAATGTATACAATATACATTTGGTGTGCACTGGATGCCATTTTGACGCCTTTTGGCTATATATATTTCTTACTTATCAAAAATAAAAATAAAAATTACAAAGCCTACAAGAGGATTTCTCCGGATTTATATGATGTGTAAGTCGTGTAAATCCCATGACCATTTAGGTTCTACATTGCAAAGGTGCCTAGTATCTTTGGAACATGTTTTTTGGGGATTCGGTTTGCCTTGGTTTTATCTCGCCTTTCTTTTAGGCTATATTTCAAAGTTTTGGGGAAAAGAGAAACAAAAGTTTACTACATTGTACCTTGGATTGCCTATTGGAGCCCCATTCAACGGTAAAAATATGTGGAATTGAGCGATAGAAAGATTTGAACGTCGGTTGCCAGGTTGGAAGATGCAATATTTGTTAAAAACGGGGAGACTAGTTTTGGTAAAAAATATGCTTTCAGGCATGTCTGTTTTTTTGTTTTTTGTTTTTTTGTTTTTTTTTTCACAATTTGCAGTTCTTGCTTCGGTTCGGAGAAGATTAGAGAAGTTGGAGAGAGATTTTTTATGGGAAAGTCGACAGAGCGGAAATATCACCTTGTCAAATGGGAAATGATTTGCTCAGGTTTGGGCACAGGGGGTTTAGGTTTAAAAAATCTTAAGTTGTTTAATGAAGTTTTGCTAGGGAAGTGGCTTTGAATTTATCTATCGGATAGGGTGCCTTTTGGAGGAAAGTTGTAGAGAGTAAGTTCGGCATAGGGAATCATCTGTGGTTTCCGGCGGATGTTACCGACCCTTTTGGGGTAGGAGTATGGAAAGGTATTAGGAAGGTTGCAATGCTTTTGGTAGAAACATTTCGTTTGAGATCGGGTCCGGGTCGACGGTGAAGTTTTGGAAAGACAAATAGTGTGGATGCTTGGAATTATTTAGATCCTTTCCTGAGCTTTTCTCTATGGCTAGGGATAAGGATAGCTTGATAAGTTCTGTGTTATCCTTGGAGGAAGGACAGTTGATATGGAATCCGACGTTTAGAAGAAGCTTCCAGGATTGGAGATGAAATCGGTGACAAGATTCTTTGAGCTTCTGTAGGCCCAAAAAGTTTGTTGTGAGAGTGATAGGGTAATTTAGGAGGGCTCAAATGACAATTAGTTCTCGGTCAAAGGGTATTACTCCAAATTTTAGAAAGAGAGGGATTATTGTCCCCCTGTAAGTCAATATGGAAGACAGTAGCTCCTAACCGGGTGGCGTTTTTTGCGTGGGAAGTGGTGAATGAGGCTATTCTCACCGGTTATAATCTGAGGAAAAGAGGGAATGCTTTATGTGCAAGGAGAGCGTTAATCACTTGCTTCTGCCTGGTGGCGTGAGAATTGTGGAATTTGATTTTTGGGTTGCTCAATGTGTCGTGGGTGCTTCAAGAGGCTACCAAAAGTCCTGTTATGGAGCTGGAGCTTGGAGCTTGGAGCTTGGAGCTGGAGATATTTTTGGCGGAAGAAGTGTAGAAATACTATATGGGAGGCAGCTCCCTTGGAGGTGTTGTGGACGATATGGAAGGAAAGAGACTGAAGGGCTTTCGACAATGATGAAGGGTCCAATTTCAGATTTGAAGAGTTCTTTGCTCCATTATCTGTTTGCGTGGTGTTCAGGGGCAAAGCACTCACGTATCCCCTCTTTAGTTTAGATTTTGTGCATAATTTCTCTATATCCTAGTTAAATTTTAGTAAAGTATACTCCTAGTGTACAAATGACGCGTCACCTGTTTTGACGATTTGCTATCTATACAATTATCATTATCAAAAAAATGTTTGCTATAGTAACGTTGGGAGGAACACGAGAAATTATAGGAGTCAGTCTGTCAAGGACCCTCTTACGGAGAGGCTCCTTTTGTGGGGGTTGCCTTTGGTTATTCAGGGAGATTGGAAGGCTTTGCTTTTCTAGTCTATGTTCTTAGAGGTGTAACCTGTCTTTTGTTGTATGTTTTTGATGGATTTCTCATCCATCTTGTAATCTATTTCTCTAATATATATATATATATATATATATATATATATATTTATATATATATATTTTTTCGTTTTTCTAATAAATCAAAAGAAAGCACTGGATTATGTCGTAATGACTAGAAAAATGTTTGATATAGTGACATCTTGTGGTGTACAGACTCACCAACAGCTACCTATTTTCATCCTTTCCTACAGACTGCAAACGTACCCATATGCGTGTATCGCAGGTTACTTGAGTCACCATATATTCTACTCCTTCCGTTTCACCCAAAGAGTCCATACTTGAAAAGTCTAATAATTAAGGAAGATATAAATATCATTGGAGTTGGTCAAAATTACAAAAATACTTGAGCACAACCACTATGCTTACTACACATGGAGCGTAAAGATGAAAGGTTCTCGAAATTGTAAGCATAATTTTTGAAAGTGAGTGAATCCTCCCAAAATAGAATAGTGGACTCTTTGCATGAATTGGAGGGAGTATTACTTTCTGCAATCTACAGAAATTATGAAGGTTGACAGTAATTCCTTAAGTGGTTGTCAGCTTTGCTCTAGATACTTCCAGAGTTATAGTTGAGCATACTATACGTCTTATGTTTAATAATTAGTGGCAAGTAACTGCCTTTAATGAGCACAGTTTGATGCTACTTTTGTTGCCTTTTGCACTTTATTATTTATTTGTGATTGGTGCCAGTTCTTTTAGATATACTTTTTGTATATTATATACTCTTTTATTTTCATATTCAGAAATGGGAGTGCAAATAACTGTGTTAACTCTTAGCATGTACTTGTAAATTTGTAACATAATAGACTGCATTCCAAATGTAAATGTTTTGTGAAGTCCCTTTTACAGGAGTGTAAAATTTTTATTTGATGAATCACTATGGTCTTAAACATAATGAATGAATCAATTTATCTGTTTATCCTTTTTTTTTTGTCAGATGAAGATGGCCCAACAAAAGTAGCCAAAGTGGAGATTCCATCTTCTCAAGTTGGTCCCCGTTTAATACCAGGATCATTGTATCCTCCTCAGTCCACCATAGGCGCAATGCCGTCCATGTACGTTTTTTTTTCTTTTTTTCGATGTCTTCTGGAATTTATGCGGTACTTCAAGTGCTTGCTGCATCATTTCCTTGTTTGGTTAAATTTGGAAAATATGTTGATGGCAAGAAGTGAATGATGACCTTTACATTTTTATCTTCACCATATTGGTTGCCCTTTGTCATGTATTGGCCACAAATAAGTTCTTTGTACTCACCTTGCTGGAGATGGGTACATTCTAATAAGTAATAAGCAATTGTTTTGTCTCTCGTTGTGATATCATTGAAAGCAACCAGAGTGCTAAAGATTTCATAAGCTATTTTTCATGTGGTTACTTTGTTGACAACCTCCTTATAGCCGCTACTTATGTTCAGACGTCTTTATCTATATATAAAATTACTGCAGCACACTGGTTAAACGTTTTGGATTTTTTTTCTTTGGATGCAGTTACAATCCTGCATTGCCAGTCCCTCGTGCTGGTTGGCCAGGACCGCCTCGCCCACAACCATGGTATCCACAGCATCCAACTATCTCAGTTCCACCACCCTCTGCTTCATTAGGAATGGTACAACAGCCGTTATTCCCTGTACAGAATATGAGGCCACCTATGCCATCAACTACACCTCCAGGGCTTCAACCATCATTCCCGATTGCTCCTCCAGGACTGCCTGCATCCACACCTCTTACTATTTCTCAACCACTGTTCCCTGTTGTTGCTAATAATAATCTTCCTCAAAGTTCAACGTTTTCTCCTCCTATGCTTTCTGCAAGTATTCCATCAAGCTCTCCTGCAGAAGTAGGAAGTCTGATTGACCCCCAAATGATCAGCAACACAAATGTGGCGAATAGCTACCATACCTCAAGCTTTCAAGGTTTGAGTTTTTTTCATGCTACCTATTGATTTATAATTTTTTTGGTATTTACCTTTGTTAGTAATAATGGCACATTTTGCACCTGATAATCTTGAAAAATATTTGAAGGGATAGAAATCATATCTACTGAAGTATTATGGGTTTAAATACGCTACATGTTTGTGTATTTGAACATAAGTATCGCCGAAAGATCACGAAGGTATCAGCTTGATTGACAGTGATAGGAATAGAAGATAAGGAGAAACACCGAACATAAAAGACGACTGTTTAACCCTGTTCAACCTAGAAAATGTTTGGCTGCATCCACAGGCTAGCAACAAACCCACTAAGGTTGTGTTTGGTTTGCCGGAGTGAAAATTATCGGGAATGTGTGGTCAATGGAAGGGCATTCAAGCAGCTTCGAATTGGGGATGCCAATGGTCAAAGCACACCTTGGTTGCGCTAGATAACTTTTCTGGAATGGAATGTCAATTTCATGATTCCATTTTGTGGTGCTTTCTGTGTTTGGTATGTGGACTGGAATTGAAAAAAATTGACAAGGCTTTGTGCATAGTTGTCAAAGGCGGTCGCCAGGCCTCAGGTGAGAGGCGAGGCGAGGGTTGGTCGCCAATACGTGTATTTCTTATTGAGAACAGTAGGCAAGAATACTACTAGAATGCAATTGCTTTCACTCTAATCCTCACAGCTAGGCCACCCGTCTTTGGAGCTATTCGGAAAGATAGAGATGGGAAAGAGAGGTTATCGCCTAAGGGTTGAAAGAAGATGGGAGTGGATGTAATCGAAGAGGTCTGGGCTAGGCGCTGATAAATTCCAGCCTAGATCTGAAAATTTTCATTCGAGATCTAGCTTCCAATCTTCAATATTCACCAAATCTAAAGACCACCCATGGTATCGTCTCAACCTGGCGAACTTGGCGAACTGTTATGTGGTTTCTCCATCGCCGGAGGTTGCCGGAATCAGCCTCATGCACTGGCGCCGGAGTTCCACAGTCAAGGTCGCCGGTTCTCAACGAACTTCTACCTGAGGCTGGTTTGTTGGTTTTGGGAGATTAAGCTTGGTTTTTGTAATTTTGTTTATTTATTTATTTTTACCTCCTAGACTCCTAAGTACTGTGTTGCTGCTGCTTTATCTTTGTGTAGGGTTTTTTTCCTTTTGATTTTAGGCATTTTATTTATCACATTCTTAATTTGGGATTTGGGATTTTTTTCACTGTTTTCTGTTTTTTTTTCTATTTACTTTGCTTTTCTTTTTTAATCTTATTTTCTTTGGTTGCTTAACTATTTTGTTATATTATTTGGAATTTAAACTAACTAGGAATTTCATCTTTTGATATTATGTTAGAACGTAATTTCATCTATTATACTCACTTATAACTTGTTTTGTTGAGATTTATTAAGTTATATGTATTTTATATTTATTTTTCCTTAATATTGTTTCCATGAGCAACTTTTGACCTCCCGCCTCACCACTCACCCAAAAGAGGTACCTCTTGCCTGCCTTTGACAACTATGGCTTTGTGAGCAAAGAGGAGAGCAGTGCACATGGTTTGGGGTTTAGTATTATGGAAAGGGTAGTATTATGATAGGTGTAGTTTAGGAATAATTGAGAATAAGCGTGGGCACTTTAACTAACAAAATATTTTTGCCAATGGGTTTTGGCAAAGGACTTCTGATTTTGTTTTGTGTTTTGAAGTAATAACCAAGTTAGCAAACGACATGCAAGAATCGATTTGTCAAAGAAATCACCCATTCCATTTTGGACCTTATTCTGGTGTACCAAACACAACCCAAGTAATGAAGATTAACAGAATCCCACCAGCATTTACCTAACGCTAGGTAGAGAGCTTCAAAGCCTAACCACATCTACTCTCTCAATAAATGCAAAAAACCTCTGTCGTTAGTACTTATTATGTCTCTTGCACAGTGGACCCACAGATCCCAAATTTCTCGCTCACCGTACTATCCTGTATAGTTGACTTTAAATGGATCAATAATCCAGAGCTCTGAAGGATGAATGCTCTTGATCCTTATAACTTAGAAGAAGCCTATCCATTGCTATCCCTGGAAAACCGAACAAACGGATCAGCATACAATTACGTAGGTTGCCACAGCGACACAATTATGGAATGACTGTTCTGCGGATTTTGGTTAGGGAGCTTATTATTTAGTCTGATCTTTGTATTTTTATTTTAAATTTCTTATGTTGGGGGTATTTTGGTTACCTTAGACTGCAGGACTGGGCTGTTCTGCTGGATTCTTTTTTTGAGGTTGGGAATGAATTGTGTATGTTAAGTAATTTGGAAGTCGAGGGCTCCTAGTAGAGTGATGTTCTTTGCTTGGGAAGCTTCGAGGAAGGCTATTTTGACCGGGGATAATCTGAGAGCTCGAAGGAAGGTTTATGTCAATTGGTGCTACATGTGTAAAAAGGAGGAGACTGTAAACCATTTGCTCCTGCACTGTCCAGTTGTCAGGGTCTTATGGGTCTTGTTTTTATGTGCAGCGGGTATTTCTTGGGTGATGCCAGGGACTTCTCTTCATCTACTTCATGGTTGGGCTTCTTCCAATAGTATTAGTAAAAACAATAGATGGAAGTCTATTCCTTTGGTGATTTGGTGAAGCGTTTGGAAGGAGAAGAATCTTAGGGTGTTTGACAATGTGGTGGTACACGTCGACCGGCTTAAGAAGGAAGTGCATCAGTTTCTTGATTTTTGGCATTTTGACGTGGTATCATGGTCGGGGGACTCTATTGTTAATATCTTGGATAGGAATCCAGATCTCCTGTAACACTTGTGTGTGCCACTAGTGTACCACTTCTCATCTCAACCATTAGTTGAGATACAATGGCTGGGATGCAATGATTGAGATGAAAAGTGGTACACCAGTGGCACACACAAGTGATACAGGAGATCTGGACTCCTTGGATAGTGTGTAGTTTTAATTCTTTTGGTCTTGTATATTCCGTGTGTACAAGGACACGTCATCTGATTTGGCGCTGTGTTAATATTATGTTTAGACGCTTATAGTAGTTCAAGGACGCGTCTCTTGTTTAGACGCTTTGGTATATAATACTTATCAAAAAAAAAAAGGTTTAGTTATCAAAAATTGAATTGTGTATGCCAAGTTAGATGGTCAAGTAGGGCCCAAGTAAAGGCTCGAGTGTACTAACTCTGGCACCAAGAACACCTAGCCATGAAGAATATTAGCCCTTAAGTCAGTTCCCCTCCTCCCCCAAGAAAAAGAAGAGTATATGTTTGTACTGTTTTGGTATTCAGCAAAATGAATGATATTAAGCCCTTTCGATATAATCCTTAAATGGTTGCAGCATTCCAAGTTCCTTCCTAACCTAAACACTTGTTGAATCAGTAGTCCTAACCTAAACCCCTTGGTGCTCGGCGATTGAAGTAATATCTGCATCAGCCCCCAGCCAAGCCCAGGGAGTCGATAATTCTTTATCATTAATAGCAGGTCTGTAAACTGATTCTACTGAATAGTATATACGATGTCCAAATCTATGCGTGCCAATAAAGAAAAGGTTTATATTTATCCAAATATCCATTTAAGCTTCTGCCAAAACCAAATCTAGATTGGGTAGGAGAGGGATAACGGATAACAAAATTTTGGAGCGTGCATAGTCAAGTATCCCAAAATGGTTTTCAAGCGTACTTATATATAAATATTAATATTTAGTTTTATCTTGTATACTCCGTGTGTACATAGAACACGTCACATATTTAGTTTTATCTTATATCTATCTATCTATCTATATATATATATATATATATATATATATATATTGATTAGTAAGAATGGTATATAAAAGTGTCAACTTATATATATCTATCTATATATATATATATATATATATATATATATATATTGATTAGTAAGAATGGTATATAAAAGTGTCAAAACATGTGACGTGTTCTATGTACACACGGAGTATACAAGATAAAACTAAACACTAGATATACTATCCACAAACTCTACAAAAAGATTTGCACCAAGAGACATCGTCGACTCATGGCACCAAAAAAACAGAGTCCGTAGAATAAGTTCCTTGATCCTCTCTAAGCTTCTCTCCACATTCTCAAAAATTCTCGCATTTCTTTCCAGCCAAAACATCCCACAAATAATTCCTCCGTCTCCGTTTGTACAGGGACCAACATCTCAACATCTCTTTAACCGAATTGGGCATCACCCACACCACTTTGAACAAATTGAACACATAGTCCCAAACTTCCCTAGCTACTGGGCAGTGTAACGATAAATGATTAACACTTTCCCCTTCGCATTTGCACAAAAAACTTTCCTTTGCGCTGGAGATTATCACCCATTAACAAAGCTTTGCTGGTGGCTTTCCACATAAAAAAACTCATCCTTGTTGGGGCCTTTGTCTTCCACACACACTTCCAAGGAAACGAGACATTACTATCCAAGATCTTATGATAAAAGATTTAACTGAGAATTTCCTGCTCGTCCCCTCTTCCCAGACGACTGAATCTTCTTGATGCCTATCAACCTTTTGATTGTAAAGCAACTCAAAGAGAAGTCCAATAGAGTCTTAACTCCCAATCCTGAAGGTTCTTTCTGAAGGGGGGATTCCACGCAACAATTTTTTTTTGATAAGTAAGAGTAATATTAAAATGCGCTAAAACAGGTGAGGCAGCCTATGTACACCGGAAGTATACAACCAAAAGCCTAGCTAATAAAAATCTGTCCAAAAAATTTACAAAAGAGCTGTCGGAACCCGGATCTGACTCATTGCACGAAAGGAACAAAGTCTGGATGATCTGCCCCTTAAGCTTATCCACGTTAAGCTCCTCATTCTCGAAGACTCTGCGGTTCCTCTCCCCCCACAAAATCCATCAAACTTCCAAAGGAGTAGAGTCCCATATGCTACTCCTCTTCCTTCTCTTGTACTGAGACCAGCCCTGAAGAAGATCTTTAATCGATAAGATAAGGAAAACAGATTCAGAATGTGGTCCCAGATTTCCTTTGCTACAGGACAGTGAATGAATATGTGATTTACACTTTCTCCGTCTCCTTTACACAAGTAACACCAGTTAACATAAATCTTTTTCCTAGCCCTTAGATTATCCCCTTCAAGAATGGCTTCATTGGCGATTTCCCACATAAAAAATGCCACTAGTCGAAGCCTTTGGTTTCATTAGGTTTCCACATGGATTTCCATGGAAATGAATTCTCATCTTCTGTCAAACTATCGTAAAATGACTTGACTGAGAACACGTCACTCGCTGCCCCCTCCCAAACCACTCTGTCCTCCCTACCTCCTAAACCCTCCTGGGAATACAGCAATGCAAAGTACTGCCCCAGCACATTCAACTCCAATCTTGGAAATTTCTACGAAAAAAGGGATTCCACACAATGCTGCCCTCTGCCAACTGAAGGACCAAACTCACATACTCGTCTTATTTTTCAGCGATATTGAACAGGTCGGGAACATACTCTGCAGCTTCCACGTAACAATGTCCCCATTAAAGTGTAAAACAGAACTAACAGATTCCTCCTTATGTGTAGCTAGACTATAAAGCGAACAAAAGGCCCTCTGAAGCTCCATCTCCCCACACCATCTATCACTCCAGAATCTAACCATATCACCAATACCCACATCAAAGGCAATAAACCTCTTCATAGGCTCCCACTGCATTTTGATTCCTTTCCACACACCCACCCCATAAGAAGAGTGAACCTCACTCGGAACCCAGAGATGATTACCTTGCGCTAAATTTACTGAACACAACCTTCTTCCAGAGAGTATCCTTTTCACACAGAGCCTTTGACCCCCCCCCCCTCACCACTTTTCATACTCAAGCTTATCACCTCCCATCTAATCAGGTGGTACTTCCTTTCTACCTCTTGATTCTCCCACAAAAAAATCCCTTTCCAACCTCTCTAGCCTCTGCACCACGGATACCAGCATAGCAAACATTGACATAAACGCATGTTAAGAAGCAGAGATAACCTTCCTTAAGCGGCTAGCGAGCACCTTTGCAATAATCTTGTACACCCCCACCCCCCACCCCCACACATTGATCTAAAATATTTTATGTCCTCCACCCTGATACGTTTAGGAATTAGAGCAATAAATGTAGCATTATGGCTTCTCTCGAAACTCTTATGGGCATAGAAGTAGTGAACTATATCCATCATTTCCCCCTTAATTGAATCCCAACTGTGCTGAAAGAAAGCCAAATGAGAGCCTTATCACCCTTCAAACTAAAAACCTCAGATCTAACCTCTTCTTCAGTGAAAGGAAGTTCCAGGTTATCATTCTCTTGATCTTCTGCATTAAGGTACTTGAAATGGATACTCTCCAGCTTCATGCCAGTTGTTATCTTCCGAAAATAACCCCTTAGAAAAATCAGCAATACCAGCTCTAATATCAGCATTATTTTTTTATAGGTAAGCGTGACCCCTTGTTGGTATGGGGATTGGAACCAATGACCTCAAAGTCTGTGTCCCGAGTGCCGTTGCCATCTCTCCCACGCCTCGGGGTCACATCATTAACCACCAACTCTCCATTAATACGAACCTTAGAAATCTGGTTGGCCTTTTTGCGGGCATTTGCTGCTCGATGGAAAAACTGTGTTGTTGTCGCCCTCCTTCAACCATTGGCCACACGCTTTTTGCCTCCAGCAAATCTCCTCGCCACGAAGCAACCTCTGAATTTCTAGCTGAAGAAATTTCCTTCTGGCCGAATCCTGATCCCTCCAATCACCCAAACCTTCCTTCGCATCCAGCTCCTTGACCTCCTCCATCAAACTATCCAGCTTCAATCTTACATTTCCGACAGTTTCTTTATTCCACTTCATGTCCACCTTTAACCATTGTAACTTCCTTGCAAATCGGAAACACGGATTGCCCTCCACTACATAAGAATGCCAATGCTCCTTAGACCAGTCCAAAAAACCTGGTTCCTATAATCAAAACAATTCGAACTGAAAAGGAGAATTCCCTTTATTCATCCCACCCCATTCCAATCACATCGGAACATGATCCGAGATCACTCTTGGCAAACAAGATTGAGACACCCCAAAATATTCCATCCAGCTAGAATTCACAAGAAACCGGTCAATACATTGAGACCCCTCACTATTCCTGGACCACATGAATTCCCAACTTTCTAATGGAAGATCTCCATCCACTCCAAATCATTAATGAACTCATTGAATTCCAATCATTTGTGGTTTCCAAAGGAAGTCTACTGTTGGTATGGGGTAAATGTTTGAAAGGGAATTATGAAAGTTTGGGATTTCTTTGAAAGTCAAATTTCCTTCAACATTGGAAATGGGGAGAAGGTGAGATTTTGGAAGGATAAGTGGTGTGGAGAAGTCCCTCTTAAAAGGGGTTTTCCTAATTTATTTGAGATGGCCGTTAACAAGGATGAGTTGGTTAGTGCAGTGGTGGAGTGTTCTAATGGGATTGATTCTTGGAATCCTTCGTTCCGTAGAGATTTGCATGATTGGGAGATCGCCAATATTTCTAGATTCTTCGGAATTCTTTATGATGTTCGGAGGGGTTCGGGAGAGGATAGAGTTGTTTGGGAAGGATCGAAAAATAACACTTTCTCAGTGAAATGTTTTTACTCATTCTTAAAAAAATGAGGACAGGAAGCACTATCCGTGGAAAGTAATCTGGAAGTCGAGGGCTCCTAGTAGAGTGATGTTCTTTGCTTGGGAAGCTTCGAGGGAGGCTATTTTGACCGGGGACAATCTAAGAGCCCGAGGAAGGGTTTATGTTAATCAGTGTTTCATGTGGTAAAAGGAGGAGGAGACAGTAAATCATTTGTTACTGCTGTCCAGTTGTTGGGGACTTATGGGACTCCTTTTTGGGTGTAGCGGGTATTTCTTGGGTGATGCCAAGGAAGTCTCTTTTTCTACTTTATGGTTGGGCTTCGTAAAGTGGTATTAGTAAAAACAGTACATGGAAGTCTATTCCTTTGGCGATTTGGTGGAGCGTCTGGAAGGAGAGGAATGATAGGGTGTTTGATAATGTGGAGACATACGTCGAACGGATTAAGAAGGAAATGCATCAGCTTCTTGATTTTTGGCACTCGGAAGCAGCGTAAGGGTCAGGGGATCCTAGTGTAAATTCTAAGTTAGTTTGTAGATTTAATTCTTGTGATCTTGTATATTTCCCGTGTACAAGGACGCGTCACCTGATTTGGCGCTGTGTTAATATTATTTTTACCTATCAAAAAAAAAAAACCCTCTGGCCCCTTTGCGCTCCTAAAGAAATCTGACAATATGAAAATCTCTACAAATGCACCCCAGCAGATTCCACCTAGTGTAGACAGCTTTGAGTTCAGCCGACAGACCTTGGCGAATCGAATCGGTGCAGGGGCCATAAACCCCTTAAAAAATCCATATAATCAGTTCAGGGGCCATAAACCCCTGAAAAAATCCATCTAAAATCATTATCTAGTCCCTCGAAGATGCTAGAAACTGAATAGGCACCAACCAAAGTATACTTCCTGGTAACCACCCTACTATCCTAGGTTGCACGTACACTCCTTTAACTTAGTGTATCCGGCGTATTCGTGACACAAATACTTCCGGATATTCTAGGCTGAAGGCGTGGCCATGCAACCTAGCTACTATCCCACATAACGAAAATACCTCCAGCTGTACCGATTGCATTTAACGGGTCCCATTGAGTTCACCTTCCACCTTGCACTTTAGTCCCTTGTAAGCAAACCACATGAGGTTTCCATTTGCGAATCACTGCGTTCAACACTACTCCCTTAGACAGAGACTCGTGGAGTCCCATGTTCAGAAGGGAGTTGCAAGATTGGGAGTTTGAAGACATAAGTCAGATGTTTGAGATGTTATATGATCATAAAAGAAGTGTGTTGTCGGAAGATAGAGTTGTTTGGGCAGAGATGAAGTGTGGAAGTTTTTCTGTGAGATCCTACTACTCCTGCTTAAACGAAAGGGTTAATTCAAATTTTTCTTGGAAGGAGATTTGGGGGACGAAGGCTCCAAGGAAAGTGGCTTTCCTCGCTTGGTAAGCTGCGAGGGAGGCCATTTTGATGGGGGATAACTTGAGAGCTCGCGGGAGGAATCTCGTCAATAGATGCTATATGTGTAAATGTGAGGAAGAGACTGTTAATCACTTCTTCTTCATTGTCCGGTAGTGAGGGAACTATGGCAGATTGTTTTCAGATTGGCCGGAATCTCTTGGGTCATGCCTCGATCCATAATTCAGCTTTTGCGAGGATGGTCTGTGTAAAAGGAAAAATAAGTGTTGGGGTTCAGCTCCACTTGCGATTTGGTGGAATATTGGTTAGAGAGGAGCAAGAGGGTTTTTGACAATATAGAAGCAGATCTGGAACGTCTCAAGAAGAATGTTCTTCAGTCATTTGGCCTGTGGTGTTTAAAGATGGATCCATCCAAGGGGGAATCTTTTGTTAATATTATGGACAGTTTTGTTGTTTTATAATTGTTGTTGTCTTGTATATGTCCTGTGTACAAGGATGCGTCTCTTGGTTATACGCTTTTCTAATGAATATACTTTATTTATAAAAAAAAGATTAATACCCCGTACATTCCATGAGATAATTTGAGTATGCATAATTAAACATTTTGTTTAAACCCCTCACCCTGCACACCCCCCAAGTGTAAACGCTCAAACATTCATATAGGGACCTAAAATTTCAGAATAATGGATGACAGCTCCAAATTACTGGTCCAACTTCAAAGACCATCAACACATGTTAATAATGCACTTTTAACCTCAAAACCAGTCACCAAAATAATAAGACACTTCAATTTTGAAACTATATTATTGTTTTTCCATTATAATTAGTAACACTATGGCATGATTTTCTAGAAAATTATCAATTGTAAGGAAGTACAATTATTAATTATCTGACATTTAACAAAGTTGTCAAAAGTCTATTAGTTATCAGAATAATCTAAACTTTCTCATCATCAATTAATAGTTTGCCAACTGGAAACAGGCTAGAGAGCTTAGACGATGTTTGGATTTGTTCCCAACCTAACCAATGTGCACAAGTGTAGGCTTCTTTTGGGGGGGAGGGGAGTGAGGAATTCCTTGTTTTTATTATTTATGCTTTCTTATGTGGCAAGTGGTTGTAGAATTTTCCACAAGAACTTTGTTCTATTTGTCATCAAGTGATCAAGAGCAAAATTGGCATTCAGAACGTACACTTATTTTTGCACTGGGCTTATCTAAAATCCTTTCAGTCAAGGCGCTAAAGAACATGTAAGGTTCTCATCCTATCACTCTACAGTACCTGGTATATAAGACACAAAATAGAGAAATTGTTAGGATCATTACATTTGGAGTCTGATAATTTTAACCATACATCACTAGAGCGGTTCTGTCTTGATTCCATTAACTATAGGATATAAACGGTAATTTGCACAAGTAATTATTGCACACCTTTATTATGGTGTCAAAAGAGGGGGTCAAAAAGGGATCTCAGATTATGAGGCTAGAAATGGAGTCAAATTTCTTGTATTCATTGCATCTTTTTTCATAGAAAGAGAATGACAAAGAACTTCATTTCTGACCAAACAAAAATATGTAATTGTCAGCAAAGTTGTTTATTTTTATTTGATTTTTGATGGTGGGTCAGCAGTGAGTTCACTTTGTTACCCCTCTAGGTTACTAACTTAATTGGAGAACTGTAATTAGAATTGCATTGTAATGTATTATTTTGCTGCAGGTGGGGCACCAGTTAACTCACATTCTTATGCCTCTGGTCCAAATACTGGTGGTCCTTCAATTGGCCCACCCCCTGTTATTGCAAACAAAGCCCCTGCTACCCAGCCAGCCACAAATGAGGTCTATTTAGTCTGGGATGATGAGGCAATGTCCATGGTCAGTAGTTTTCTTTGAAGAAATTTGTATCTTTGTTGCCTTTTCTCCTTTTTTGTTGAGTTGTTTCATGGTGATGTGAATATATTTGCAGGAGGAAAGAAGAATGTCCTTACTGAAGTATCAGGTGCATGATGAAACGAGCCAGGTAAGTGATAATTAGCTTATTTATATTCTTCCACATGGATATGGAGTTGCTTTACACATCTGACCAGATGAGTAGGCTTGTTAACCTTCTGTGTCTTATGTTTAAAGGTATTTCTGTATGCGTTCTTAAGGTTTTTTCTTCTTTAAACTTGTAACAAACTGCAAAGGATATCTGAGCCTTCTGTTCACATATCTCTGTCTTTCAACCCCATTGATTGATGGGCTGTTCTGTCCTGTCCTTTTTTGGCCATTCTCCGGTTGGCAAGCAGTCCCAACAATTTTCTGGTCATCAAATGTCAAGTAGGTATTTACATTATCTTTGCTGGTAGTTTTTTTAATTATATATCTGACAAGCTCGCGCGACCGGCTCGAGGAATCTCCCACTTAAGAGTGTATGTATTTGTTATTAGAATTATTTATTCGTTCAATTTTTATATACTTGTCCCTATGCTTGATTGTGAAGTTTGGGGAATTTGGGTGGATCGTGAACATACCCAACAGATTTATGCCCCATTCGTAGCATCAATACAAAATATTTTTATGATCGAACAGTGAAATCAAACTTGGGCCCAGGTCAGCTTCCTCTGAAAAGTTTGGATCTCTTGCGTTGAAGCAAGCTGTAATATTTTACGAAGTATTTTCAGCCATGATAGTTTGTGGTCACTCATTTGTGTTCTAATAACCCATGCGTTGTGGTTATTTGTGTTTCAGATGAGCTCGATTGATGCAGCCATAGACAGGAGGATATCAGAAAGCAGGCTTGCTGGTCGCATGGCTTTTTAGATTCGTTGATGGCATTTCTGCCCGGGTGGATTACTTCTCTGGATGGTCGGTCTCTTGACAGCATTCTTAAAACTTTTTTCTCGGATCTATACTTTGGAGAGCAAAGGTTTCTGATTGTCATGGTTGCTGTATGGAGTCTGCGTCCAAGTTGTTTTCCATATCCAGGCTATAACTGTACTCCCTTAAAGACGATGGGTATAGAAGAAGAGAGAAGCATTCTTTTAAATATGAAATGAATGAGCCAGAGGGTCCAAAAGCAAGTAGTACTCTTTGTTTATTTTCTTAGAACTTGTAATTTGGTGTTTCTCTTTTATGATAGATATATTACAGAGATCGATTTCGCATTTCATTTCCTTGTGTTCTTCTGTTCTGAGTGATTCGTTTTTCCCAATTATTTTTCCTTCTCGCTCCGCGAGTCGGGTAAGCTCGATGATGTATTTTTTTTTCCCGTTTCATTCTTGATCACACTTAGCAGCGAGAAAGCACCGATTCATTCCATACCAGATTACCCCTTTGGGCAAGAACTGGTTCATTCATAGATAGGTCTGACTTGTACATAGATAATGATCCAAGAAGTGTATCATCATTGCTATATATAGCAGCCCTCATAACAACTAGTCAACTTGTTCCGACTTGATAGTTGTTGTCTTGTTGGCTTTCTGCTTTTGGACACATAAAACAACCATTTGTCTCGTCTTGGTATGAACAACATTCCTTTCTAATTTTGTCAGGATAATTATAGTAAAAGATTTGAGCTATCTCCGATGAAGATATTCACAAATTTAGTTCGTTGTGAGTCCCCACCAAGGGTGTAAACTCGAACCATCGAATAAAGAGGTTTGGTTCGTTTTTTAAGTTAGAGTGATTCGGTTTAGTTTGTAATTTCTTCTGTCAAATCAAATCGAACCGTCCATATATATATATATATTATAATCCTTAATTACTGATTTACGTTTTTATATTTTTAATTCTTGATTTGTATTCACAGCTACGTACCACATAGTTCTGTACTTCTATCTATTTTTCAATGTCATCCATACCTTTACATTGATATTAATTTGATACAATTCATCAGCTCAAATTGTTCAATGCATTGTTCTCGCGCGTGTTATACACGCTGCACAGTTACTTGTTTCTCCTTCACCGGTTGAGTTCCCAAATGTTTTAATTTGGAATCCGGTAAGCTGATTGGGCAAATTTGAAAATATTTCTTTAAGGCAAGTCAAATGGAAGAGATTAAAACTAACTTTTGATATTTATTTAAGAGTATTAGATTTTCAGATGATTAAAACAAAAGCTACCAAATTTGATGCCTGTTAGATTCTGAGATTTACAACAATATTAAAAAACAATAGAAATACAAAATGAAGATTACAGAGAACTTGAATATGATGTAAAATCATGCACAAACACATTTTCCTACAAGAATTATTCGACCCTTATTTTATGTTCAGGATTGCACGGATATGTTTGTGGGATAAAACTACAATCGTCCTCCTCTTATGACACTGAAGCATGAGACTACTTATGAAGTATTATTTTGTGTGACACCCTCCAAGATGATGTAACTATATCAGAGTATATATGCGTCCCTTGCAGATAATAAAGTTTCCTTTCAATGACAACGAAACGCAGCTTAGTGGTAAGACGCTTCACCCATACCTAATAGGTCGTGAGTTCGAGTCACCATGAGGGTAAGTGGGGAACCACAACTGATCCTCTTTAGAAAGAAAGAAAAAATTAAAACAAAAGAAGTTTCATTTAAATGGTTGTGTCCTTTTGAGCAGTCACCAAAATAACTGCTAGGAAAAAACTGTCACAACCGAATTCTATTAGCAAAATAGGTCACACCGAAAGTTTCGTTGCGAAACGATAAATCGAAAGGAAACAAAATACTTGATTATTTACACCCGTAAACCGGTAGATACTTATGTGAATGTGCACTCCGTACCCTCGGATCTACAATATAGTATATTCCCGTACTCACCCATCTTTGAAATAAAAAACCCCAATCACACCAAATGGCCAGTGATTCTACTTAAATCATCAACAATACCTCCCTTAGTACCACACCTAATTTTAATACTCTTTATTTTGATTATATATTTATCTCATAATATGTGTTGGTAAATTATTGTATATTAATAGTTTAATTTTGTTTTTATATTATTATATATGTTGGCTTTATTTTTTTCAAAATTATTATTATATCAAATTTTGATACCTATGGCTGAAGATGCATCAAAATTTGATTTTAATACGTATAGGTAAGTACCACCACTAAACTTGTGCAATCATACCTTTATCCAGTGGCGGACGCATGCCTATATGTCTGGGGGCAGTTGCCCCTACTTGAGGGTAATTTTGTTAAAGGTTTCTTTTTTAAATAATAATAATAATTTGTAATATTATACAATTTGCCCCCACCAGGATAAAATTGCGTTGTTTTAATTCGGATTAGTTTGTTCACCCAGATAATTAGTAAACTTTATTAAATTTACACACCCAATTAAAAATTCTCCGCATCCGCCACTACCTTTATCATTTCGGAACCACCATTGATGGTGCTCTTTGTCAATCTTGTCGTTTTTCTATCCCTAGTTGAGCGGAGATTGTTTAGCTTCTCAAATCAAGTCAAGTGTGTGTCTATGTAATATAAGTAGTCTGGTCAACATCTTTATCACACAGCTAAACACTTTGTGTATCTTTTTAAAAAGACGGCTAAGCAATCTTCGACTCCGATTAAGCTCCCAATTAGTGTGTGCATCACCTTTAATGATTTTCTTCAAGTGTATTCCTTTCACGGGTGTTGTATACAACACTTGTAAAATGCTTAATACAGTACTTAGTATTCACAATTTATTTATCTTTTCTAATTTTTCTCTTAGCCGATTTAACATTTAAAAGCTTTTGCATTTAAAAATGAAAAACCAATTTTACAATTTTGCCCATGAAGGTATGTTTTCTACTCATGTTCTTGTTAGTCCCAAAGGACATAATATTAAGCGAGAAAAGGGGAGCGGTTTGAATAGTCTAGGTACACTTTAAAACTTTGAGCTTATATCCTAAAATGTATACTGTCAACTATCGGTAAAGTTGCAACAGCGGAAAAGTACATTGGAAATGAAGACTAAGGGCTCGTTTGGTGCAGCGTTTTGAAAACGCAACTTTTTCAAAACGCAGTTTTATTTTTGTAAACACGTTTGGAAAATTATTTCAAAACGCTATTTTTCATAAACAAACTATTTGAAAACGTAACATATTTTTAAAACGCTACAAATTGGAGTGTTTTAAAACGCTCCACGTTTTTAAAACGCTGCGTTTTAAAACGCTGCATTGAAACACTTTTAAAGAGAAAACGCTGTATTTTTTACCAGCGTTTTGACTAAAACGCTCCACCAAACAAGCACTAAGTCTTCTGTTATGGACTACTCCCTCTGTTCATTTTGTATGTCATTGGTGGGTTTTTCACACACATTCAGAATACAATTACTCCATGCGAAAGTAGACTATATTACCCCTAATTAAACTAGTAATCACATTAGCTGTGTAATTAAAGCTATAGTTAATTGTCTTCAACAGTTTTCAAAACATTGAGACCATTGATTTTCTTATCTCTCTTCCGCCAAAAGATTTATTTTAATTCTTTCCACAACAATTCTCATTCCTTTCTAACAAAGTAATGGGAGAGAATACAGATTAGGGGTGTAAATCAGAACCACCGAACCACGAAACCGAATCAAACCAAACCAAACCAGTCGGTTTGGTTCAGTTTTGGTCGAAGACGGTTCGGTTTCGGTTTCAAAAATTGAGAAACCACGTGGTTTGGTTCGGTTCACGGTTTTTGGTATCGAACCAAACCAAACCGAACCGAGTCAAACAACACTATATATTTTTATTTTTTATTATATAATATATATTATATTACATTACATATATTAACTATTTTGAACATTTGATTTATTCAATATATATATATATATATATATATATATATATGGATACTAAACGAAACAAAATCTTGATTGTTGGAGAACTATTATTTTTTCAATTGTTTGTCTTTATTTTAGAATTTGTATTGTTTTATTTATGATAATTTGTTGTTAGTAGCTTATTTCCTAATTTTGACGTTAATTCCAAATTAAAATCTTATTTTTATTGTTATTTTCAATGTTGGTTACTTTCATTAAAAATAATTTATATAAATCCCAAAACCGAACCAAACCAAACCAAACCGAGTGGTTCGGTTCGGTTCCAAGTCTTACTCGGTTCGATTCGGTTTGAGATTTTTGGAACCACTAGGAGGCGGTTCGGTTTGTGGTTTTGGCATAAACCAAACCAAACCGAACCACTTACATCCCTAATACAGATAATACAAGAAATTTATTGTTTTTGACAATGAACAAACTCAATGTCAATCTCATACTCCTCAGTTGAATGAAACTCAAAGTATTCGAATGCCTCTTAATGAAAATTAATTTGAATGTGGATGATGAACAACATACTTTTACAAAAGTTGGTGTCGAAGATAGATGCCGAGCTAATTTATCAGATCTTAATATCAGTCTACCTGAAGCTTTACATGATGAATTTGTTCCGGATGATGTTAGGTGGAGGATTTTTGCAGATATGTCTGGAGAAGAAGATGACTATAGTGCATGTTAGTCTTGCTCATTTTTCTTGCTCTTTAAATGCAAATTTCTTCTCCTTTCGCTCTTTTCATTATTTGTCTATAAATTTTATGTTTAAGAGTTTGCATCGTATGAAGTTTGTTAGAGAGAGACCTCAAATTTTGTTGTTCCTTCTTCTCTCTCTGTATTTTTTTGATCAGTTCTCTCTCTCTCTCTCTCTCTCTCTCTCTCTCTCTCCCCGTAAGAGTATGCATCGTGTCTGTTCCTGTTTAGTATACAGAGTTTTCATTGTCTCTGTATATAATTTAACTTCCTTTTTGAAAGGCATTTTTGGAGGAAAAATAATTAAATTTTTCTGTGAAGCTAGCTACTGTCTCTGTTTAAGTATTAAATTGAGTTAGCATCCTTTGGTCTTTAAGTGAACTGTTGTTGTTTTTTATAATAGACGAAACTGTCAATGGGAATGAAAACTTGTAGTTATCATCAACACGTAAAGAGAGATTGAATTTGAGTGATGAAAAGCGGAAAGCTATTTATAATATGCTATAACGAAAAAGTGTTGACAGAAAATTGAAAATAGTTGCAACAACGATGGTGGCATCATCATTTCTTGTTCCCATTCGCACTGTTCAGCGTATCTGGAAACAAGGAAAAGATAGTGAAACTGCTGATGTCTCGACGAGGGTAAAAAATCGTGGCCATAAAAAAATTGAAATTGATTTGAATAAAATTCATGAAGCCCCTTTACAAAAACGAACAACTCTTCGGGCTTTGTCTGCTTCAATAAATGTAAGCACGTCCACTTTCGTACAGACATCTGAAATCCGGAGAAATACGACAACATTCGAATGCTATCAAACATTTTCTAAAGGAAGAAAACAAAAGAGCGCGATTACAGTTCTTCTTGTCAAAGCTTGATGCATGTAGTATACTAAATGATCCAATTTTCACAAGTATATATAATACAGTTCGCATTGATGAAAAATGGTTTTACATGACAAAAAGATGTGAAAAATACTACTTGTTTCGTGATGAAGAAGATCCAATGCGTACTTGTAAGAGTAAAATTTTTATTGGGAAAGTCATGCTTTTAGTTGCTGTAGCTCGTCCAAGATTTGATGCACAAAGAAATGAGAATTTTTGACTTGAATCGAATCATTTGGTATCAGAGCTAAGTTTTCGTTTCCATATCTATCTTACTTTAAATTGTTCTTATATTGATTTTCAATTTGTTTCTCTTCTTCCTTCAAACTAGGATAATAAATTCTAGTTTGTTCTTTTTAAAAATCATTTTTTTTTTGTTTATTCTTTCAAACCCTAAAATTCTAGGTTTATAAAAAAAAAAAGGGTGCTGGTATTAAGAAATTTGACCAGCCCTAGCTTGCAAAAAAAAAAAAAAAAAGAGGAAAATCTATTGTTTGAAGCTTGAAATTTGGCCAAGCAAGTTTTTAAAAAAAAGTTTTTTAGTCCAAAAACAAAAGATTTAGAGGTTGAATAATATATATATATATATATATATATATATATATATATATATATATATATATATATATATATATATATATATATATATATATATATATATATTACCTTATATTACCTTATCACATGCGAATCGTTTACTGTAACTATTCAATACCCCTACGAAAAATTGATCACATCGAGGCGTTTCAGCGGTCGAATCCACTTTGAATTTGATAAATGCATTGCTTGTGAGGTATGTGTTCGTGTATGTCCTATAGATCTACCTGTTGTTGATTGGAAGTTGGAAACTGATATTAGAAAGAAACGGTTACTTAATACAGGATCATTCAAGTCAGGTTTTTTTGTTATTGGGATAGGTGATATATATATATATATATATATATATATATATATATATATATATATATATATATATATATATATATATATATATTGAACTCGTAACTTGGAATCGGAAAATAGCTTGGAAGTTGGAATCTAAAGTGATATTGAGTTTTGTCTTGTTTGCTATTTATCTCATCTAGATTCGAGAATAAAAATCGAATCTCTCTTTCAAAAAAATAAATCGTTGAACCTTTCGTCCTTGAAAATTTCACTCTTAATTTCTTTTCTCTACACATATTTCTTGTTGATTAAGTTTTGGTTTGTCTACTTTGCTAATCACTATTTGATTACGTAGTTCTTTTAGAACTTGGAGGAATTGAAGGTGAGGGAGAGTAGGTAAACACGAGAGGAGTGACATTAATTGAGTGATACACGTAAGGGAGTGGGTGAGGTGATTTTGCTAACAAATTTTCTTGCAGGTACACCATGTCAAATACAAGTGAGAATGATGTCCCTAACTTTGATATGAGACTTTATATTGAAGCTTTGGTAAGAGATTTGAATAAAACTATGAGGGAGCAAAATGAGGATCTAATGAAGGATATTGGGAAGATTCGTTGTGAAAGTAAGGAAAGATCAAGTGAAGGGGGTAATATACCTAATGATATGCCAAGACGTAGACTAGATGAAGAATTTGATGGTGATTGGGAGACGGAGAATATACGTGAGTATAGGTATAGGCCGAGGGAGGAAGAAGATCGTAAAAACATTAAAATCACTGTACCACCTTTTGTTGGTAAGAATGACTCCGAAGCTTATCTAGAGTGAGATATGAAAATAGAGAAATTTTTTGTTTACATGAGTTCACCGATCAAAAAATGTCCAATTGGCTGCCATAGAATTCATGGACTATGTTGCCGTTTAGTGGGAAAATTTGACGGTGCATAATAGGCGTTTGGGGCTGCCCCAAATTACTACTTTGGAGGGAATGAAGAGAGTGATGAGACATAGAATTATCCCTAGTTACTATAATAGGGATTTGCATGATAGAATTCAAACCCTAAGACAAGGTAGTAAGAGTGTGGAGGAGTACTTTCACAAAGAGTTAGAGATTTGTAAGATTAGAGTGGGTTTAGAAGAATCTAATGAGGCTGCCATGTCTAGATTCTTGAGGGGACTTAGATCAGAAATTGTCGATCAAGTGGAGATGTGCCAATACATGGATGTTGATGAATTGTTACAAGTGACTATTAAAGTAAAACAACAACAAAAAAGAAAGAGTGGTAGTAAGGGAGGAGTGAGTGGAGTAAACAATTGGAAATCTAATTATGGGAAAAAGAATGAAAGAAGATTTGACAAGCCTAAAGAAGAGCCACCTAAGACCGCCACCACCACTACATCTACCACTAGTAAGAGTGAAAATCCTCAACCCAACACCAAGAAGACTCAATGCTTTAAATGCAAGGGATATGGACACTATGCTAGAAAGTGTGTTAATAAAAGAGTTATGATCATCTTGAATAATGGGGATATAGAGTCCGAAAATGAGGAGGAGGCAATTTCGAAAATACCACCATTAGAGGAGATTGATCATGATGATGATGAGGCCGAGGAAGGACACCTTGCTTTTGTTGCTCGTCGTATGTTGAACCTACATGTGAAAGAAGAGGAGGAAATTCAAAAAGAACATATTTTTAACACCAAGTGTAGAGTCAAGGGATAAGTTTGTAGCATGATCATCGATGGAGGGAGTTGCACTAATGCAACTAGTGTGACTATGGTGGAGAGACTTGGATTACCTACCATCAAGCATCCCAAACAGTATAAGCTTCAATGGCTTAATGACATAGGGGAATTAAAAGTGAACAAGCAAGCTCTCATTAGCTTCAAGGTTGGAAAGTGATGCGTCCAAAAAAAATCATACCAGGGGTGCCGAAAGTAGCGGTGGACGTGGGTCGTCGGAGTTGCCGTCTGGCGGCCATCTTGTCGTCGGTGGTGGATATCTGGCTGTATATCTATAAAGTAAACACCGTGAGTCGGCGGGGAGGGGCCCCTGCCAAAAACCCTCCGGCGTGTTTATCAGTACACGTATGAAAAAGAGGGTGCATAGCCCCCTAAGTGTGTGTGTGTTTCTCAATCAGAAGCAAAGAAAGATCAAAAAGAGAGAAAGACTGAGCCCCCACTCTATGAGCTAGAGGGGGTTATTTATACCTGAGGGAATGGGTTCAGCCCGTTGCGCAGAGGTCTGGCCCAATCCTTCGGACATCTTGTAAAATATAGTGGGCCATTAAACAAGGCTCAAACACCATTTGTAGCGGATACAAAATATGTACATCAGAAAGTATGAGGATGGGATTTTTTGCGTGGTTCCTATGCATGCTACTCATATTTTGCTTAGGAGACCAAGGCAATTCGATAGGTGTGTGACTCACGATGGGTACACAAATAAATACTCATTCATTTTCAAGTAAAAAAAATATAACACATGCACCATTAACACCAAGGCAAGTGCTTGAGGATCAATTGAGAGTGATAAAAGAGAGAAGGGCTAGTGAGGAAAAGAATATATAGAAGCCCTATGACAAGGAGAGCTTGAGAGAACAAACGAGCGAGAGGTTGGCTAAAAAAATGAGTGAAAAGGGTGTGATAGTCGAGCCAAAGGAGAGATGTGTGGAAGAAAAAATATAAAAGAAAAAAGAGAGAAAAAAAGAGATAAGTTTATTAGCTAGACCATGTGAGGTTAAAGAGGCAATAATTTTTAGGTTTAAATCTCAATTTGGTTACCCTACTTTCGACCAAAATTCATTAAGCTCACTCTACTTTTTTTTTGTTCGATTTAATCACTATACTTTCACATAATTAGCACGTTCATCACTCCATCCATATATTTGGATGGAAAGTTTAATTTTGTTAGGAAAATCACAAAATATCCTTACTGAATTTGGAGAATTTGAGGTCTCCTTCTCCTCTCAAACATAATTTCTTATTGTGTGACTTGAATTTGTCAACACACCTTCCAAAGGTAAGGGGTGTTATTGTCTTTTCAAAGATTTTCATCCAACTTAACTAATGGAAATGACTCTAGTGACCTTACTGACTTTCGGAGCCAAGTTGAATGATTAAATTGAGGGAAAAAAAAGTAGAGTGAGCTTAATGAATTTTGACCGAAAGTAGGGTGACCAAATTGAGATTTAAACCTAATTTTAAAGAAGCCAATGATCGTTCTTATGTATCGAGAGGCATGTTTCGCTAATGCTAATTTGTTTGATTCTTCACCTAGTGTTGTTTTTTCTCTTTTACAGGATTATGATGATGTGTTTCCCGAAGAGATACCAAGTGGGTTACCACCAATTAGGGGAATCGAGCATCAAATTGATTTTTACTCTAGGCACATCTATTCCCAATAGACCTGCTTATAGAAGTAATCCTAAGGAGACTATGGAACTTCAAAGACAAGTTGATAAACTATTGAGCAAGGGATAAATTAGGGAGAGCATGAGTCCATGTGCGGTACCGGTTCTTTTGGTCCCAAAGAAAGATGGGACATGGATCATGTGTGTCGATTGCCAAGCTATAAATAACATCACGGTAAAGTATCGCTATCCCATTCCACGTTTAGATGACATGTTAGATGAATTGAATGGTGCCCGAATATATACTAAACTTGACTTAAAACAAGGGTATCATCAAATTAGGATGAGAGAAGGTGATGAATGGAAAATTGCGTTTAAAACTAAATATGGTCTTTATGAGTGGTTAGTGATGCCTTTTGGCCTAACTAATGCACCAAGTATTTTTATGAGATTAATGAACCATATTTCGAGAAATTTTATTGGTGTGTTCGTTGTAGTATACTTCGATGATATTTAGATATATAGTAAAAATCTTGATGAACATGTAACTCATTTAAAGTCGGTTTTGGGTGTGTTACGGAAAGAGAGGTTATTTGCTAATTAAACAAATGTACTTTTTACACAGAAAAGGTGGTTTTTCTTGGTTTTGTTGTAGGTACTCAAGGGATACAAGTGGACGAAGAAAAGATCAAAGCCATTCAAGAATGGAAAAGTCCAACTAATTTTAGTGAGGTAAGAAGTTTTCATGGCCTTGAAAGCTTCTGTGGAAGGTTTGTGAAGGATTTTAGTACTATTGCCACACCTATGATCGAGGTTATCAAGAAGAATGTGGGATTGAAGTGGGGAGAAGAGCAAGAAAAGACATTCCAATTGCTAATGCAAAAGTTGACACAAGCACCATTACTTGCAATTCCAAATTTTGACAAGGTATTCGAGATAGAATGTGATGCTTCAGGTATTGGTATTCGAGCCGTCCTTATGCAAGAAAGAAGACCCATTGCGTACTTTAGTGAAAAAACTGAGTGGGGCTACTTTAAATTACCCTACTTATGATAAAGAGTTGTACGCATTAGTGAGAGCTCTAGAAGTGTGGAACCATTATCTATACCCAATAGAGTTTGTTATTCATTCCGATCATGAGTCCTTGAAGCATCACAAGGGACAACAAAAACTAAATCGAATACATGCAAAGTGGGTGGAATACATAGAGACCTTTCCTTATGTCATTCGGTACAAAAAAGGTAAGGAGAATGTGGTAGACGTGCCCTTTCTTGAAGGTATGTTCTAATTAACGCTTTAGATGCTAAAATCTTAGGGTTTGAGTCTATGAAAGAATTGTATGAACATGACCTTGATTTTTGTGAGGATTTTAAGAGTTGTGAGAAAATTACATGTGGTAAGTTTTATAGAGAAGAGTGGTTTTTATTTAGAGAAAATAAATTATGTGTGCCTAAATGTTCTATTAGGGATTTGGTTGTTAGAGAAGCCCATGGTGGGGGTTTGATGGGATACTTTGGTGTTGCCAAAACTCTAGCAATATCGTGTGAGCACTTTTATTGGCCGCACATGAAGAGAGATGTTGAGAGAATTTGTGGTAGATGAGTGGCATGTTTACAAGCGAAGTTTAAGGTTCATGCTCATGGGCTATATCTGCCTCTACCAATTTCTACTCATCCTTGGATTGATATATCCATGGACTTTGTGATGAGATTGCCTAGGACAAAACAAGGAAGCGACTCAATATTTGTAGTTGCTGATAGGTTCTCTAAAATGGCACATTTTATACCTTTTATAAAACTGATGATGCTTCCCATGTTTCAAATTTGTTCTTTAAGGAAATTGTTAGACTCCATGGCATGCCACGCACGATAGTTTCTAATAGGGATGCTAAGTTTCTTAGCTATTTTTGGAAGACATTATGGGGTAAGTTAGGGACTAAATTGTTGTTTTCTACTACTTGTCACCCCCAAATGGATGGTTAAACGGAAGTGGTTAATAGGACACTTTCAGCTTTGTTAAGGTCTATTCTTTCCAAAAACTTAAAAGCTTGGGAAGATTGTTTGCCTCATATTGAATTTTCATATAATATAACTGTTCATTTCGCTACTAAATATTCACCATTTGAAATTGTTTATGGTTTTAATCTTTTAACACCTTTGAATTTATCTCCCTTGCCATATTCTGAGTTTGTGAATGTAGATGGAAAACAAAAGGCCGATTTTGTTAAAGAAGGAAAGACTTAACATCGAGCATATGATCGAGCAATATTTTAAACAAGCCAACAAGGGCCGAAAGCAAGTGATCTTTGAGCCGGTGATTGGGTGTGGTTGCACATGCGAAAGGAGAGGTTTCCAGACCAAAGGAAATCTAAGTTAATTCCAAGAGGAGATGGACCATTCCAAGTACTTGAACGAATCAACAATAATGCCTACAAGTTGGATCTTCCAGGTGAGTATAATGTTAGTGCGACTTTCAATGTTAGTGATCTTCTTCCTTATGATGTAGGTGATGATTTGAGGACAAATCCTTCTCAAGATGGAGGGAATGATGTGATTCCTATCACTACACAAGATACAAGTCAACTCAAGAGTTCACAAGGTCCGATGAGAAGAGGTCGTGCAAAGAAGGTTCGTGAGGAGACTATGTTGATGGTTCGTGAGCTTATGGAAGTTGAGACAAAGTCTTGGGAGGTTATGGAGAGAGGCCTAGGGACTAAGGACAAGATGATACATGTGCTAGCTTATTCAAGCCCAAATACACAAGACACCAAGGAAGGCCCATGTACATAAGACACCAAGGAAGGCCCAAGGAAAGAAGACTTGCAAGGCAAGCAAAGTGTCGCCCCCTTCCCTTCTTTAGGGTTTTGCACCCCCCCCCTTTCCCTTAGAATTAAGGTTTTCTAAATCCTAGTTTGTTAGGGATTGTTATTTAGTTTCCTTATTTGATTAAATTAGGTCAAGTGTTTAGACCTTGCTTTTCATTCTAGGATTAGGATTCACAGCCCATATAAATAAGGGTTGTGGCTTATTGTTTAACACACTACTTTGATTATTGAATTTAGTTTTTGAGAGGTTTGCAAAACCTCCTTGTTCTTCATTGAACTTATGATTACTTAGTGAGAAACTAGGTGATCAAATTCAAACTTATCAATAGGAATATCATCCCTGTTGTGGCGTTCTTCCTTATACCAAGGGTTGTGGTCATCTCAAGCATTGGTTCAAGGTTAATTATACCAATGAGTGGATTTGGATTGATTCATCAAGTTGCGGTGTCATCTTCCATCATCAACATTGACATTATTCGCTACTATTGCCACTTTACGGTTTGTGTTCACGAGTACGTGACTTAGATCGTATCAATACTTGTTAAAAAAATTAGTGTTTTTAGTAAAAGAATTGTGCCACTTGAGGCACAAATTTCTTTACGTGTCATTTGTTTGCTGGTAAAAGTAATTGTGCAAATGTGTTCTACTCAGCAAGAGTATCGAAATGATATATTTATTTGTCCAAATCAGGCTTTGGATAAATAAGATATCAAGGCTTAAATTATGGTGTTAGAAGTGAGTTATTAGAAGTTGTTGACCCTCACAAGTTCTAGATTTGGTTGAGTCATCCTCTAATTCTATTGTACAGTGGGTAAAAGGTCTATGTACCAGTTAGTGTGGCAACTGTCTTTAGAATCAAGATTGTAATAGGCTTAGTGTTATTTTATCCATAAGCGTGGGCCAGCAGGCTTCAATAGCAGCCTTGAAAGCACATAGCAGACTTTGAAGTATGTTCAGCTCAAGAACGAAGCTCAGCCAAACACGTGGATTTAGATCATATATTATTTGATCTAGATATTTTTATTATCTAGTCAAATAATATTCAAATTACATTCATCATATTTTCCTCCAAAGAAGTCAACCATGTCATTATCTGACATAGGCAATTGTACAGACAATCTGTCCACACCGTTTTTTGAATCATGAAGTCTGAAGACATTACCCCTTTTGGCTAAGAAGACTTTTAAGTTGTAACACCTACAAGGTGCAACATTACTATGTTTGGTATGTCTGCCCCTGCAACACTGCATCTTTGATGACTGTCTTGCTGCACTCGTTCTATAAAGCGTCAAAATGCATTCAATGCATTGTACGTTGGTTTCAGCCTCTCCATATCAATCCAATGGTCTTGAAGATCTCCCTTAGTATTTATTCAAGTCTTGAAGATTTGAACAAAACACATCTCATACACATTCAATACTCAAGCTTTATCTTTAACTCTCAAGCATTCAAGAGATTAAAGGACAAGAACTACCACTTCAACAAACTTTCTGAAGCTGCTTATCAGCCAGTCACGACTCATTATCAGCTTCTTCTAGTTTGCTATTAACTATTCTTTCCTTTAGCACTTGAGAGAGCAATTATTCATTGATTGTTTCTCTCATCATTAAACACTTGATTGAAAAACTATTTTGTACACGATCTATTAGAGATTTAACTTTCTTACCTAGTGGATAAACAAATACACCTTTCAAAAACCAAAGCTAACCACTTTGGTAGTGGACGTAGTACTTTTCAAAGTACAAACCAGTTCTACATCCTTGCGTATTGTCTCGATTAAACTATTTTTATTTACCTTGTCTGAACCTTTTTGCTAGCTGCAACCTTCCTATCTGTTTTATCCTCCCTTATTCAGCTGCCCTAACTCTTCTTAAGAGTTAGTTATTTTCAAAAAGAGAAAACACTTTGAAAAGATTTTAAAGTATTTTTAAAAGTATAACTAGGCTATTCAACCCCCCCTTCTAGCCTAGATTGAGCCTATTTGGGACCAACAATTGGTATCAGAGCTTAATTCTTTGAAAACTAGTTTTTCGATACGAACCTCTTGAGAATAGATCCTATGGCTCACTATATGCTGCCTACCTCGAATACAAGTCACGTCCCAATATTGGACGAAGACCATTTCGATGTATAGAAAGACAAGGTTATGAGATACATGAATTCTATTGACAATCGTTTGTGGCAATGTGTTCAGGCAGGTCCCCATATTCCAATGAAGCCAAATCTACTTGCTGAAGTAGGAGGTGGACCACCTGAAGTGCCAAAGTCCATCAATGAATGGACTGACGAAGAAAAGAAGCTCGTTGAACTCGACAGCAAGGCTATACACATTATCTCAAGCTCTGTCGACACATGCACATACCAGCAAATAATCAAGTGTAAAACTGCAAAAGAAATGTGGGAAACACTTGTGGAATATATGGAAGGAGACATGACGACAAGAGACAACAAAAATACAACTATATTCAACAGTTCGACTCTTTCATAAAAGATCCAAAAGAGACACTCCGTCAAGCCTACGACATATTCTGTGAGGTAGTAAATAGTTGTTACTCATTAGGTATAGAATATAGTGTTAAGGAAGCTAATATGATATTTTTAGCTTCCTTGGGAAGTTTGTGGCATGTTAAAACCACAACTATTAAAGAGTCCAAAGACTTGAACTCCATGCATCTTCGAAGTCCGTATGTGAGTTTAACAGTCTATGAGCAAGAACTTCTTCAAGCTCAAGAAGAGGGCAAACATTTTAAACTTCCTTCTTTTTCTGCAATTTCTCAAGAACCTTCTGTTCCAGAAAATAAACCATCTACTTCTTCTTCTTCTTCGAATGAAAATGAAATTCTTTTTGACGAACAATTTGCTATGTTCGTTAAGAAGTTTCAACGCTTCTCAAAGTTTAATAAGAAGAAGGATGCAAACCAGCAGTCTTTCAAAAAGACTGCTGAAAGCTCACAAAATAATGAGCTAGTTTGCTACAATTGCAAGAAGCCTGGTCACTTTGCCTCCAAATGTCCTAAGCCCAAATTTGAAGCTTACAAAAGGCGACCCTCTAAAACTTTTTCAAAACATAGGGGTCTGTTGGCTGAGGACTTAGAGGAAAACCCAAGTGTCTACTTGGTTTGAGACTGATTCTGATAAGGATGATGATGACTCTCCTGAGCAGGTACATATTTGCCTTGTTGCTCTAGAGTCACCTCCCACCTATGACTCAGAAAATGAAGTCAAGTACTCTCCTTTCCAAGCTAACATAGAACAACATTTTGAAGAGCCTTCTAAAGAAGAAATCCTCAAGGATGCTCAAGACATGCTTGAGGAATTCAATGAATTTAGAAAGGCTTATGTAAAGTTAGCTAAAAGCCATGAGAAGCTGGGAACTGATAAATCCATGCTGGAAACTGAATTAAAAACTCTCAATGGAGTCCAGCAGGAGAATATCAAGTTAAAGGAATAGAACAAGTTTCTCAACGAAAAGGTTGCATGCCTCATATGTCATGCCAAAGAGCTATCAGCTGAGAAAGATGAGTTGCAAAAGACCATTGACTCATGGAATAACTCAAAGGCTATTTTTGACCAAATTATTGGAGACCAGAAGCCCACTGCAGATAAAACTGGGCTAGGTTTCAATGAAAACATTTCGGGCACAACCTCTGAATAGAAAATGGAAGACTTTTCTATGCAAACTGATGATATTCCTGTATATTATCAGCAGCCTAATAAGGGTAGACAAGGGATTGGTTATGCTACCATTCATTACAAATACCCTAAGATTCAAGCTATTAAGACCAGTGATGCGTCTAAAGCAAAGCAATCATCTGTTGGCGAAAAGTCTGCTAAAGGTTGTACAGACTCACAAAGGCCTTCCACCAGCACCTCTGCTAAAGCAAAGGCTACTGTTTCTATGCCCAAAAAGAATTTTCCCAAGCCAATCAGATTCATCAAAAGAACTATTGATGGTACTGCTACTCCCAAGGCTGTTGACACTAAGCTTAAGGGTAAAATGTATGAAGTGTCTAAGTCTACTAACAGTAGACCTGCTAAAGCAAAGACTGCTAAATACAGACTCAATAAAGTTCATACATAGCCTTCCAAATTTGCTGTCAACAAGTCTGTTAAATCAAAGGCTGCTGCTAAAAGGAAAAATGTTCAATAGTCTGCCAAAATCCAGTTCTCTCAACATGACATTTGTAATTTCCATCGCTTTAATTTTTGCAAATGTTTAGGCCACTTGGTCCATGAATGTCTACTAAAATCCATCGTAAAGCCTACTGGGTATTCTATCCCAAAAGTTAGGCAAGTATGGGTTCGAAAAATGCTAACCCTCTGGACCCAAAAGGAAAATAAAGGGGATCATGATCTTTTCATCTCTTAATTACAGATCTGCTTCATGGCGGCTACAAGCTCAGAAAAGAAAGACATATGGTACCTGGACAGTGGCTGCTCTAGACACATGACCAGGAACTCAAGTCTTCTTTCAAATATAACTGAAGCAGAAGGTCCTCCTGTTATTTTCGGCGACAACATGAAAGGAAGTACCATTGGCTACGGATCAATCATTCGTGGAAACCTTTCTATTGGAAAAGTATCTCTTGTAGAAGGCTTGAAACATAATTTGTTGAGCATCTCTCAATTCTGTGACAAAGGTTTCATATACCAATTCTCATCCAACAAATGCAACATAAAGGATCCAGAATCGTACTGCACTTTGGTGACTAGAGATAGACAAGGAAATGTCTATGTAATAGATTTGAATGCCTATGGAAAGCTGCTAATCTATGTCTTGTGGCTAACTCTACTTAAGAAAAAAGTTGGCTTTGGCACAAGCGTCTCAACCATCTGAACTTCAAATACTTATCAAAGCTGTCCAAAGAAGGCTTGGTGAGAGGAATGCCTAAGGTTTCTACTTGTTAGTTCTAAAGGGCACAATATTAAGCTAGGGGGGGTTGAATAGCTTAATAAATACTTAAAAAATTTCGTAATAGTTCCTAAAGCAAGTACTTGCAACCTATTGAAAAGGTTGAAGTAACGGAAGACTTGCAAAGAAGACATACTAAGTCTGTTAGTGAAGCACTACCGGCAGACTTGGCTGATTACTGAAGTTTACTGCTCAAAGGAATAAGTAAGACAAAAAAGACAGTATAAAATAGTAAGCAACAGAATGAAAAGAACACATGTATTTTGAGATGGTTTACACTATAAAGAGTGTTATATCCACCACCAATGCAGTTAACATTGGATTTAAATGTGCACTATGTTTTCCACTAGTTCTATTACAGAAATCTCTAATGGGTCGTGTACAAAATATTTGACTTGTGTTTGGGGTGGGGGAATTGAATATCTGGACAAACAGAATATTCAATGTGCAGAAGAATAGTAAAGACAATAACAATAAGAAGCAAATGTTTAAATAGTTGATGCAGATCTTCTTGTTGTTGTTGTTGAGGACTTGATTGGTCAGTTAATGATCTCTTTAATGCACTTAGTATGATGACTTGATGTTGTTGAATAACTTCAAAGCATTTATTTCTTCAGTCTTCAATGGCAGTATTTATATCGGAACATTCTTGAGACCGTTGGAGAAGATGAAGTGAGTAAGAGCTCTATTACGTTGATTACATTAAATGCATGAAGCTGCTTTGTTGACTTCACTTTCATCTGGAACTGATCGGGGTATGGAGAGGAGTAGGTGCTAGAACTAGCAGGTGGGCGACAAACAATCCTCAACACTACTGATCATGATCATGTATGCAAAGCCTGTCAACTAGGGAAACTTTCTCTTCAAGAGCAAACCAGGACTCGCAACAACAAGACCTTTGCAACTTTTTCACACGGATCTCTTCGGGCCTGTGACTACTATTAGCTATGGTGGTCACAGATAGACTCTAGTCGTAGTAGATGACTATACAAGATATACTTGGATAGAGATGATGTCTTCTAAAGATCACACATACGACATCTTAACAACTCTGTTTAAAAGACTATAGACGCAAAAGGTCGACGACATCAATGATGTACGATTAGACAATGGAACCAAATTCACCAATGATGGAATAGCAAAGTATTGTGATGACCATGGCATTGGTCATAACTTCTCTGCTGTTAGAACTCCACAGCAGAACGGTGTAGCAGAGAGGAAAAACAGAACTCTTATCGAAGTTGCTAAGACAATGCTTGTCGAAGCAAAGTTACCCAAACACTTCTGGGCAGAAGCCGTCAATACAGTCTGCTTCATTTATAACAGGTCCTTAATCAACAAATTTCATGGTAAACACCATATAAACTTTGGAGAGGTAAAGCCCCAAACATTGGATTTTTCAAAATCTTCGGCTGCAAATGTTTTGTAGTCAATCTCCAGTAACGTTAAATTTTGAATTTCTTCATCACTTAATTGTAATCCTAAAAAGTTAAGAAGTACAAACAATGATTAAGGATATACCGATTAGAAGATGATATAAGTAAAAGAATATATGATAATTTTTTAAAAATCCAATGAAAAAAAAGTATCACCTTCATGTCCTAATATATGTCTGCGCATGTAGATGATGTCATCCGACAAATATTGCAAACATGACTGCCATATGGCCTCAAGTCGTGACATAGATCCTGACATCAATAATGTTGCAAAAAGACTCCTAAGAGAATGAGCGGATCCCCATTGGCTTGCTTCAATAATGTCGTCTATATACTCTTTGTCATCATCCAGCAAGCCGAATGCATAGCAAGCATCCCTGAAAGAGTTATACTGAACATCGTTGAAACGTCTAATATCCTCAAACGATGTTGGTCCGCGTACTACATTCAACAAAGTTCTCATGTAATACATTTCTCCTTGCCCAGGTGGAACGTAGAAAATGCGGCCTATCAAGAAACCCTATTTTCTTGGTTGCCACTCCCTTTTGGTAGACTTCCAAACAAATTCTTTAGGAAATTCTACATACGTCAAATTTCTTGCTATCTCGTATTTCTTGTTTGCATCCATCCATGCTGTAATCATACTTTGTCTGACAGTAGGACGATTAAGAACTTCATCAATTTGATCGCGATCTGAAAATATTATGCTCTGCTCATCAGGGAGATGGAAAGACAATCGTTCAACTGGAGGATCCCTATAGTAGATATCATAACCCAACAATCTCCAGGTAGCTTCATAAGGTGAAACATATCTGCAATCTAAGTAATTCTTTATCTCATCAACCGGTTCTTTGGTTGCATCGTCACTAGAGGTTTGATAAAACCTTGCAGTCACCCTATCATGACCTTTGTTCACATACTTGAAAAGATACTTAATTGACCGGGATTGATTACACCCTTCAACATTGATGTGAGCACCATATTCCACTAGCAGAGAACGATTGTGAGGAACAATATATATGTTGTCAACATGTATACCCTTTATGTTTACAGTTTGTCCATTGTCAGAACGCTTGCAAACAGGATATCCATCTTCATCAACAACTGTGATCTCACAAAATTTCTTTGAAAAATGTTTTTTGCAACGACCTTCAGACATGCACGTCTCGCTCTTCCACAAGGCTCATGTATCATCAAATCCTTAACCGCAACATAGTAATACGGATCAGTGGACTCATTTGGAATTTCAGCTGAAATTATTTTGTCAATGTGTTCGAAAGCATGGTAATTACCATCTAATATCAACCAAAGCAATATATGCACATGCGATAGTCCACACATTTGAAACTCAATTGTGTACATCTCTAGTAAGAAATATATATATAATATTTGAGTAATATTTAAGATTATATGTATAATTGTACAAAATTTACATGATGTTGTTATTAAATATTACCTACTTTTACTGGTCCAAATATTTGCTTATGCTGAAGATCTTTCATTAGTTGATCGAGTTTCATTTTAAAAACTCTGCATATTATATCAGGTCGATCCTCTAGCCTTAGTCCTCTATCCTGAAGAAAGCGAACAATTTCAAGCCACTTTGGGTTACACGTAAATGCAACTAACAAATTAGGATATCCAACTCATCCGCATATGGCCATTGCATCTTGATAGTTTTAGATCATATATCATGCACTTCCAGTATAGCTAGAAGGTAGACAAATTCTTTTCCCATGCGAAGAAGGATTTGTCTCACCCCGCAAAAGACCCTCAGCCAAGCCTCGATTCATTTCACATCTCAATTGTCTTTGGTGAGTTCTTATATAAGTGAAGCGTGAAGTTTCAACCATTGTGAATATGTCAACCAAAAATTGTTGAAAGAGCCTTCTTGAGAACATGATATTTGTTGATTATGTATCTCTCTCTTGTATTCGATATGCAAAAAATTCTCTCATACTCAACTTTGATCGACCACGAGATGAGTCAGAATTTGAATTCCTAAGCAAAATGTCTTCCCTAAAACCATCTTATCCATACAAAAAAAAACAATGGGTATTACAACCCTAAGTATGAAGGATGCAACTTTGTGATTCGTTGCAAAAGACCGGTACGGATCTCAATAACAATATCTCTATCACCGGGTAGTGTTTCAAAATCACCAACTACCAGTAACGCGACGTCGTTCTTTTCTAGAAGGCTGCAATTTCTGCCATCAGTTTTTCGCTTTCCAATTAGTTTGAGCCTAACAATGTCACATTTGTTTTGATGCATGGAGTCTCGGACCATTCTAAATGACTTCACAAGGATATTATATTCATCCAACATATTTTTTAAGTCAGATACAATTTCCTCATGCACACTGCTTATACTCGAGTCTTGTCTGAATATTGGATAACCAAAATAATAGTTATTTAATTAGAAAATAATGAATCATAAATAGAATTGAAAAAAATAAACATTTCCATTTTTAATTACCCGATAGCACACATCATGTTTGCTACTTCATGTTCTGTATCATAAATATACAATTGTGCAAATTTAGGAGATTTTTCTTCCGTTGGCAACAAACTTTCAATAAAATAATAGTTCTGACCGTATAATTTAAACACTGGAGGATTATTTCCTTAATTGATGGTATAATCTATTTTACTTCCCATTGATATAAATGAAAACATCATATTGTACAATCGAATGTTGTCATTAAAAAGCTTGCTTTTCTCAGTTTTTCCGAACAACAAATCTTTGAACATAGTCGGCAGTTCGGGCATAGGAGGAAGCTGAACTTTCCCTTGCATGCAACACAAGGAGAATTTAGGATTTCGACATGTTTTGTATCACTTTTATGTTCTCTCTTGAAACCAAAATTTGGCCTCACAAAATTGACATCTGTAAGAAGGATCTACCAAATCCACGTACTCTGTTTGTTTCAAAAAGAGTGCAATTTTTTTTCCCGAGTTAGATTATTAATTAGTTTTTTTATCAAAGTACATGATACAAAGAAATAAAAAATGTAAAAAAAATGATAATATTTATTGGAATATATAACAAATAAAATAAAACCTTACCTTGACCAAAATATGAACATTTATTTAAATTCAGGTTGTTGTTCGACACAACAATAACAAAAGGGTTACGACAATCTTTATAATTTTTAAAATATGAAACTGTTGAAACACTTTGAATGTAAATAACGAAAATCAAGACAAAAGATATTTTGAAAAATAAAGAAGTACAAAACGATGAGTAAAAATTAGAGTCATTATTAGAAAATATACATCTAGAATGATGAGTCTGACTTTTACATGGGTATACTTAGAAAATGTGTACAATATAATATGACAATCCTTGAAAGTTTATTAGAACATTTACGTTGATTTGAGTTAGTTTTTTATTATTATGCCCCACTCTTATATTTGCATCATAGAAAAATAAACATCATACTTACATTAAAGGTAAGATTCATATATTCCCTTTTAACTTATTATATAAACAGAAATATTATTTAAGAAAATCAATTCCATTTTGTGTAAAGTATTAATCATAACACTACAACAAAAATGATATTATAGGACGCCCTACATATGGACGCTTTTAAAAAGTCATCCTATAAAGGTCGCAATAGGGCGCCTAACTATTAGGGTCCTATTATGGTACCCCCTAGTAGGATGTCTTACTCTTTGTGTCTTATTATCACAAGACTTAATAGTATGCCATTCAATGGCATCCCATAAAAAGGCCTAAAAGGACGCCTAAGCCGCAAGGTCCTATTATCGTGATGATACACATGACTCTAGTGGCCCTATTACGGTATTACCACAAGGGCTAATGGGACACCTTTCAAGCAGGCATCTCAATAGGCCATTGGGACCTATTAGGGGTGTACCTAATAAGATTTTTTTTATAGGGTCCTATTATCATAATATCTAATAGGACAAATAATTCTTAGGCCCTATTATCATAAAGGCTTATAGGACCCTTTTTAAGTAACATCTCATTAAGTCATTAGGATAATATGACACTTTTTAAGTAGGCGTCCTATAAAAAAGCTAAAAGCATTAAATAAAAGAAAACTTAGTTTTGTTAACATTTTTTTCTTGACGTTTGAAATAACCGTAGTCAATTCCCTACACTTCCATATATTTTTCAAAAATAAACGATAATTAACATATTTTTTGGAAAATTGACGACGCTTTGTTTTAATGTCAGAACTTTGCAATGCTTTACCAATTTAAAGTGTTGGGAAATTTTTCGACATTTTCTCATAAGAATCGATAACTATTCAACGCATCGTGCATATGTCGGGAAATATTCAACAATTCTTACAATTCGTTAGAAAATTGCCAACACATAATGAAGTGTCGTAAAATTTAACGACATTTTGTCTATAAAAGTTGGAAAAATTTAACGACTTCTCTTAAATAAAAGTCAAAAAGTAGATTGGCAAAACAAATGTAAACAACCTAGCCAACTCAGTAAAATGCTAGCTTCCATGGAAGAAATTAATTAATTCAATGTCTAGCTATGCATATTTCAAACTTGGTTAGAATTCCCTTTCTTATGGTTTATGAAACAAATCTCTCTAATGGGTCATAATTCTCGTCACTATTCATTTTATTCATATATTTTTATAAAATATAATAATTTATATATGTTTTTGTTGGAAACTTGGTTTCCAATAGCTTGAATAAAGCTAAGTCATGTAATATGAAGTATGAAGTGTGGGAATCCCACATTTGGAACAAAATGAAACAAGCTCTACCTTATAAGGTAGAGCTTTTAGGCTTTACTTTCAGGCCATTGGGCCACTACACTTTTGTGTAGGAGGGAAGACCTACCTAGGTGTAGGTCCAAACACACGTCTTGTTGGCCGGCTCGGTTGGCCGGCCAGCTTGCTTGCCTGAACCTATCTTTTTGCTACCGGTTCATTTGGCGTGTGACCCTTTCAGCGTGAACCTGTTGCACATGTTCAGAAGTTCAGCCGCCAGAAAAGCAGTTAACAGACAGTTATGTCTGAAAGGTTGTGTCTATTTTCAGACCTCCAACTGCTCCCAACCGTCATCCCCAACTGACACTTAAATACTGCTTTCAAACCCAGTTTTTGGTATCGAAAATTCTCCTCTTTCTGCACAACTTTCTACCCCGAATACAGAGATTACAGCAGCGTGTTTGATTCATCCGGTGACTGAAGATCGGAGGATTGCCCTTTTCAATCACGTAAGTATCCTGAAACCTGGGAGACTCACTGGCATACCCCATCCAGTCTGTATACGGGCCAGTTTTTGTCTTAAGGAAAGAGCTTTATTGCTCGAGGATATTTCTCATTCTCTTGTGCACACACATTTGCATTACTGGAAACATAAATCAGCCATACCCCTTCCAACAATTTTGTTATCGCTAGCATATCGATTGCAAAAAGTTAGACATTGTAACCTTTGATCGTTACTTCTTATTTTTAACCTTAGTTGCAACTATATCTGAAAATTTGGTGAGTTGAGTTGGGTTTGGGGCAGGTAACAGGTTGAAGCAGGTTGAGACCCGTTAGAATCTGAATATCGTTCAAGTTAAAATGGGTATGTTAAATCGGTCGTGTTAGACCATGTAATTGGTTAATGCGGGTCACCCCAAAAAAATTCCCAACAATTCAAACATTTATAGAATTAAAACTAACAAGTCAAAACAGGCGATAACGGGTTTGACCTGTCTTAACCCAACCCCTCCATTTAACATTTTCTCGTCTTGACCCCAAAATGTTAATGATTTGGGTTAGGTTGGTTCGAGTACTTTTCGGGTCACGTCAGGTGGATTAACGTATTCTGGGTTATAATTGCTAGGCCTACTTCGAACAACTACAGAGATTTCAGATTAAGGGTCATCTGGCATCTCCTGGTCAAAATGTGTCGTAATAGGAGTCGTTGAAGGGTTTATTTACTACGTTTGTGTATAAACATGATGTAGTTATAGATTTAAAGCATTAATCGACTATTAACTATATATTTTAATATGTTAAGTATTTTCTTTTAAAACCCAAGTGTTATTTTGACTCATCTTTAATGTAAAGAGTAAGCCTCCTGTAAGACGATTTTACAGATCTTAATTCGTAAGACAAATCTCCACTCTCTCACAACTAGCCCTACCAACACACGGTGGGTTGGCTAAAAATGATCTGTCTTACAAAAATCTTCGTAAGACTGTCTTATATAAGTTTTTGTCTAATATAAAAAGAAAATATCGGTAAAATATGAAAATTACTTCCTAAAATAAAAATATATTAAAATGTAAATACTTTTCTTTGGAACGAACTAAAAATGGAAGATTAATTAATTTTTAAGAACACCATGTTTTATTTTTACACATATTTTTAGCCTTCCCGCTAGAAAAATTACCATCGGCGCGGTTTTCTATTCGACAATCTCTGCCGCTATTATCCAGCCCTCTCCCTACTCACGCCGCCTCTAGCCTATGTCCCCAAAATTTTGAATCGACGATTACAGAGAAATTCACAACAGTTCGATTGAAAGGTATACCCCTTTAAAAATCCTCTCATCCTCAATTATATGCCCTAGGTTTCTTGTTAGACAATTACTCAATTGTGAATGATAGATATGTGAAACTATCGGAAACCCATTGAAGATGTTTCTCCATACATCTGACATGTCATAGCGTCTGTAATTCATTCTGGTATGAAAGTCAAACGAATTTCATTTTAATTTTGGGTTTGGGTAAAAGAAGGAAATGTGTTATTTTTGCACACTAATTGTTTGATTAAATTGATCTTAAGAGTAGTTTTGTTCTGTTTGATTAATGCATTAGGGTACCAAGTAAGTCATACACTCAATACTTTGATTGATGCATTTTTCCCATCACTATATATAGCAGGGAGTAAACATTTTGGAAAACTTCATAGGCCAAGCTGTGGATTTGCTTCTTGCATAACATAAGTTTATGATATGTAGTTATGATTGCTCAATGTGAGGCATGAATTATTCAAGGCATATCAGATATGTAGTGTTAATGGTTTAGGAGAACTAGCCAATATGAGAATAGCATGAGCCAAAAACACTCTAAATCATTCCCATCTACCTCATATTCAATTTCAAGTAAGTACCGTGTAGCAAGAACAAGCTCCTTGGCTACCAGCTCTAATGCCTCCTTGTGTTTACTGCCATTAACCCCAAAAGTCAATGGCAATAGCTGATTAATTCTGGCAGAAAACGATTGCATCTTATTATAGACCACTTTCAAGAAATTAAGACAAGCTCCGTCGGAATTATCCTCTGCTCGTATATACACATTTACCTGCATAAAGCTGGCAAGTATCGCATTGGTTGATTTGAGTGTGCATTGAACATCCAACAACATGGGTCCACTTTTTAGTCCAGCCTGAAGATAACTATCCATCTCATTTATCAAAGGCTCCATAATCTGTACAAAAAACTCAAATAGTGAATGCCCGCTTCTAAAACACAGTCATAGTGTCAAACAAACCAATTGACATAACATTAGCAACAAATACCACATAGCTGAATCAATACCTAAACCATATTAATGCCCCTTAATCCAAATAATCATACTAAAACCATAAAACACCAAACCCACTAAACAGTCACGGATGCAATAGTGCAAACATCATCAAAACCGAAAATAAAATCACATCTGAAAAGAATTAAATTATACCTAAGCTTCAGCAGCAAATTGCTTCCCAATTGCCGGGCAATCTAGCTTCACATTCCCATACGCATCCCTCACCACCGTATACAAAACCTTCTTAGACTCCTCATCAACCTCCGACATCTTCCTCCCAATAAACCTCTTGACATAAAAGAAAGTATTCTCGGGATTAACAACGGCCTGCCTCTTAGCAATCTGTCCAACAAGCATGTCTCCGGTCTTGGTATACGCCACCACAGACGACGTAGTCCTTTGCCCCTCGGCGTTAGTTACAATAACCGGCTTGCCTCTTTCCATGGCCCCAACGGCAAAGTTAGTGGTCCCCAGATCATCTGCCATTTTATATTTGGTCAGACTTTGTAGGCTCAGAAATACATCAACATTAGATGGGTGGAACAACCCCTAAGACAAAACTTCCTCAACCAACTTCTGGAAATAAATCAATGATCCAGGATTATTGCCTTGTATACAGGAATGTAATACATCTAGCAAGCACAAAAGAGGTTCTAGAAGCTTATCAACGAAATCATAAAAACTATTTTTCCGAATTGGATGGACCCTCAAAAACTTGGTGAATGACCCAAGCACTAAGCATGATAAATCCAGGACAAAGGTGGCAGCTTTTCTGCTGCCAAGCTTCCCAATGAAAATTCTCTGGACAAGCTCAAGTACAGCACCAACAGTCAAAACCCACAAATCTAAATTTTCATTCAAAACCCCACCATGTGGATGTAAAAATAAATGAAATGCAATCAAGCAGTTATGATTGCTCAATGTGATGTTGAATTATTCAAGGCATATCAGATATGTAGTGTTAATGGTTTAGGTTTACCCGTCCAATATAAGGAAAGAAAAGCAGGTTCATGTATGTACGATAGCCTTGAAAGAGTGAAAATTTTAAAAAATAAAATACAGTAAAATAGGTAAGAGAGATTAATCTGAATTAATTATCTTAATTAGAAACAAAGAATGAGATGGACAAATTTATTGCCCCAAAAGGAAATTTTCATAACTATATATACTCTGAATGATTCCAATATTTAGAACTGTCAAGAAAAAGAGATATTTATGTGCTTTCTTATGATAGGAGGGCAAAGGACATCTTGATGGGTTTTTTGTTATTAAATGAAATGGTCAACTTATTTTACTACTTTTCTACTACAACTGAGGTGATTTATATCATTTATACACTAGTACTCTTGTCTTTGCCGATGACACGGCGTCAGTTTGTGAATTTATCAATAAATGAAGCAGATAATGTGGAAATAAATTAATATTTACTTATAATTTGTCTAAGTTAATTATGATAACCGTTAAAAAGAAAAAAAAAACAAATATTTCAAATTACAAAACTTATGAATTTTTTTTGCATAAAATTGATTAATTAATTAAAATATCGAAAAGAAAAGGGACGTAGGTTTGGTGGAGGAAGGATTAGCGGTCACCAACCATGAATAATGGGGGGAGTTAGAGAGAGAGAGGGGGTAGTTGCTCAACCGTCGTTCACACATGTGAACTCGGGGAGTGATAATGACCGTAGGATCTCAGTACAAGAATCAATCTCAGCCCCTAAATAGCTTTAGTCAATTGCACATGTGCGACTATGAGTTATATTGTATTATAGATGCTACAGAACAACACTACCATTTCACGGTTAAAGAAATCCTTGTAGTCAAAAGGGGAATAACTTGGGAAATAATCTGATGCGGATGGGAATACTGATTTTGTCAATGACGAAGCTTTCACCATTAGCTGCAAGGAAATATTGATGATGTGGCTTCTAGGTTTGCACAAACCCAATATAATCTCTCTTCAAGGGTAAAGTCACTTGAAAGCATGACAGATGAGATCCGTCTCAAGATCCAAGTTCTCTACTAATGCTTGATGGTTTCTATGGATGAAACATATGTCATGTAAAACCGTGGGAATGGGAGCTTATTAAGATCTAGGCTATCATTTTGTCCAAGCACATTTCCTTTTTGCCATAAGGAGTACCTCACAGTTCCCAATTAAAAGTGGGTAGACTAGTTTTGGGGTCAAGACTAATTTTGTCATAATGATCCGGTCCGGTTTTGGGGGAGTTCAAAGTGATCGAGTGAATAGGGCCCCCAATGTAAGAGGGTCTAAAAAATATGAAGTTAGTAAATGAATTTTCTTTAGTCTCAATTGGTTAGGTAGTTAGACAAAGCTTTAAATAAATAGGGAGGTCTTGGGTTCAAGCCTTTGATTTGCCATTTTTGTAATTTTTTATTTATTTTAGGTCTACGGTCAATTAATAAATTTTTTTATATGCATATTATATCGTATACTCCTCCTGATTTAGTTAAATAGTCTCCAATACTATTTTGAGATGTTTTACGTAATAATTAACTTTAAAAAATAACTTATAATTTTTACAATCGGTTCAAGTCCTTACTCCGCCATTTATGTAAAAAAAAAAAAAAAAATTGGGTCTACGATCAATTAATAATTTTTTCATATGCATATTATTTTGAGATGTCTCCAATACTATACTATTTTGAGATGTTTTATGTAATAATTAACTTTTAAAAAATATGCTTATAATTTTCAAAATCTTTCATCTTTATCCTTCACTTGTATTGTAAGTATAATAGTTGTGGTTAAGTACCTTTTTATTAATTACCAACTTTAAAACTACTTATATATGTTTTAATTTTAATTACTATGTAACCTAATAAATGAAGAGTTACTATACAAAGATACATATTTTGTATTCAGTTCAAGCAGAGTTATACAACTTTAATTTTATTTTGGGTTCACTAAATTTACTTATAAAAAAATGTTACTTGGTCATCATTTTTTTTTATTTTGGTCATAAAAAATAACAATTGATTGGATATGAAATATCAATATTTCAAGCAAAAATCAAATTTTATTATTATGTTACTATCATTTTTATTGCTTATGTTTATTTAATCCTTGTTTTTTTTACTTGAATTTATAGTGCATAATACATGTTACAAAAAAAAATATCAATCCAGAAGTCAAAATATAAATAAAAGCAAAAAATTGATTATAGTATATTTTTTTATTGCAAATTATTTTAACAAATGAAAAATAACAGTTTTCAGTAATTATTTAATACTTATTTTCTTATCTTATATTTTTTAAGGGTTCCTTATTTTCTTTTCGTTCTGGACCCCCAAAAATTCAGGATCGGCCCTGATAATGATTAACCACTTTTGTATGCAAATTGTTCGTTTTCTTGGCATAGGCTGATGATTTTCGTTATCATCTTGATTCCCTTTTGAGTTTTAATTTTTTTTTAAATTAAATATTTTTAAAATGTTCGAACCTCCTTAGCAAACAATACGGTGGTGTTTGGTATGTTCTATCCATACAATATAATGTTGTTCGGTCAATATGGTCCGAACATTTTAAAATTTTTTGGGGATTAATTGAAAGACTAACAAAATAAGGAATTTACACTTAAAAATTTGTGGATGTCAACTCATAGTAAAAAGATACGGGCTAAGGGACTCATTTGGTGCAACGTTTTTAAAACGCTCTGTTTTTAAAATGGAGCTTTTTAAAAATGCGGAGTTTATAAAACGCAACTTTTTGCTTGTAAACGCATTTGAGATATTATTTCAAAATACTGTTTTCATAAATTGATTAGTGTTAAAAATGACAATTCTACCCTTTTATGAAAAATATTTTACCTTTAATTTAATACATAACGGGCATAAAGGCAATTCAAGAAAAAGAAAAAGTGAGGCAAGCAAAAAAGGAAAAAGAAGCGGCACAAACTCAGTGTCCTCATCTCCTTAGCGTTTCATTAATTTAACACAAATGAAACAACAAACACCGTTAAGGAGTCGGGACGGTCCGACTAGAACCCTCCGGTGTAAGAGTAAGGTTTCCAGTGGAAAGATGGTAATAAATATGCCGTGATAAGTGTTTTATAAGAGGCAGTGATAATGTAGTTGTGATATCTCTGAAATTGTTTACCTTTGCCTTAAATGTGCGCTCTCTTATTTATAACTGATGTTTATGGTGACGTGGCGGCTGGCAATTGAGGAACATAAAGCGGCAATCATTAAATGCGTTGAGGGTCTTCGTCAGAAATAAGTGAACTGTGCGCTTGTCAGGGGGTTGGTGGTTGCGTGCAGCGGTTTTCTCGGGCCTGGGGAAGCGACTTGTCAGGGCGGATGATGATTGGTTCAAAGCCGAGGCCGAGTGTTTTTGTGGCGAAGTCGTTTATTACTGCTGAGGCCGAGAGTACCAGAGACCGATTTGGTGGCGGGGACGAGGACATCAGGGGTCTTTAGGCCAACCGAGGCTGAACCTGTTTACTGTGCCGAGGCTGAAGCGTTTATCTTAGGGGCGAGTGGTTACGACTTTGTTACTATGCCTTTTAAGTGGGGTCCATTATTGTGCCGAGGGTCAATGTGTCGAGGATCAAACCCTTCGGTTTATTCCTTTCATTATCTTATAATTTTTAAGGATTCCTTATTTTCTTTTCACTTTGAACCCCCAAAAATTCAGGACCGACCTGATAATGATTAACCACTTTTGTATGCAAATTGTTGGTTTTCTTGGCATAGGCCGATGATTTTCGTTATCATCCTGATTCCCTTTTGAGTTTTAATTTTTTTTAAATTAAATATTTTTAAAATGTTCGAACCTCCTTAGCAAACAATACAGTGTTGTTTGGTATGCTCTATCCGAACAATATAATGTTGTTCGATCAATATGGTCCAAACATTTTAAAAATTTTGGGGATTAATTGAAAGGCTAACAAAATAAGGAATTTACACTTAAAATTTTGTGGATGACAACTCATAGTAAAAAGATATGGGCTAAGGGGCTCGTTTGGTGCAACGTTTTTAAAACGCTCTGTTTTTAAAATACGGAGGTTATAAAACGCATCTTTTTGTTTGTAATCGCGTTTGAGATATTATTTCAAAATGTTATTTTCATAAATTGATTAGTGTTAAAAATAACAATTCTACCCTTTTATGAAAAATGCTTTACCATTAATTTAATACATAACGGGCATAAAGGCGATTCAAGAAAAAGAAAAAGTGAGGCAAGCAAAAAAGGAAAAAGAAGCGGCACAGACTCAGCGTCTTCATCTCCGTCTTCAGCCGCACCAACCCCAGCCCAAACAGAAGTCCAGATCCGGCCGACCTCTCTTCTTCTTCATCGCCGCACAGACTCAGCGTCTTCTCTCTCAGTTCGCTCCAGCACACCCGCCTGTATCTCTCAGTTGCAGAGCATCTCTTGGAACTCTCCTGTGCAATTTCAACATCAATGCCGACCATTGATTTAGGGCTATTTCCGTCAAGAAGGAGAGACACGCGTTTTACCTTTAGCGTTTTCGACGAAACGCTTGAATTTTCAGCGTTCTAAACCCCTTTTGTCTCCCGTCTTCTCTCTTTAATTAAAAGAATAAAAAATAAAAATCTGAAAGTTACAAACTGACCGGACGTGGATTGGGCAACCGCTAGACGACAACTCATCTACCGGAACCCTCTCCTCGCCGCCGCCGTACCACAGTCGACGTGGCATGTAAAATTCTTTGTCTCTATCCACACCACAGGTGAAAGAGTGTTTGCATATCAGCAATTCCTTCATCAGTTTCAGCATGGATTTCGACCCCTTAGATGATATTATTGACCGTGCTTCCATACCAGGTAACCCTCTGCGTGTGTTTGTGTGTGTATGTTTATGGTGAGTGGGTGGATTCAGCGTCAATGCTGAATATTTATTGTGTTGCAGTAGCAAGGGCTGGTAGCAGGTTCCAACCCGCCAGACCCAGACCCAGAAACGCAAACGCCGTCCCAGACCCGCCTTCTACACAGTCTGTTCCAATCATCACCATTCCCAATAATAATCTTCCTAATGGAAGCACTGAGAATCAGCCTAATGGAAGCACTGACAAACAGGAAGGTCAATTTGAAAGCAATGTTGAACACCCCTTTTCTGTAGATATCAGTGGCGGAGATTGGCAATCTTCCGGAGGAGAGGTGGGTATTTTCTTCCTTTTTTTGTTTTTTTTGTTTTATGGAAATTTAGTTTTCTGTAAATATTATTGATTCCGTAATATTGAGGGTATTTTTGTTTTAATTTTGCTGCATGTTTTGCTAGATTTTACTGCAGATTTTTGGATTATTTTTGCGAGATTACTAACCCAATTTTTTTCCCCCTATTTTTATGATGTGATGGATTTAGAATGGTGACATTTATATTGGGTTAGAATCTTTTGATGATTACCTCCCTCAAGGTGCAACAACTACTTCGACCATAACAGGTTAGTTATGTTACCCTTCTACTACTTTCCTCGTAAGCAGCCTTTGCTGAAAAGTGAAACCATTCTATAGGTTAAAATGCTATCATGAATAATGTAAAGTGATTTTATCCACTCCATTTTTCTTATTATTCCTAGTTCTATATGAAGGTTATCATTAGAGAATCATGAGAATAGTAAGTTTACTTTTCAAATACGGACCTATATAGTTAATACAACTCAAAATGTAAAGATGCCTTCTTCAATTGGAATGATGGATTAAGACTTTGGTCTGCGTTGTTTTATTGTGTGGGGGGGAGAGGAGGGTAATTGGTTGGAATATTATAAGGGCAGCCAAAAGCTTCTAGCTTTGAACATTTTGACCCTGTTTGGGACAGCTTACTTTTCAGCGACTTGCAGCTATCTGAAGATATGATCCTGTCACATTGCTTAATAATATGCTAAATGTGTTAGACTGATGCTTAAAACAGATGCATTAGCTTACTTTTGGACAGCTTTAGCTTGATTGATAAGTAGAACATGCCAAAGTATTCGTTTAAAAATATTAGAGCATATGATTTTTCATGAAATGGCAGTTTTTGAGCTTGTTTTACCAACCAAACAGGTTTATTATAATCACATATCTACCACATATTCATGAATCACATACTGAAATCCAAACATTGTTTAATGCATGAACCTTGCTTGGATCTGAATTCTGATTTAGAAAGTTCACTTCCACTCTCCCAGAAACACCAACCATTCATGCTTCTGATAGCCAGAATGGGGAAGATGGACTTATGGACCATGAGTTAAGCAAAACTGCCAATCGTTGCACAAGTTCAAAGGGTCCTTCACTGCTAGGTACTTTGATGGGTGAGGAAGGTGCTGCTTTTAATAACGGTGGAGATTTTCATATAGAAAGTAGAACAGTGGAAACTGAGGTGAATACCCAAATTCTATATCCCCCTCCCAACAATCATAAAGGTCATACCCCTAGAACTTTTAGCAATAATTGATTTGGACTGTTTTCAGAATGCAGATGACTTCCCTTGCTTGGAAAGTCTTGATATTATGTCCGAGTCAGCAGGTAGATCTGGTATATTCTAATATCACCCGCCTGCATCAGTTCCTTTACTTCTTTATATAGTTGTCTGTAACTTACTAAGTCCATATTAAATTAAGGACAAAGGATTGGCAAATTTCAACCCAAGCCCAAGTTGCAACCTTGTAAGATGAAACAAAATGCTATGGTTCCTAATCCAGAGGAGATCAAGTCTGGTCCACTTGCGGAGGATACTCGGTCAATTCCCTCACAAACTGAATACATTGTTGAGGGCTCAATTCCTTCATTCCCAGCAGATGATGATATTGATTTCTCATCCATTAGATTCAGTGATTCTATACACATGGATCCTACTTCTGATAATGAAGAAACAACAAATTGGACGGGAACTTCTCATGCAGATGCTGCCCACCCTGGGGAGCAGCCAGAGGCTGTCTCTGAGGTGTACGAAAAGGTTGTCATTTTCAGATTTGCAGTTCCTCATTGTGACTCTTTATGTGAATTGAATTGTTTGTTATAAATTGACTGATCTGATACTAACATATTATTTAGTGCTTTCAGAGGAGAAAAAGAGGAAATAGAAACGTTCCTGTGAAGCCGGGTACTTCACTTGAGCATCAAAATGGTTCCACATCTGCTTCAGAGGATCAAGTTGGTAGGTCTTCAGGGCGGTTGAGAAAGCGAATTAATACATTTGAGCTTTTAGATGAGTCTGAGGGCAAGGATCGTGATGATGACTATGAACCTGAAAATGAGGATGAGCAAAATATTAACGCGGAGTATGTAGTTGAAAATGAATCTTTGAACTGAAAGACCACAAAGTAGGTCAAAGAAACCTGCTTCTGAGAAGGAAAAGCCAGTTAGAAAGCGTAAAAAGGCCAATGGGGAAATAGGTGAGCCAACCAAAGCGCCAAAGAAAAAATTTTCTCACAGTACCCGGCGAAATAGAAGACGTGGTAATTGCAGTTTTTGGATGTTAAGTTTTGAGCTACAATCATTCTCCTAGATCCTGTGTTGATGAATTTCTCCTCATTTTTCTTTTGACAGTGAACCCAGATTTGCTCAAAACCCCTGAGGATGATCTGGACTTTCAAAAGCATGCCTTTGAAGACTAGGATTCAGCTGGCAGAGCATAAGGAGCGGATGGCGGTACGTGTTACATATTGTCTCCTTTCATCTATAACTATTACTAAAATAAAAGCCGCTACTGTCACGTGGCGGCTTTCTATGAAAAGCTAAAAAAATTAAAGAAATTCGATGCTACCACGTGTCACCTTTGAAATTGTAAGTTTTTTTCTTTTTTTCAAAATTGATTAGTTTAAGATAAAAATTATAAATCTAATTAGATAACATAAAAATCCTAAAACTAATTTGATGAGATAAATTTAGGATATAGTTTTACAAGTAAATTTATGATAGAGATTTATGATTTTTTTTTTTTCAAATATCGTTTAATTAAACTAGATTTTATCGTATGCAATTTATAAAAGTTTAATTTGACTGAAACTCTTCAATTTCCATCTCTTTTCATTTTCCTACTATTTAATTTATATAATTTTTCAACGAGACGATTTTATGTTATTTGTTCTTCTACTAATTTACATTTATTAATCATTAATTAATAATCTATTATTTATCTATTAACTATTATCAAAAAAGAAGTCATTATTGTCATATGATGACTTTATGGTGAATGCTTAAAGTTTTAAAAGATTTATGTGCTTTGACGGGACACCTTCTTGTGAAGTTGTAATTTTTTTTTCTTATTCTTTGGTGCCAAAAATTAAAACGGCTAGATTTTAACATCGGTACCTCCTTTATAATGTTAAAAAAGTTATTTTATTTTTTACTGCCAAAATCAGTTAGTACGAGATAGATTTTATCACATTTGATTTAGACGTGTTTCACTTGATTAGGACTCCAAATTTTCATAGTAAAAGTTTTTTTTGCGGATAGATTTTATCAATTCTCATAGATTTTAATATTTCAATTACATATTCATATCATCACTTTTGAATATTTACCTTATTTTTCATTTCTTTCAAATTATTCTAATTAAAAAATTTAATTATTTATTACAAGTTTAGAAAATCATCTCATTATAAACAACTTTTGCACAAAAAAGACTTTATATATATATATATAATTTCTTTTTCTGCAAAAAATTAAAACCGGATAGATTTTAAAACGGGTGCCTCCTTTATGCTTAGTAAAAGTTTTTTTTTACCAATTTTTGAAGGATATATTTTATCACATTTGATTTAAACGAGTTTCACCTGCTTAATACTCTAAATTTTCATGATAAAAGGTTTTTTTGCGGGTAGATTTTATCAATTCTCATAGGTTTTAATCTTTCAATTACATATTCATATCAGCAATTTTGAATATTTACCTTATTTTTTTGTTTTTTTCAAATTATTCTAATTAAAATATCAAACATATTTTATCACATATGATTTAGACAAGCTTCATTTGATTATGACTCCTCAATTGTCATGGTAGAAGTTTTTTAATTTTTATTATTTTACCAAATCCCGGTCAATTTAAAATAGATTTTATCAAATTTAATTACGCATGTTCCACCAAAACCACAACAACCACTGCGAAATATTTCCCCACTATCAAACACCTCATTGACGAGTCTGTCTTCATGGTACTTTCCCTCCCCTCCCTAAGAATATTTGTTCGATTTTATAATTTGCATAATTTTTTGTGATGATTCGGTGTGATCTCACGATTTTTTTAAAAAAATTTATTAATTATGTGAATATCTTGCTGTTGTTGGTTCATTCAAATAACTTGCAGATTCTATCTACAAAATTAAATTTAAGAAACAATCCTAAATCAACCGTGCATCACACGGATAATAAGCTAGTTTATCTTAATGAACTACTGGCCATTGGTTGATGCATCAGAAACTTCTTATTGATATTTTTACTTTATTTTTTATAAGTACTTGATATAATATAAGTTCCAGATATCAGGCTTTTGTATGCGTTTCATTTTGTTGATATTTATTCAAAGAGTTTATCAGTGTTTTCATATTTTCACTCGTAAGATTAATACTCATGGATTGTGGAATGTTTTATTAGTTTAAACATCTCTTATATTTCACAAGCTGACCTTAAAAATTATATTTTGTAGAAAAATGAGTCAAAGACATCAGAAACTCCCTTATTGAATCAAGGGTATGTAAGTTCCTTGAATAGTTTCCATTTTGTATGCCTGCTTTCATTTTTTTCCATGCTTTCTTCCACTTCTTGTGGGCATATGTAAGGCCAAATGCACTAGCGCTGATCCAATTGATAGATAGGCCTGTCCGAGTAACCTAATTGAGCATGTTTGTTCTTTGGTTTTCTTCCTTTTGGTGTGCGGAAATTTATCTTATTCAGAATCCACCCTTATTTAAGTTATAACCTTCTGTGTGTCATATGAATGCATGATAGAGGAAGAATGTGTGTTCTTCCCCAAGTACCTTTCTGTAAGCTTAGTCCCCGACTCTCAAGAACTTCCATCTAACGGTAGCCACATTTGGTATTAACTAAAGAAGATCCACAGGGGAACGGAGATATAGTGAAGCTATCCACAAACTCTACAAAAGAATTAACAGTAAGCACAGCTAGCTAGCTCTGTGCACCAGAAAAACAATGTGCAAAGAATACAAATTCGAATGGATCTAAAATTCTTGCCTATTTCTTTCCCTCTAAATAGTCCAACATACTCCTAAAGGGGCAGCTTCCCAAATATAATTTTTCCTCCTATGCCTGTGCTTGGCATAATCCACAAGAGATTAAAAAGGCTGACCAAATAATTCCACTTCTCACACACCAGCGGATAGTGAATCAAGTGGTGCTTAACCCTCTCCCCGTTCCCCTTGCACATGAAACACAGTTAACATAAACTTTTTACGACTCTGCAAGTTATTAGAAGCAAAAAAGGCCACTCTCTCCGGAGCCTTAAATTTCCAAGGAAAAGAATCCCTGATTTTTTTTTTGATAAGTAAAGAATCCCTGTTATTAATCTCGATAGTACAATAATAAGATCTAACCGTGAATTTTTCATAAAAATAGTAAATTTCACTACTGCCAACAATTTTTTCTCTTAGCTCCTTCCCAAAGCATCCTGTCTTCACTACTGCAAACAATTTTCTGGTAGTAAATCTTCTCGATAAACAGAACATACTCTATCTCCCAATCCTGTAAGTGTTTTCTGAAGGAGGGGATTCCAAGTGGTTATTCGTTCTACAACATGAAGAATAGAATTGACCAAGACTTCCTTATTGTCTGCTATGTTAAAAAGGTTTGGGGAAGCTCTCTACAATTCCAAATTGCCACATCACTTATCTTTCCTGAATTTAATACTTTTGGGGTATTGACTTGTGAATGTATTCAACTAGGTAAAGTCATTAGTTTCTTTGAAACACTTGTTTGATACTTTTTCCAGAGTGTACATCACCTAAGCCTTTAATCCCCGGTAATACATAATGATGTGCAGTGCTGCTAGTTTTTCTGGCTACCATAATGAAGATGAGGCCTCACAAGGCAGGGACTCTGCGGATGAAGGTGCAAATTCTATGGTTCCAGAGACTTTTTCCGGCATTAATTATAGAACTCACATGAAAATAACACCCAGAGCAAGGTGGTCAAGCCAAGATACAGAACTTTTCTATGAGGTATGAGTTACTGCACTGTAACATTCATGTATATATTATTAGAAAAAAAACTATTTTGTTATGAAAGATAATTAATTGATATATGCTACTGTTCTTATTTTTAAAAAAATTGATATATGCAACTGTAGATGTGTGTGATTCCTCAACATGGTAGTACTGTAAGTAAATTTCAGTCTAATTTAGTTTGTAGAAGGGTAAGAATTCTGATTCAAAAAAAATCAGGGAAAGAATGTACCTCCCTCTAAAAAGAAGACATCTGAATGTTACTATTCTCAAGGCCAGAGGAACTTCCTTTCCCCCTAATTAAGAATCAGAAGCAATGCACTAGGGCTCTTGCGCATCAGACTCGTTAGGAAGTGCATCACACGACGAAGTCTACTTGTTGCTGTTGCTTTCCTTCATCACTGGCTTACCTGTGTCTTTTGCTAGTGGATGATTGGATATTGCATTGATGACTGAATTCCATCCGAAAGATTCAACATCTTACCAGGTTAAGGAAGCACATTAGTCTTTACTTGGGCTGAATCCTGGTTAGAAGTACATAAATAGGGGAGAAATGCATAATGTATCTCAAGGAATAATAACTGGTGTATAAATTGATGTGATACAGAAAAGCTGATCTGAATTGGAATGGAATGTGGATTGCTTCTACTTTAGTTTAAACATTAGACGAATTAATTTTCTTTTGCATGTAGATTATATTAAGTGATGGACAAAGTCTTTTTATGGATATGCAGTTTGTGCAATTCTTTTCTTATGAAGAAGTATTTCCTTTTGATTTGAGAAGAATGGAACACGTCTTATATGGAATTAAATTATCCTAAAATAACAATTTGTCCTGTTGTATAAAGACGTGGAATGTTAACCGTAAGGGAAGTGTCTCGGGAAAGGGCAAGAAGATTTGTTCAAATTCAAATTTTAAATTGAATAAGGTAAAGGATGTCGTTTTGTGGAAAGAGAAAGTCACCCACAAAAAAGGTGATAGTGTAGGGGTTCATGATGGGCCATCGTTTGGGCCAACGAATGGGCCAAGTCACCGGTTTAGTAAGGTTAGAGAGTTAAACGAGGCTTCTTATTCTGGAGTAGTGGGCCAGAATCCTGAAAAGGTCAGTGGCCCGGCTTTAGTAGTGGATATATTGGGGGATGGTAGGGCAAAGTCTCCATTCGTTTCGGAGATAGGACAAGAGCAGAGTCCGGTCCAAAACCAAGAAAGTGCGAGTTGGAGGACAGAGGAGTCGTTGTCTTCCAAACCTTTTAAGACAACAGAAAAGTCAACATCGAACAGTCTTAACAGTGTGAGGGGGGAGTCCGACGCTACCAGAGGAGACGATTTTGGGATGGGATCCAGTGCGAAGGAAAGGGAGTCATCAAAGGAAGTGGTTTTCAGCACAGATGGGTTCGCAGGGATAGCGACAAAGTGTGGGAACCAAGTTACGGGTAAGTTGGATGTTGGGGAGACCTCGGGGTCGGGTTTTGAAGGGGTTGATGGCGAAGGAGTTGGGTGCGAGCAGTTTTCTAGCAAGGAGGTAGTTTTGGAGGTGCCTCTGAAGTACACCCCAATATCTGTTATTCCCCCCGAGGGTCATGGGGAAGGTGAGAATTGTGCGGACTGCAAGTCTGAGAAGGACCTATCTGTTTGGACAAGAAGAAGAGCCAAGGGGTTCGGTAGATTTTTGGGAGTATCCTGTGAAGGATTCGAGGATAAAATCTTGGAGTTAATTCTGGACATTGAGAGGCAGTGGAGAGCTTCAAAAGGTAAAAGAGATGATCAAAGTGTAAAGGTTAAAGGGAAGGGAAAAAGGGAATTGAAACAGTTGTGCTCCAGTTTGAAATTATATAAGTCTGGGAGGATGGAAGGGAGGGCAGGAGGAAGCGTACCCACTGTTAACTGTGTGTTCATGGATCTTCGAATTATCTCATGGAATGTGTGGGGTATTAATAGTTTGAGAAAGAGACAGAGTATTAAGGCAGTTCTTAGGAGATGGAATCCACATTTAGTTTGTCTTCAAGAAACAAAAATGGCAGTTGTCGATAGAAGAGTAGTGAATAGTGTAGGGGGCAGCAGATGGTTTGATTGGGTTTCTGTCGGAGCTAATGGATCTGCAGGAGGAAGCGTACCCACTGTTAACTGTGTGTTCATGGATCTTCGAATTATCTCATGGAATGTGTGGGGTATTAATAGTTTGAGAAAGAGACAGAGTATTAAGGCAGTTCTTAGGAGATGGAATCCACATTTAGTTTGTCTTCAAGAAACAAAAATGGCAGTTGTCGATAGAAGAGTAGTGAATAGTGTAGGGGGCAGCAGATGGTTTGATTGGGTTTCTGTCGGAGCTAATGGATCTGCAGGGGGAATTTTGGTTATGTGGGATAGGAGAGTTATATCTAAGATCGATGTGGTCAAGGGTGATTTTTCAGTTTCTGTTTTGCTGCAATCAGTGGAGAATGATAAGCAATGGATTTTTTCGGGAATCTATGGTCCCTGTGAGGATAACCTGAAGCAAATTATGTGGGATGAACTGAGGTCAATTAGAAGCAGATGGGCTGAGCCGTGGTGCATTGGGGGAGACTTCAATGTAATTAGGAATCCAAATGAACGATCGGGGCCGAGCGTGTATTCTCGAGCGATGGTTGGTTTTAATGAATTTATAAATGATATGGGATTAATGGATCTTCAGTTAAGGGGAGGTAATTTCACTTGGTTCAGACACGGTGACAGAAATCAATTCTCCAGGATTGATAGATTTCTCATTTCGGCTGATTGGGATGATGGTGGTAGGGGGTCTTCGCAGTATTGCCTGCCCAGAATTGTGTCAGACCATACGCCTATTTTATTGGTGAGTGGTGGACTGAAGAAAGGTAAATCTCCATTTAGGTTTGAAAATATGTGGCTGTGTGAGCCAGGTTTTGTGGATTGGGTCAGGTCTAGATGGTGCTCTTACAGGATTGACGGAAATCCTGATTTCATTCTCGCGAAAAAGTTGAAGATGCTCAAAGAGGATCTCAAATTATGGAATAAAGAGGTGTTTGGGAGGATAGATATTAAAATCAAACAAGTAATGGAGGAGGTGAGAGTTTTGGATGAGAAGGCAGGTTGGAGTGGTGGTTTAAATGAGATGGAGGAGGCTCGGCGCAGCGAGTTACGAAGAGAGGGAGAGTCTCTGTTAGTAAAGGAGGAGATATCTTGGAGGCAAAAATCTAGAGTTCAGTGGCTTAAAGAAGGAGATAAAAACACTAAATTCTTTCACAAGACTGCTAGTTTGCATAAAAGAGTAAATCAGATTGAAAGCATTTCGATTAATGGTGTTCTGCTGGAAAATCAGCATGATATAAAAGAGGGTTTAGCAGGCTTCTTCGAAGATCTGTACTTGGATGAGGGGGCATGGCGCCCGAAACTGGATGGTATCAGTTTCAACACCTTGACAGATGCTGATAGAAGAATTTTGGACGCGCCGTTTTCGGAAGAAGAGGTGGCAGCTGCATTGCGGGGTATGTGCAGGGATAAAGCTCCGGGTCCGGATGGTTTCACAATGGCTTTTTTTGCTCAGTGTTGGGAAGTGGTGAAGGATGATGTAATGGAGGTGTTTAAATTTTTTCATGTCAACAGGTGCTTTGAGAGAAGTTTTAATGCGACTTTCATCACGTTGATTCCAAAAAAAATGGGGGCTGAAACTGCAGGGGATTTTAGACCAATTAGTTTGGTTGGCAGCTTTTACAAATTGCTATCCAAGGTTCTTGCTTTGAGGTTGAGACAGGTGGTGGGTAAGCTAATCTCTGACTCTCAACACGCTTTCGTGGGGGGCAAACAGATTATTGACGCTTCCTTTATAGCTAATGAAGTAGTGGATGCTAGATTGAAAAGTGGTCATCCGGGGCTTTTGTGCAAATTAGATATAGAGAAGGCTTATGACAATGTCAACTGGGATTTCTTGCTGTATCTCTTAGAGAAAATGAGATTCAGTTCTGAATGGATAGAAGGGATACGGTTCTGCATTTCCTCGATTCGTTTTTCTGTGTTGGTGAATGGGGAACCCGCAGGATTTTTTCCGAGTTCTAAAGGTCTGCGACAGGGGGATCCTCTCTCTCCCTTCCTCTTCATCCTAGTTATGGAGGCATTGAGCAAAATGTTGGATAAAGCTGTGGCAGGTGGTTACATGAGTGGATTCAAAATTGGCATATCCAGGGAATCAGAAGTTATGGTCTCCCATTTGCTCTTTGCAGATGATACTCTTATTTTTTGTGATGCAGACATTGAACAGTTGGGTTATCTCCGTTTAGTTCTCTCGTTTTTTCAGATGGTTTCTGGGTTGAGAGTCAATATTAAGAAAAGTGTTATTATTCCGGTAGGTGCTGGGGCAGATTTGGAAGATTTTGCTTTGGCCTTCGGGTGTGAGTCTGCAAAGCTCCCTTCTATTTACTTGGGGCTGCCGATAGGTGCTAATTATAAAAATAAGACCATGTGGAATACGGTGATTGAGAAGATGGATCAGCGATTGGCGGGATGGAAGAAACAAATGCTGTCCAAAGCTGGTAGGTTAACCTTGGTGAAGAATGCCTTATCGTGTATTCCCACATACTTTTTATCAGTTTTTGTGATGCCTGCCGCGATCCGAGAGAAGATAGAGAAGATTGAAAGAGACTTCCTTTGGGAAGGTCAAGGAGAAGAGCGTAAATATCATTTGGTGAAGTGGAATACAGTGTGCTCAAGGATTAAGGATGGTGGTCTTGGATTGAAGAAATTAAGTTTGTTTAATTCAGCGCTCCTTGGGAAATGGTTATGGCGATATATGGTGGAGCATAATGCCTTGTGGAGAAGAGTGGTGGTTGGTAAGTATGGGGAAGGGGAGTACGAGTGGTTTCCTAACGTCATAGACAGTCCTCATGGTACTGGAGTATGGAAAGGGATTTGTAAGGGAAGGGCAGCCTTCGAGAGGAATATTTCGTTTGCTCTAGGAAATGGCTCGAAAATCAGATTTTGGAAAGATGTCTGGTGTGGGAAGGAGGAGCTCCGTATTGTTTTTCCGGATCTGTTCAATTTGGTGGTTGATCGAGACATTCTGGTTAGTGATGTGCTTCAGGTGGAAAATGGTTCAGTGGTTTGGAATCCTGTTTTTCGCAGGAATCTTCAGGATTGGGAAATGGATTCTAGTGTTCAATTCTTGGAGCGATTGTATTCTATCCAAATAGATACTAGCAGGGAGGATAAGGTTATGTGGGCAATCTCGAAAAATAAAGAGTTTACTGTCAAGTCGATGTATGCTCAGTTATCAGGAAATAGGGCTCCTCTTTTCCCTTGGAAGTGTATTTGGAAGTCTCGCGCTCCTGCCCGAGTGATGTTCTTTGCTTGGGAGGCTTGTAGAGAGGCCATTCTAACCGGGGATAATCTTAGGCGGAGAGGTAAGATCTATGTGAATTGGTGCTACATGTGCAGGAAGTGCAGCGAAAGCACGAATCATCTTTTGCTCCATTGTCAAGCTGTTTCGGATCTGTGGAATATGATCCTAAGGCTGTTCAAAATTCAATGGGTAATGCCTAGATCAGTAAAGGAATTCCTATTGTGTTGGCCTGGCACTAATGGTAGGAGGAGGAATCCCTTTTGGAGAGTATTGCAATCTGGTGGATTATTTGGGGAGAGAGAAATAGTAGAGCATTCGACAATGTGGAGCGGACGTTGGACCAACTAAAGGATCAGTTGATGCATACTTTGAACTGGTGGTGGAATCAGGGGTTTGAGGCTGAAAATATATATCAATCCCTTGGGGATTTAGTGGATAGGTTCAGTTCGATTTAGTTAGTGTTGTATACTCCTAGTGTACATGGTTGCGCCTTAGTTTAGGCGCTTTGATTTTAATGAATCTTTTACTTATCAAAAAAAAAGAGGTAGTAGTTCGCTTCGATTGCATATGATTCAAGTCTAGTTTGGGATAGCTGGAAAAAGGAGTACCATTGGACATGCGTTCGATCCAATCTGAAGCTTGCAGTAGCTGAATTTGAGAGTAAGCTTTTTGGAGCTTTACTCTGTATTAGTTCTTTTCTATTCCAGCAAAAGTAGTTCATCAAAGTCATATAGATTGGTCCGATAAATTGTAAGCAGCAATGTGTTAATTTATATTGTTGATGATTCAACTAATGTAGATGTGGTACTCATGCACTTAGTATCATTTACCCCCACCCCCCACTCCACCACAAAAAAAGAAAAAAGAAGAGAAAGTGTGGATAGTGGTAATGTACTCTCTTACCTCTTGCTTATAAAAAAAAAGGTTCTCTCTTACCTCACTTCTGTTTCAAACTGTAGGTTTTGCAACAATTTGGCATCGATCTAAATATGATAGCACAATGTTTTCCTGGTCGGACTCGTCATCAAATAAAGTTGAAGTATAAGAAAGAAGAGCGACAAAACCCTTCGAGGCTTCATGATGCTCTTTCTACTCGTGCTGAGGGTAAGTCTCTCTCTCTTTCTCCGAGCGTGTGTGTGGATAGGATAATGCATAAAATTAAGAATTGTTAAATTACAACCAGTATTTGAATGAAAAGAACCTTATCTAGAGCTACGAGCGAAAACAGTCAGATCATGATGCAAGCACAAGAAAAAATGCACTATTATTATGAAGCTATTTAGTATTATTATTTAGGAACAAGTCTTCTCACATAATTTTTTTAGCATCTGCCATAATTGCGTATAAATTCTATTCTTTTATTAGGGGATTACTAATATTTAGATTAATCTAGCTTAATGATGTTATTAGAGCCCTTCGGTATATTTTATTTTTAGTTTATTAGTCCTAGTCCTGGTAGAGTTGTGTTTTCTTTCCCTCTTGTTATTTCATTAAGACACCCTAATCCTAGTAGATGAAGGTCTTACCTTTGTCTTAGAATTTTCGATGTAATCCCTCCCCGTGCCACCCCCCCACCAAAAAAAAAAGAAAAGAAAAAACCCCAAATATCCAGTCGTTTAATTAGAGATTGAATGATGTTGAGTTTTGAGCCGTTGTGGCCTTCAGGCATGGCTGATCCCTTGCTGGGGAGAGTAAGCATTCTTTCACCACTGTTCTTTTTTCATCCCCACTTTTCTTCTCTTTGTGCTCTTGTAGGACGGGTCTACATACCTTGTCCTACATCTGTCCCAACAACATTATTAGAAATGCTAGATATGAAAGGTTGTGGAACCATGAAGAAGAACCAAGTGTTTCGGTGATTCAGCTTGCATCCATCTTTCGCTAACATACTGCGCATTGGTTTGCTTTTCTATACATGTAATTAGTTTTCTGAAGATGAAGTTGTATTATCATTGACCTGCAACTCATAGTCAACTTGTACATTTGATTACGAGAACTAGGCAGTTTGGAGAAGAGAGGAATAATAGTAGTCTCTTCCACTTCAATCTGCAAATCCAAGCAGTTGGGATTGATAGCTAATTGGAGCCCCTTGTTGCGCCCCCATAATTCAGCCACGAGGTTATCTACAAAACCGAGAATCTCTGAGAAGCCTGCTATCCATTCTCCATATTAGTACCACAACCTCTAGTCTTGATTTCCCCTTAACAGCTCCATCAGTATTGAGCTTGAAAGAGCGTAAAGAGGGTTTCCAACCAGTAAGTAGAGGTGATCAGCGAGTGAGAGTATTATCAGGATGATCAATCAACCATTCTTTGCACTTTGTATACACTGGAAGGTGTGAGGAGACTTTTAGTGGACTGTATTGAAAATTCAATCATTGGTGTTAGTCCAAATGTTTCAAAGATTGAACAAAAATAGTAAAGACCAGGGAGTGCCAAAAGAGTGAAGATAACGATAGCAGGGATTATCTTCCAGCCATGAGCCAACAAGGAAGGGAGAGAAGGTGTGCAGGATGAAGATCATTGTTGGGGTGGGGTGGGTAGGAGAAGAGAGCTCAACCCAGATAGTTTGAGCATGTTGACAATTTCTAAGTTAATAAATAATCTGGCATTTGTCAAAAAGATCTATAACAGATAGCCGTTGGATGGCGATTTTGAATTGTAAAAAAATAAGTAATAAAAATATCTGAACCTTTTGGCCAAATCCTGATTGGTTTGTATTGATTCTGTGAGTCCACCATATCAAGCTATACAATAATACGTTACATTGTTGTTATTCCCACCAATTGACAGGAAGTAGCTGTATAGTTTAGACTTAAAAACATTTTTGGAATGTGGACTAAAACATATTCTTTGTGCCTTTTGCAGGCAGTTCTCATTTTCAAGTAGTAATTGAGCGGCTTGCTGCTCAGAAGCGGGATGAAAATGGAGATGACCCAATCAGTTTGACAGGCGAAGAGGCCGAGGAGGTGGCTGCTGACATGAATGTATGTCTCTATGACCCTTACTAAATTTCTTTGTGAAGTACTGATGATATGGTTTGGGCATTGTAAATATGTATTGAGAATACATTTAATTAACCGTATGTAGCATAGATACAATAGTCTTTAAACTTCTTGGCATGTGCATAATATTCATCCCAAGTCGCGAATCATGGTGTCGCACTAGGGTGATTAGATGGTTCTTAATGAAGCAAGGTAAGGTTTGCATGTCACACTTTGGTAATTATCCTTACTGTCTTGGCTTCTGTTTTCTTCTTCTTCCTGTTTATACTTGATTGAGACTACATGGTAAGAGTAGAGAAAGTTCATGTAGGATTTTATTTATAAATTTGCTTTATATATCATATCATCATTATCCACATGTTTTGCCATAGTTGTTGCATATGCAATAATAGGCCACAAGATTACAATCATTAAAAGCTAAAAAACCAGATTTATTGGAGCTTTAGTTATTTAGCTGCTAACCAACATTTTCTCCATCAAACATACTCTAGCTGCTAACACTTTGGCTACACGAGGTGGCTAGCTCCTGTCTAGTGATGTAAAACGGCTTAGGAAAGTGCCAGATCGATCTTAGGGGGGCTCCAGCCATACTTAGGACAAGTTGCATGTTTTTGGAAAGTGCCGGGCCAGGTTTGTACTAAAATGCTTAGGCCTGAGATTGGCCTTAGGCTTAGGACTTGGGATAGGCCATGGGTCAAGCTTTGGCCTAAGCTTCATCCTACTGCTACCTTAAGCTTGAGAAAATTAAAGTAATTTATTTACTTACTTTCAATAACACTGATTTTATGTTCTTATGGTACTATTTTCAATATCTTTTAACAAGTAGTTAAAAAAAGAAAGTCTCGTGAATCATTCGTACTCTAAAAAGATTGAGAAAATTGAAGTCATTCATACGATTAGAAAAAGAATAAAATTACAAAATAAAATACAAAAAGGGTCAAAATCTGAATATCTCAAATTAAAAGATTTGACGTTAATGGTAGTATTGAGGATATTGTTGGAACTCGAAACCGTTTAAGCAAAAAGGTAATATCCCGTCTGGTTTTATTTCAAATGCATGTTGTGAAATTTCAAAGTTGGAAATAAATTGTGATTTCTGAACAGTCATTTGTCATTGGTGATGGATAAATGCTGTGTGGGGCTGTTAGCCTCAGATCAGGTTATATACATTTTGCCATCTTTTGACATCAAAAAACTATTGCTGTTCAGTGGTTTGGTTGCTTAATTCCTGAGCTATATTTGTAGGTAGTCAGATATATTTTATATAATAGTAGTGGGCTGGATAGGCTATAAGGACACACTGGTAGGCCAAGCCTTAATATGTTGGCCTCATGGGCTTTTTTACATCACTACTCTTACGCCTTTGAAACATCTCCCCTTTAATTGAACCAAGTGCCCTCAGATTTTTTCAGCTAGTTTTACCCTGTTTGAAAAGGTTGTCATTTAATGTGCAAAATCATAGCTGGAACATAAGTTGCTTATTCAAGTGTTATTTGCAATGGTTGTTATATCACACAACTTGATTCTTCATATAATTTCTAATATAGCTGGTGTTGTGTATGACGTACGGTTTCGTCTGAATTTTTATGGTATTGTTGTTATTACAGGAGGCAGCAAATTCCGAGTTGCGAAAGGAAGAAGTCCGGGACATGGAGTTAGAAGACGTTCCTGCAGCTGAAAGTTCGCTCAAATCTGATGACAGTGAAGACGACATATGGAGTCAATATAAAAGTGAAATATAACCAATGCATTAAGAACTTTTTTTTTTTTTAATTATTTATGAAGCAGGGGCGTAACCCTGACGAATATTATTAGTAATCAACAAGATACCTTATAAGAATATCCATATTTGTTTCTTGATGTTGCAGTGGATTTGTATTACACAGTTAGATGTGTTACTTCGACGTATGCTTGATTGTTCCTGCTACTGATAATGTTGATTCATGCTAGGGCTTCAGATCGATAATTACAGCAATCAATGACAATAGTCGGTTGATGCTTTAGTTGGCAGTTGATCTTAGTCCCTGTTTTATTTGTCTTCTCCACGGCAGACGGGTATGGTTGACCCACAAAAGTTTTTATCTTGGAGACTAGTCGAATTCGGGTTCTTGTGACAGTAGTGGCTGGTACAGCATTAAACATGATTTTGTAAACATTCATAGAGCAATGTCACAGGTTTGGTAAGTCTGTTGGGTGTGTCTACTAAGTTGACAATTGCATTGACAGACCCCGGCTGACAAATCAAGGTTTAAGGCGTCGACACTTGTGTCATCGGAGCTTGATTGACAAATCGAGGCTTAAGGCAATGCCAATGGGAAGGGAGTGATTGGAGCATGGCCGGCAATGCCCAATGGGGAGGGAGCGATCGGAGTTCAGTCGACAAATCTAGGTTTAAGGCAACGCCAATGTGGAGTGAGTGACCAAAACAGGCGAAGCCTATAGGCAACAATTAGGTATTGGCAAATCAAGGTTTAAGGTGTCGACACTTGCAAGTCCGGCTGAAATCGAGGTTTAAGGCAATGCTAATGGGGAGGGAGATTCATATAAATTCCTAAGAATAAAATATGAATCTATGCTATAAACTAACCATGGGTGGATCAAAGATTTTGGTACCACGTAGGCTAGGTAAAGGAGCGGACCTACCCTTTAGGGTGAGGGGATGAGACCTCGCTCAAATTTTAAAAAATTAACTTACAAAAACGTAAAATTTTCGGAGTGATCATTGTAACGGAGTTATCTTGCATTTTTAACCCACTTTTTGACGGATGTTACTTTCAGACGTTATCGTCTAGTGAAATACCCTTTTTACCCCTTAAAATGGACAATAATTACCTGGTATGTATAAGTGGGAGGGAACAGAGAACCAATCAACTATCGATCGATTGAAAAAAAATAATAAAAAACCCCCAAATGTTAGGGTTTGCAATTTGAGGCGGAATTGCGAATCGCAACCATCTTCGTTCTGGTATTACTTAATCAACAATGAAGATTAAGCACCAGTGAAGGATTCTGGATTTCATTGTTGAATATAGCATCGAATCGAAGCTACAAGGTGAATATTCTTTATATGTTCGTACTATGAATGTCTTTTTGTATTTCATCCATGTTTTTGTGTTGGGGTTTTACTATTTAGTACTTTACGTGTTCAATGTCTGTTGTCATTGGTTGAAAGTATGAATTTTATATCACTATTAGGTAGAGTTTCAATTTTATATCTATGTTGTGGTCCCAAAATTCAATGTGGGGTTTCAATGTCTATCGCAAACCTTAACATTTTGGGTTTCTTTAAAATATCATACATTTTGGGACTACAATAGGGCTTTATGAATCCAAATTGCTTTAAAATAGTGTTGTTATTTAATAATGTAGTGGGTATGCATGTGCAACATGGTTCTGAAATGTTATTGGGTTTCCATACTTTATGTGGTCCATTGTCTTGAAAGTATTTCATTGTTTATATTTTATGCAGAATGGAGGATTATAATGAAATTTAGATTTTTTTTGCTACATGGGGGGATATTTCGTAAGATTGATAATCATATGAAGTATGTGAGAGGAACTGTAGAATTTATCCCTTAAGTTGATATTGATACTTTAAATTATTTCAAAGTTGAGAGGTGTGTTAAATCTTTTTTGAAGTATGGAAATGTGAAGCAACTATGGTATAAGTTGCCTTCTAAAAGCAATACATATCTATTACAAACCCATCTTCTTTTTCAAATATGTCTTTCTAGACTTACATATTTGTTTCATAACATCAATATTTATTTCCAATTTCAGCTATTGTTGATCATCAAGTTTCTTTTCGTGAACCAAAAGATAGTCCATCCTTCATCAAGTTCATAAAGATGGAGGAAGAGGTTAAGATTGAATAGTATGGAAATGCACTAATTTCTTTTGCATCGACACGACCTATGATACTATCAAAGTTAAACAAAGGGTCTAAAGAAGAAGAGGGGTTGGGCTATATTAGTAACAAGTAAATCCTTTGTGTGTGTATGTGTGTGTGTGTGTGTTTGTAATTGGTAAACGGTCTTTCAATATTTTGGGGCTAACTACCGACCTGACCATAAGGTTTGGGATGGTATTGGGATGCATCCGATACCCAAATTAGGATTGGTATGCATTCGATGCCCTAGAGAAAATAGAGGACTTTTCGAATGTTTTAATTCTGATGCATAAATTAAGATTGTGACGAATCATATATTTACTGGAGTAGGACTATATTTATGCAGATCCAGATCCATATAAGCTGAATTTAGCGCCAAAGCTTTGGATCTAGAACCAAAGCTGGCTTTGAAGAGAAAAATAACACAAGACATGCAACGAAATAAGGAAGAAAGAAGGACCAAATGAAAGAAAGATAGTTATGAATAAAAAATGAAGAAATGATAGTAGATATTTTAGGACGAAATAATGATGAAAAATAGTTGTTTGTCTTTAATTCTGACTCTTGATATACGTGCTAGGCAGTTTGCTTTCTTTAATGTTGGCTATTGATATTCTTAATCACAAAAAGGAACATATGTGCACTGCGGTATATCGTAAAAAATATTTTACCATAAAAAATAGATAAAATTGATAGTTTGCACCGCAATATATAAATATGTGCACCGTGGTATATATTTCAAAAAATTAATATAAAATAGATAAAATTGATAGTTTGCACCGCGATATATAAATATGTGAACCGCAATGCATTCCGTAGTTATTCGTAGCGTGTCTCTTGATCATTAAGGATATTGTAGTCTTTTCACGTTCAAAAATGAATTTTTTCGGTTAAAAAAATAGATGCTACTTTAGCGATTAGAAATTTCACAAAGTGGACCGGGCCAATCTCTTGTGATGAAATTTTAACTTGAGAAGCCCCCTACATTTGTTTTAAATGGCTAAAAATACACTTTTGAAGGAAAAATGACAAAGATACTCTTAAGGAATGAAAGGCACACATACAAAGACACTGCCCAAATTTGGGTATCACAATGAAAACATTGGGCATCGCAATTTAAAAGCCACTGTCTAAATTTGGGCATCGCAATTTAATAAGTCACTGCCCAAATTTGGGCATCACAATGAAAACATTTGGACATCGCTATGCACAATTGAAATTTGTCAAAATTTGAGCATCGCAATTTAAAAGTCATTGCCCAAATTTTGACATCACAATGAAAACATTAAGCATCGCTATGCACAATTCAAGCTCCTCAAATGAAGGTGGGGAGACAAAAATGAAAATTGCTCATGTATTTTTTTTCCACATCTACAACTACATCAACAGCTCTACACTAGTTCCAGGGATGCATAAACTCTACGAAGAAGGGAAAATGAGGTTAATCTTAGGCACACAAATTTGCCGACTCTTTTCAACGTTGGCACCCATATAAGCATTCTATCGAAAGCTGCTGATCACCTCCGTATGTTCACCATTGGAAAAAATCAAGATCTACTGCTTCTCAAGATGAAGTTGGCCATGTCTATGATGCTCACATCGGAAGCATTCTATCGAAGCTGCTGATCACCTCCGTATGTTCACCGTTGGAAAAAATCACGATCTACTGCTACTCAAGATGAAGTTGGTCATGGCCATGATGCTCATATCAGAGGAAACAATGCTCATATCTAAGGAAACGATGCTCACATCGGAGGCAACAATACACAAATTAGATTTACCTGCAAATGATTTCTTCGGCTTCTCTGAGTCTCTCCCGACTTCAATCGGTCATGGCGAACTTCATCTCCCTCCATATCACTTCACTCTGTGAAATGATAATGGATTACGTTTCCTCCTTCTGACTTGGGTTACGTGTTATGTTTCTTTCAAATTGGAGGCAAAAACCTTGGTTATTGTTACTAATGTTCCTTTTGAAGAATGGTGTTAAACAGAGCCATCAATGACTAATCCTGACGTATTTACCCAAAAGCTTCTCGAGCTTCTTATGTCATTGAAGACGACGGTGGGTATTTTATGAACAATTTTATTACAATGGACTTTACAAGTTGAATAACAAAAATAAGGGAATGAAACGTTTCCAATTTCATAAAAGGGGACCGACCCGCAATTATTCCAAAAATATATTCAAAAACCTTTCTTTTCTTCCAGCCCAACGGTCTTATTAAAAACCAAAATAATTCAAACATCACATGGTGGCCAACACGTGGTCCCATCTTTGCATAGCGTTTCACACGCATTTAAGAGCGTGAAACACACGCACTTAATGAAAGGGAGTGATGCGCCTCACTCTCTATGCCACTAGGTGTCTCTCTCTCTCCTTGAAAAAAAAATCTTATTTTGGTGAAATTTAATTTTTTGGGGGATTTTGACAAGAATTTGGGCTGCGAATGGATCGGTGATTCTTGCCTAATAAAAATTGGGCTAAGAATCACGGAAGGTAATGTTCTAATAGTGTTTCCTCACCCAAGTACCAATGCTTTAGGTGGCTATACATTACAACTATCTAATGAATCAAGTTGAACATTTGGCAGTCAAAATTAGATCAAGAAAAGTTATATTCAATTACTAATTCCATTATGATGATTACATTATTTTCTTATATGATTACAATTACAATAACGACTTTCAGCGGTATTAAAGCATCTCAAAACTTGTTGACTTTCCATATCTGGAAACTTGTTGACTTTCCAAATCAGAACTTTTCAGAGCTGACGAAATAATTCATGCCAAGGCCGAAGGAAACACATGCAGAGGTGCCAACTGGAAAACCAAACTCGCGTAAAAACTTGACTAACTAGGAGTAGAACATAATAGCACAGCTGTACAAATACAAAAAATGAAATGCGAGTCGGGTCAATATAAATACAATATTTGCATGAATCCTTACGGAAACTAAACAAGAAGAACCTAGTATAGCAGCCGTTGGGATTCATCTACAATCAAGAGCAACTCCATGAAATGCCAATATCCACTTCAAACACAAAGGGTATCCAGTTTTAAGTTGAAACCAGGGCCCTGCTCTTAACCCCTTATGCAGCAAGAGGTTCTTCCATAACTGTGTATTTGATAGGGGAGGGACAATAGAACAAGAAACATTTTCAGTTAACAGCAAAGGCACATTGGTTGGCTTTAGGTGGTAAAGTTTTATTTATTTATTTTGTGTGCGTGTGTGTGTGAGTGAGTGAGAGAGAGAGAGAGAGAGAGAGGAGCTTGAACTGACAGGAGAAAGACCATGTTCTAGAGATTCAAGATCAACTTCTGGAGTTAGATAGGTTGTTGACCAAAGGAAAGCATGGGAGAAGAGAGAGAGAGAGAGAGAGACCAACCTTTCTTTCCTGCAGAAACACCGGCTGAGGTCTCCTGAGCATTCATAGCAACAGGGGCTTTTTTCGGTACATCAGGAAGTTCCAACTTCTCTTCATCTTCAGCTGCAGATGGCACCATTGACGGAACTTCTGGTAGATCTTGAAGATTCATCTGTAGTTTTCGCTTTTTCATAAGTGACAGTTGCTACATAATAAGGGATAAATGCATTTGGCCACACAAGAACAGAAAGAAAAAAAAATAGCTGGATCGTGAAACCAGAGAACTACAGAAGCGAATACTGCATTGGAAGTCAAACAAATCCAGCAACATAGAAAGAGCAATACCAAATTAAACACAATCTACCACTTTTGTGTCTGCACTCTACAGTGAAAGTCGTATCTTCAGCCACCAGTCTATAACCCATCTCTTTACCAGGATGCTGGTGTACTCCATCGGCCAGCTATACCGAGAATCAATGCTTTATAAGAGGCGGTTCTTAGTCATAATACTCTTTAAGTACTATGGAGTGTAAAGAATCAAATCTAGCTCCTATTGGGGCTGTTTAGAGCTTCATTTCATCCAGGACAACTTCTAAAGACAGTCCTAACTTGGGACCTCTAAGTAATAAGTCTATGCACAGAATTAAGTTTTCCAAGGTCATTTGCTCCAGGTATTGGTATGTTTACCTCGGCACAAACTCTAGACTACCCGCCAATCTTAGAGACTCGGTTAATCTCTTTGGACTACCCTCAAATCTTTAACACAATGGTCATTGACTCTTTGGTGACTTGCTGCTACCTGACACTTTGTGTCAACTCCTTGGGATATTTGTCAACTTCTGGTAATGTTCAATCCATCACATGCAATCTCCTCAGTCATTGATCTAGAGGGTCCATTTTGACATGAACGTACTCATACGTTACTTAATAGTTGGATGACTTTGCTTGCCCTGTTAAATACGTAGTAACATATTGCAAATATTTATCCACAAATATTCAAACACCTTCATGTATATGTAGTATTTTCATTTTGGGGAAAAGAATTCACACTTGATTTGGCCCCAAGACCTAGTGTCACCAGTCACCACTGTAAAGCTCTGAGCTTAGATCAACTCTTTAAAAGTGCATACAAGCATGAATGCATGATTGAGCTTTATTATTCTGCATTTCACTATTCCTAATCAACAGATTTGTTAGAAACTTTCAATTCCTTGTGCTGATTTGACCGAATTGAAGAGAATCTGTTCAATACATCTTAGATCTGATCATTTGCGTTATTATGTTTACTATGAAATAATTGCCAGATGAGTAGCCTATATGTATAAGAGTGTCATAAAGTAGTTCTTCTTCTATCGTGGCGGACTTTACACTCGGATTGCATACAGACTATTGCCTAAGGAACAGCCAACCATGAAATTTCATGAGTTCAAATGTTCAATCTTCTGGTCTCTTTAGAAGCTCAGCCTAAACCAATAGTCTCTTTTCATTATTTGCACAACTATCCTTCTCTACATTAAACTTCTATCTTTACCCAAGCTTATCATATTTACACTTCTACCAAACTATTCTTGATCTATAGAGCTTGTATATTTTTGCAGAAGACACCTACCTCATTAAATATGAGCATATTCCCATACATAGACAAAAGTGAAAATTGAGCTACCTAATTTTAGCATGACCAGTATATAGACATATTATTTGGTTCCAATCCCCATTCCAACAAGGAGTCACACTTACCTATCAAAAAAAATTGTCCACCATTAAATTTTTCATTAGCTAACCATTTTAATTCAATGTTGTTGCTAAGATTTGGAGATAATGCTGTTTCTGTCTGGCACAGTTATTTTACAGACAAAAATTAGGAACAGTTAAAGGGAGGCCAAGTGGGAAGGGACCAAACAAGTGGAGACTCCAAAGAGAAAGTCACCCATCCCAAATGAAATGGAGGCAAGGGTTCAAAAGATGGATTTAAGTGTGTGGATATCACCTACATGTGTGTGTGTGTGTTGTTTGAATCTTTTCACATAGGATATACTTATTACTAAATGAAATTACTGAACTTGAAAAAAGTTGGGTCGAAAGGGGATATGTTTCTCGTGTCCATCCAAGAAACATAGAGCAATCTGTGATGCACTAGGGTAGACTGTAGAGGCTTCTGAAAGGATAATGATGCTGTGTGTTTGCTATTCTGTGGTGCACTTGGATCGAGAGAAATTCTAAAAAAATTAGGAATCAGTCAATGTCTAGACACTTGCTTTGGGATAGAGTGGTGTTTATGGCTTCGTAATGAGCGAGATTGGAGAGATTTAGTCTTTTTAATATTTTTTCTTTCATTATATTTCCTTTCTCTTGACTATCTATTTCTTTCTTTTTTGATAAGTAAGCAAGAATATATTAATCAAGGCATCAAATTAGGTGACACGTCCTTGTACACTGGGACTATCTATTTCTTTCTTACTACAATCTTCTTTTCTTATCACAATAGAAAAAGAAGAAGCAATATTTGTTAATACAATCTTCTTTTCTTTTCACAATAGAAAGGTCTTGAAATACACAATGTCTGTTCATTTTTTTTGGTAAGTAATAAGAGTATACAAACACCATAACAAGGGTATTGATGGTAAATGGAAGAGACCATGTACCAAAGATCAAGGACTTGAATTCCACAAAGTCACAAACGCAAGACTTGAGTGTTCATTATGACTAAAACACAAAAGGTTATACCAATGGTAACAAGAAGACATGATTCAATGCTAACAAGTAGTAACGGCTAAAATTTGTTAACCGCACAAAGCATATGTTCTGAACAAAATAGAGAAGCTTAAGCACATATCCACGTACCTGAGATTCTAGATTTTCAAACTCAGCTAGAATTTCCTCTTCGTCTTCAGCTGATAACTTCTCTCCCAAAATTGCATCAATTTCCTTCAAGCACACGAAGTATAACAACAAGGGTAAAATATATGCTCCATCATTCTTAAACATGTACACGTCAAACCAGTAGCGTACAAGCAGTTTAAAATAAGGGGAGGGGAGGGGAGGGCAGCAAAGAAAAGAAATGATTACACATGTGAACATTAGAACTTACTGCATGAAAATTCTGAAGATCTAATAGAAAAGAGGAAGACAGGGAAGGAAACTAGGAATCAAAAGAGAGGGATCAGCTTTTCATAATGCAGAGATTACATAATATTCATGTAGAAGATTACTTTCATACCAAATCTTTCCAAGGCTCATCAAGAATGGAAAGCAAGTTTTCACCAAATGGACAAATGTTCAACCTACAAGAGTTCATTTATCTAGCTTATCGATTTATTCTACTAGAAACCAATTTCTGAGCACCACTGCCAACCTTGACCCTACTGTCTGTAGAGCTGGGAGAATAGAAATATTTTGGAGAATACATAATTTATTTAGTCTCATAACAGAAGTTACAGAACATAGTCATTGTAGACATAACCTGAGTTATTGCAAGAAGAAGAAACAACACTTCAGAATCTTTTCTTCTTCATTCTTGGTAGATTAATATTTATCGCCATCTAACAGGGGAACAGGACCAACGAATAAAAATACACAAAAATCAAACTCACCTCTTGATAAGCCTTGGCTTCCGCAGTATCATCCATCAGTTTCTGAACATCATCCAGGTTAATTTCGCCTTGTATTGCCTTCAGCGCATTGTTGCCTGTTTTCAAACTCTCAAAAACAGCCTTCTGCTTGCTTGTCAATTCGATATCTGCCAACTAAACCAGATAGTATAATTGAAGGTTCCATGCATTCTAAATGCTTACATACTTGCAGGAAATGGTGTACAAAGGAAAGAAGGAGCAAACTGAATAAGGAATCATATTGGGGGAAAAGGATGATACAAATACTTTATGAGCCTAAATTACTTACTTGTTGCTCAACATTAACAAGCCAGGCATCGACTTGTTTTAATAAGTCTTCTTGTACCTTCTTCTTCTTCAACGCTAACAAGGCCCTTTCTTTTTTCTTCTCACGAAGCAAGTCCTTAGCAGCTTGCTTTTCAGCTTCAATAACAGCCTCGAGCTGAATGAAGTAGAATACAAATGCATAATATAACATAAACCACATACAATAACCAACTTCTCTCCATTTAAAAACAATTAAATTACTACTTTAAGGAATAAATTAATCAGAAAAGGGGATTGCACTAACAGAAAAATAGAAAGAAGAAAACAAGAGACCAATATTTTAGAAGCTCCACATTATAAAAAATGATTATCATATAACTTGTTTCTGACATAATGATGGTAGAGATGATCTAGGGTTTCTCATCTGAACAACTGCAAGAACTCACCATGCCGACAATAGTTGGTAGGACTGTTTCAGTTTCAATTAAATGTATATTTACTTCTGCTATCAAATATAGTGAGCCCGATCAGCTTGGTTTGTGATTTATCTAAAGGATAATTTGAAAAAAACAGCCAAATCTGGAACAACTTGAAACCTGAACCAACCTATATTAGCACCTCTAATAGATAGCAAGCATGCTCCATTGAATTCCTTCCATCATAGTTTAACCACAAATCCATCTAACATTATCATCACGGCTACACTCATCTTATCTATTGAAGACGACCTGGCTTCTTAGTTAAATTTTGGCCAAAAAGTTAAGCTAGCTTGCATTGTAGAAATTTTCTTTCAACTTTTACAAATATAACAGTCGATCATGCAACTAGATATGCTTCACCAGTTCAGCCAACCATAACCAACCTTAATTAGTTCTACAGCTAATTCTCTCCAGATCACGGAATTAAATACATTTTGGACAATTCACTGTTTATCAGTATTGGCGTGTACCTGCCATATATGAACAATATGTATACTTTGTAACATGGATTACATTGTCTCGGTCTCTCGTCTCTCAGACTGATAGACACCAATAAGACACGTAATGTTTCCTGATTCGACCTATTGTATAAACTTCACAGTAGGTCCACATTTACTACAGCTTTTTTTTTTTTTTTTTTGAAAGGCTACTAGAGACTGAATTAGTTAGTATATAGGTCAAACCATAGTCCAATTCCAATCCAGTATGGCTCTATTAATGCTTTTGTAAATGACCCAGGATAAAGAACTAGTGCTCCCACTAGATTAGATGTGGCGTAAGCCATCACAGAAAGTGAAAGCATTATCATCCACTTTTTTTTTTTTTGATAAGTAAAGTATTATATACCATAGCGTCTAAACAGGAGACGCGACCTTTTTACAAACTATAAGCATACACAAAACGGACTAATCTATAGAAAGACTATTCACAAAATCGATACAAGAAATGTTGTGAATGTTGGAAGAATTAGTGTCTTCAACCCCCCAAAAAGACAACGTAAGAAGTAACTCATCCTTTAACTTATCCACCGTCCTCTCCTCATCCTCAAACACCCTCCTATTCCTTTCCCTCCAAATGATCCACCAAATACCCAGAGGAACTGCATGCCAGAAGCTGATCCTTCTTCTCCGCTTGTACAAAGACCAACTCAAAAGGAGATCTTTAACAGATCTCGGCATCACCCAAGCAACAGAGAACAGACCAAACATTAAATTCCAAAGCATAGACACAATAGGGCAGTGCAGCAACAAGTGATTCACACTTTCTTCACATCCTTTGCACATGAAACACCAATTCACATATCTCACTCGACGTCTCTGCAAATTATCCCCTGTGAGGATGGCTTCACTAGCAGCTTCCCATGCAAAAAACAAAACTCTACTCGGAGCTTTCACTCTCCAAATACTCCGCCAAGGGAACACAATCTTCTCTCTGTTTGAAAGAATATGATAATAGGATCTAACAGAAAAAATCTTCCTCTTCGAGCCCGCCCACACCACCCTATCCTCCCGCTGCCCCACCGAGTGAGAGTATAACTTAGCAAAAAACTGAACACAAGAGTCCGTCTCCCAATCTTGAAGATCTCTCCAAAATATGGGACTCCAAGAGACTTTCCCTTCCTCTATATTCAAAATCGAACTTACTAAGCAATCTTTCTCACTTGCTAAATTAAACAAATCTGGGAAAGATCTCCAAAGCTCCCTGTCATCACACCATTTATCCTTCCAGAATCTAATTGTAGACCCATTGCCAACCTCAAAAGAGATGTGTCTCTCAAAGCGAGCCCAACCCTTCGACTCCTTTCCAAACCCCCACCCCATAGCAGGTAGAAACATCTTTCGGAAACCACAAATGCTCACCCTCACCATACAAGCTCACCACCACTCTCCTCCACCAAGCATTCTTATCCACCGCAAATCTCCAAAGCCACTTCCCCAAAAGAGCCAAATTAAAAACTTAAGATTTTTTATTCCCAAGCCTCCATTTCTCACACTATCACAAACTTTCTCCCATCTAACCAAATGAAACTTTCGCACCTCCATAGACCCATCCCACAAAAATCTCTCCAATTTTTCAAGTCTGCTGCGAACCGAAGCTGGAAGCACAAAGAGACATAAAATAAGTGGGAAGGCTAGAGAGTATTTTTCACTAGAGTTAGCCTTCCCCCTTTGAAAGATATTGTTTTTCCAACCCGCCAATCTCCGCTCGAACCTCTCGATGTGAGATCCACATCTCTTTACTTTTATGCTTCGCTCTAAAGGTAACCCAAGATACACCGTCGGAAGGCCCCGACCTTGCAACCAAAAAAATTTGCCAAGGAATCAAATTAGCCACCACGCCAACCGGAATAATCTCGCTCTTAGCGATATTAATTCCCAATCCCAAACCGCTTGAAAGAAAAGGAGCACAAGCCGCAAATAACCTAGCGATGAGAGTTAGCCCCACAAAAACAAAGCGTATCATCTGCAAATAAAAGATGGGACACTATCACTTCCTCTCCACTACCTCTACCCGCATTAAACCCCTTCAAAAACCACCCACACAGCTCTATCCAACATCTTGCTCAAAGCCTCCATCACAATGATAAATAAAAAGGAGAAAGAGGATCTCCTTGCCTCGACCCCTCGAACTAGCAAAGAATCCGGCGGGCTCACCATTCACCAACAGAAAAGCGAAGCGTCGAGATGCAAAAAGAATCCACTTCCGCCACTTAAGACCAAACCCCATCCTCTCTAGCAAAAATAAAAAGAAAATCGGTTGACATGATCATACGCCTTCACAATGTCTAACTTGCGGATCAAACACGGATCTCCACTTTTAAGTCTAGCCTCCACCACCTCATTGGCTATAAAAGAGGCATCCACAATTTGACGATCCCCACAAAAGCATGTTGGTTCACCTTTGAAATAATTTTACTCATAACCTTCCTTAATCGCAAAGATAACACCTTAGCAATTAATTTGTAGACACCACCCACTAAACTAATAGGTGCGAAGTCGCTCAAATCCTTCGTCCCTTTCTTTTTTGGAATTAAAGTTATGAAGGAAGCATTCGGACTTCTCTCAAGCACAAGTTTTCATGAAAATAGTGAAACACCCTCATCAAATTCTCCTTTATTATCTCCCAACAATGTTGGAAGAAGGCCATAGAAAAACCATCGGGACCCGGTGCTTTATCACCCTTTAAACCACGAAGGGCTACCACAACCTCCTCTTCGAACAAGGAAGCTCCGGAAAATTAATGTCATCTACATCAAGACAAGTAAAAGATGTGCGATTGAACGAAGGCCGCCACCTCTGTTTAAAATAACCGATGATAGAAACCCACAATACCTTCCTTAATATCCTTGCTATCCGACAGTGAACTCCATCGATCCATAATTTCCCTAATCTGATTCGTGACTTGTGGGCACTAGCCATTCTATGAAAGAATCTAGTATTTCTATCCCCTTCTTTGAGCCATTGAATTCTAGATTTTTGCTTCCAACCGATCTCTTCGCAAAGCAATAACGATCTAAATCCCTTTGCAAATTCGACGAGCCTCCTCTTCCTTGCTCAAAGCTCGAACCCTACTAACCCATCCAAGCCACGATTCTCTCCATCAAAGAATTAATCCTTACTCCCAACTTACCAAAAACTTCTTTATTCCACACTTTCAAGTCCTCTTTGAGCAATTTAAGCTTCCTAGCCAAAGTAAAGCTAGGGTCTCCTACAATTGAATGCGAAGACCATTTTTCTTTAACCCAATCCGCAAACCCCGGGGCCTTCAACCATATATTCTCAAATTTAAACGGACCTTTCCCTTTCAAAAAGCCCCCACACTCAAGAAGGAGGGAACATGATCGAAATAACTCTAGGCAAACAAGACCGAATCGCCTCGAAAAAACTCCCACCACCGAAACAAGGAACCTGTCTATGCGAGAAAATTGCGAAGTATTCCCATCTCTAAACCAAGTAAAATCTCCTCCTGACAAGGCTAAATCTACCAATTCCCCTACATTAATAAAATCATTAAACTCCGACATAGCTTGAGTATAGACTCGGAAGCGCACCGCTCAGGCGGGAAGCGAACCACATTGAAATCACCACCTATACACCATGGGGCATTCCACTTACGCTTAACTGATATAAGTTCCTCCCACAAGACTCTTCTATCCACCGCTGCACATGGACCATAAACACCCGAGAAAGCCCACAATCTATCATTTTCTTCCATCTTCAGTAAGCATGAGACAGAGGAAGAGCCCACAACAGAGTCCAACCTTGAAAACCACCTGCAATCCCACATAACTATTATCCCACATAGGTTTACGATGATGAGGGATAGTCATGAGAGTCTTTTACATCTTGACATCTTGCACATACATAGACACAACGAGATAGAGTTGTCAGCATTCTTATATTTCCTTTTATTGATAAAAAATTGAAATTTATTAACAAAATAGAAGTTAAATATACAGGACAGGGTGAAAGGTATTTGGCTGACAAAGATGTGGGAAAGTATCAATAGACAGAACCAAAAAAGCCCAACGAAAGCACCGGTTTTGAATTACTTCATATATCAGTGACTCAAACAGCCCAAGAAGCACCCATAATAGTGCTCCACAGAGAAGCTAGAAATACAATCATGTCACTCAAAACCGAAGAGGAAGGTATTGTTCTCAAAATATACTGGCATTCCCTCTCTCTTTGAAGAGTAAACATTACTAAAATGCTATTGATTCTGAAACTTCCTTCTATGTGTTTAATTTGCATTTACTTCAACTGAGCAGCTATGTAAATACAAAACAATTGTCATGTAGTAGTTTTTTCTTTTCAATTAGAAAAAAGAATATAATATATGATGAACAAGATACAAGAGAAGGACGAGAAGTCCATCAAAATAGAACCAATACACTGTCAAAAGAATAGAAAGGAACAATCAATTTATTAAACCACTCCAATCTCCATGCATATTGGAAATGGGCAGTCTTTGAAAGGCGTCCATGACCAAAGTCCATAGAGGCGCCATAAACACAACTCTGACCCTATGAAGAGCCCAAGACAGCTCCTCATCCTGAAATATTCCAGAACTCCTCTAGGTCCAAATACACTACAGCACAACAAAAGCCCCACCCTACCCCTACCACACCCTCTAATGCAACCGAAGAAATGAAGAAATCAAATCTGGGCTAAACCATACTTCTCCAGCCACCCGAAAATAGAAATCTTTCCCCTCAACAGTGAAGAAATAGATGATCACGAGACTCGGAGGACCGTTTACACATCACACAACAGTTGGAAAGATCTTCTTGTAGGGTCTTCGAGCTTGCAAGAATCACAAGTATTGAGCTTATAAAGAACCACAGACCCAAATGAAGGATCTCACCTTAAAGGGAACTCTTAAACTTTCCAAATGACAGCAGGTAGAGGAAACTGAGAAGGATAGCAGAATGACTCAAATGAGACAAGAAAGAACGACATGCGAACTGCACCGACCCGGTTTTGAGCATTAGAAACATTAAAGAATCACACCCGCGACAGAAGGTTAGAGAAGGAACATCCTTAGTCCCCTGATTAGTAATATATTACGAATAAATGAAAGTTCCAACTTCCAACAAGTAGCCGTGAAACCCCAGAAAAGGAAGCAGATTGTAGGAGCCATATGAACCGAAGAAAAGCACTCGTGAATGAACTTCCATGGACTTTTGCAAGAGGTGTTTTAGATAAGCTCTTCAAGTTTAACAAGACCGCAATAAACAGTTTTAAGAATCCTTTTCAGTGGGGTAAAAACACTTTCAAAATAGCAAATTAGATTGGTAAGATGAAAAGAAAACATACTCTCAGCTTTCTAATATTCACAAGACCCATTGCGATAGCCCTAGCTGGATAGTGTCTTGATAAACAAGAGCCTCAGTGACACTTATTAAAGATCAAAAATACGAACAATGGTTAATAAGCACTTAACCCAATGCATTGGTGCTTATTTCCAACGCCGAAAATTCCATACTTGAAAACCTCAACAATTGACCGCCGGCATTCGAACACTTGTTAGCGAAATCGAAAAACTAATCATACCAGAATTCAAAATTTCCATTAATTAGAGACTCGTAACAATCAAAATGGAGAGGGGTACCTGTTGCTGATATTGAGCAAGCTTACGCCTTTGTGTCTTGAGAGACAGAATCGCTCGATCCACTTCCGTAATCTTCGGTTTCTTCACGAATACGTTCCCCATTTAAATTTATTTGATTCCAATCCAAACTGTTTATTTCAGCTTGTTGTGAAGCTTGCCTCCCTTGTGGATTGATTTATAGCATTCCCGCCGGCCGGCCGGCCACAAACCCAACCCACAAGTCGTCGTCGTCGTCGTTTCCCGCCAAAATCAAATCTTCAACGCCGCCGATGCCGGTTCCACGCAGCTTCGACGCTAAAAGCCTAAAATTGTGCGTTTGGATAAATTTCTCAATCGGCCGAAAGACCCTTTCTCGTCGGTCCTGATCAAGTGATCGTGGCTTATTTTATAGCTGGTGCACTCAGTCGAACGTAATTTTAGCGCGTGACGTTCACCTAAAAATTAAACCGAAAATTTAGGAGATGCAAGGGCATCCAGTCATGTATATGTAAAAAGGTTTATTCTCACTGTCATGTGATGTCACGTGTTTAGCTTATAAACATTTTTTCTATAAATTTATTCTTTCATTAGAGCACCATCAACGCTCACTTCCTAACTTGGCTTCCAATTTGGAAGTTTGTGAAATGCAATGGCAGCCCTTTCCCCACATCTTCCTAAGCTGAGTTGGATCCGAGATGGAGGAGGGAGAATTAATTTTCTTCCAAAATTGGAAGACAAGTAAGAAAGAGAAAGACCAGACGCGGGCAAGGTGGGCGCCACACACGGGTGTGCGCTGCGTGTGCTTCACGCGAGCTCGAGGCGAAGGGAGGCTAAAATGGTGGGGTCCACTACCGGCGCTTCTCTGCAAAGTGTCTGACTTTTTTTTTTTTTTTTTATATGAAAAAGCTGGAAAGAAAGTGAATGGATAGTTTTTTTTTTTCAAAATTCATTTGTCTTTCACTTTTTAAAAACTAGCCGTTTGTAATTTAATTTTTTTCTTTTTTTTTTCCCTTCTTCCCTATAAATACACCACCTCAACCCTCTTTATTTTCTCCACAACTTCTTTATTCTCTCTTCTATTTCTTCATAATCCTTTCTAAAAATTCACTTTCTCTACACACTTAGCTTCCAAATGGATCCAAGAGATACTCATTTTTTTCAAAAATTTTTGAATTCTTCTGAAAATGAAGAAAATCAAAATACATCTAACTCTCGTGTTCCCGAAAATATTCAACATTCTCAATTTTCTTCTACTCCGCAATACCCCCAATACCCACCTAATTTTCCCAACAATCCAAATGTTCCCAACTATCCAAATTTCTACATGCCGCCAAATTTTACAAATTTTCCAAATTTCCAGAATTTTCAAGTTCCTCAAACTATTGGGAATTCATCTGGTAACGTTCATTTTCAACCGAATTATTGGCAACCGACGGGAAACCCATTTTTTCACTCCGCAAGGTACGCCCCGTGCAATTTCTCAACCTTACATATCTTCTAATGAGTCACGTCCAATAAGTGTAGATAGGACTTCATCTGGTAATTTTCCTAAGAACACCGCCATTCATCTGCTTCCGAGACGCCAATCAATTTAGAAACAATTGATTTGGATGAAACCAAGAGGTACCCCAGACAACACAAGTCTCGAGCACGCAAGATGGACCAAGGATGAAGATCTTGCGCTACGTAAGTCAAGCAGTATTAGCCAATGTCCAATAACCGGTAATGGTCAAAAGAATGCGCAATATTGGAAGCTTGTAGTCGATTATTACAACGAACATCGCCCAAGTGAATCGATTCCGAGAGATATCGCGAAGTTGACACCACGTTGGTCAACTAGAATTGCTCCATCTGTGAGAAGCTTCAACGAAATCTACAATATGCTTGTTAATGCTAAACACAGCGGTTGGAGCGATGATATTTTAATGAAAAATGCAAGGGCGGTATACCATCAATAAAAAGGTCAGCACTTTCATTTTGATCATATGTGGGAAGTGTTAAGAAATTCTTCTGTGTCATGTTTTAGTCAAACAGATATTCTTCACACCAATAAAAAGTCTAAGACGTCAAACTCCGATGGCGGTTATTCTAAGACTAATGTGGATGCTGAAGATGTAGAAGATATTGATTTACGTACTCGTCCGATGGAAAGAAAAGCGGCAAAAAAGAATGCGAAAGGTAAAGGAAAAGTCAAAAAATCTTCAGATGTAGATAAGTTGCATACCCGCAAGGCTGATCACATGTTGTCGTTAGATAAGTACTCCGAAATTTAAAAAATTGAAGCCGAAGCAAAAACTTCGGTTTAAGTCGCCGCCGCAAGAGAACAAAGAAAGGAGCGTGAAAGGCTCATAAAGACATAAAATTTCTTCGAGAATATACCTCAAACATGACTCCGCAACAAAGTGTTGTCATACATCACATGGATGCGAGCAAGTAAAGGTACAGTTGAGGAAGAAAGGATATGAATTTTAATTATTAATGTTTTTCTGTAACTTTATTTATTAATGTTTTTATGTAACTTGTAATATTATTGTATTTTTATGTAACTTTAATTATTAATGTTTTTATGTAACTTTAATTATTAATGTTTTTATGTAACGTCAATTATTAATGTTGTCATGTAACTTTTAATTATTAATGTTATTAAAATAGCCGTTTTAAAGTAGTCGTTTTAAAGTAGTCGTTTTAAAGTAGCCGTTGTAAAGTAGTCATTTTAAAGTAAGTGTAGCAGCCGCTTTAAAGTATCCGCTGTAAAGTAGTCGTTGTTGAGAAGTATATATAGATAAGGGGGTGTCATATTCTCCTACCAATACCTACAAATCATCAACATACGACTAAAGATGTCTAATTCTTCCTCTTCTTCTACCAATAGCTCTAACACAAGCAGTCATACCGAAGAATCCAACGAATCCAACATGTCCGAAGGTGAAAAATATATTTGGAGATAATTGCATTACAACAACAAATAGAAGAAACGAGAGAGCTAACATCGAGGCGCCGCCAAAGGAAAAAGAGGAGGTATATAGATCGAAAGCGTGTAGCGGGAAATACTCAACTTGTCAATGACTACTTCTCATCTCACCATCAGATCCCGATCATATATTTCGGCGACGCTCCGAATGCATCGAAACTTATTCATTCAGATAGTTAATGCATTGGAGAATCATTCAAGTTATTTTCGACAGAGGTCCGATGCAAGAGAAAAGTAGGTCTCTCACCACTTCAAAAATGCACGGCAGCTATCCGTCAATTGGCTTATGGAGTTCCGACCGATCATCTCGACGAGTACCTCCGATTAGCAGAAACAACCGCCATTGAGTGCATGTTCAACTTCTATCGATGTATTATTGAATTATTCTGAGGTCAATACTTGAGAAGACCAAATGCTAATAATACTCAACGCCTACTTCAAATGCACGAGCAAAGGCATGGCTTTCCGTATGTTAGGAAGTCTTGATTGTATGCACGGGAATGGAAAAATTGTTCTGGCCGCTTGGCAAGGTCAATATGCAAGAGGTCATGGAAGCCCATAATTGTGCTCGGCTTCCAAGCAGATTTATGGATATGGCATGCATTTTTGGGGTCGCAGTTCTCGTAATGATCGAATGTGTTATATGAATCACCTTTGTTCAATAACGCATCGAAGGAAATGAACCACCGCAATTTTGAAGTGAATGGCAAACAAGATATAAAAAGGGTACTACCTAACCAATGGAATTTATCCATTGGGCTACTTTTGTTAAGAGTTTTTCGCTCCCGCCGGATGCTGTTTAAAGAAATTCAAAGAGATGCAAGAGGTCGCAAGAAAAGATGTCGAACGAGCATTTAGAGTACTCCAATCAAGATGGGCAATTATCAAAGGTCCTAGCAGGTTTTGGTATAGAGATAACTTGAAATAAATAATGCTCACATGCATTATTTTACATAACATGATTGTGGAGGCCGAGGGTGATCACATTACGATCAATCCGATGATACCGTATATGACTCTCCACAAGTAAACCATGGGCCAACACAAGCATTTGAAGAATATCTCGCAACGAAATTCGATGTACGAGATAGAAACACACATCATGAACTTCGATCCAACTTGGTTGAGCATATATGGCGCCGTTACGGTGGCGTTTTATGTAATTTTAATTATTGAACTGTAATTTTAATTTTAAGTTTTTTTGTTTTTATGTAATTTTTAAGTATTTATCTTTTATGTAACTTTATCATTATGTATTTTTTTCAATTTTAACGTTTTATGTAATTTTCTATTTATGTTATTTTACGAGTCATGTATAATATGTATTTTATTGATAATTTATTAATTAAATTATAAATTATTTAAATTGTGAGTAATAGTATTATTTATAAATTTATGTAATTATTTGTTTGAGAAATATAAAAATAAGATTGAAGTGTAAAGTTAATGAGGTGGCAGTGGGACCCAACTAAGAAGATGTATAAGAAGATTAACATTGGGAAGATATATTCTTAAATGAAATAAGAAGAGAAAAATGTGTACGTGGCAGTGGGACCCGACTAAGAAGATGATATAGGAAGATGACCATTGGAGATACTCTTATACATAAACCCATAAAAGCTTTGTGTAATGCTTGGGTCACTCTTATTTTGTACCAAAATATGGGTACTCTGTGATGTGACACACTCTCATTAGCTGGAGTGCTGGGACTCACAAAATGTCCAACCAATGAGAGTATGTCACATCATAAAGTACCTATATTTTGGTGTAAAATAAGAGTGGCCTTAGCATTACCCAAAAACTTTATAGCATGAATCCACAACTAAATATTTTTTTCTTTCCCAATATATATTTATTTTCAATATATCGTTTTAAAACACAAATATTTATAGAACAAATATAATACGTCTAAAAAATAATTTATATATTTTTAAATGTTATCTTTGAAAAAAAACATTTTTATTCATAAATATTTATTAGTAATTCAAAATACTGATGTAACAATATAGATTTTATTGAACTAAATCAACATAAAATCATACAAATTATAATTAAAGTTGCATAATATAATAAGAAAACAAAGTAATTAAATACTAATAAGAAGTATCCGATCGTTACAACTTAATTTTCATTGCTGTTGTCTCCAAAGTGTTCCCAAATATGTTCGACCAAATCAGATCGAAGTTTTTTATGTACTTCCCGATCACGTAGTTCTGCATGCCTTTGGAGGTATTGTTGAAATTTTGAATAAATCCTTGTGATGCTGCCCGGATCTACTTCTTCATCGCCCAAGCATTTATTGCATTACCTTCATTTTCCACAATCATATTGTGTAATATGATGCACGTGTACATTATATCTTTCAAAGCCTCCTTGTGCCAAAATCGAGCCACACCTCGTACTATTGTCCAACGAGACTGGAGGACTCCGAACGCTCACTCAACGTCCTTTCTTGCAGCCTCTTGCATTTGTTTGAACTTTATCCTTTTAGGATCTTTTGGATATGTAAAACTTTTGACAAATGAAGTCCACTCCGGGTAGATACCATCTGCTAAATGATATTCTTTCGTGTATTGTGTGTCATTTATCGTAAACTGAACTTGAGGAGAGTGTCCTTCCAATACATCATTGAACAATGGAGATTGGTTGAGTACATTAATGTCGTTGTTAGAACCTATAACGCCGAAGAATGCATGTCATATCCAAAGGTCTTGAGAAACGACCGCTTCTAGCATTATTGTTGGAACCCCTTGATCTCCTTGGGTAAATTGACCTTTCCATGCAACTGGACAATTTTTCCGTGGCCAATGCATGCAGTCAATGCTTCCTAACATACCGAGAAAACTACGGACCTTAGAATGTAGTTGAAGTAAGCGTTGGATGTCGTGAGCATTGGGTCTTCTCAAGTATATGCTTCAAAATACCTCAATCACAGATCGACAAAATTTCATTAGACAATCGATTGCAGTGGTTTCACCAATTCGTGTATACTCGTCATAATGATCGGAAGACGTGCCATATGCCAACTAACGAATAGAAGCAGTGTATTTTTGCAAGGGGGAAAGTCCCTTTCTACCGGTTGCGTCAACCCTCATCTGAAAATACTCTGTATGATTTGAAAGAGCTTCTACAATTTGAAGGAATAACTCCTTACTCATTCGATACCTTCTTCTGAAAATTTGATCTGTGTAAACTGGCTCATTGGAGAAATAGTCGTTGAAAAGTCTTTCATGTCCAGCTTCACGCTCTCGATTTATGTACTTTCGACTACGTTTACGATCGTGGAAAGCTTCTGCTTCTTCTTCCTTCATTTGCATTTCCATAATCATCATCATCATTTTTTCATTTGAATCGTCAGTCAATTCATCGTGTACAAATTGTAGAAGTGCATTTTTATAGGAGTGATTGGGATCTTGAGACATTTTTTAGTGTGGAGATTGGTGTATCTGTAGGTATATGTGTAAGAGGTTGTGGTTGAAGAAAATATAGAGTCTCAAGCCTCTTATATATAGACCTCTTATAACGGCTAGTTTTTACAACGATAAGTTTTGCTTCATTGTCTTCGATAAGAAAATTGTGTGAAGGAAACTAGTCATTACAACGATAAGTTCTACTTCATTGTCTTCGATATTGATGCTCGTATGTGCATCGGATGATGAAGTGAATGTTCCCGATTCAGATATCTTTGTCCTTTTAGAGGACTGTTCACTGGATTTCCCACCTTTCCACTTTGGCTCATCTTTCATCATTAGCCACACATGCTCATATTTGAAATGTTTTTTACGTATAGAGTGATAAAGACCACGTGTAGTTTCCTTCACTTGGTCGTCGGACCACCCACTACGATGTTGATATCTAACTTGGATGAAAAATTGATTAAATTCATTAACCTGTGGACAAATTGCGTACCAATGCGACTTCAAGACGTTCGATTTTCTTTGAATTCCCGTCTTTCAGTTGTTGTTGTAGTACTCAGTGATTCGTTTCCAAAACTCCTTATCATTTTGAGAGTTTCCCTTCATGTTATCTGTTGAAATAACGAGTCAAGTACTTGCAAGCATTTTATCTTCTTCAATGCTCCACTTTGTTTTTTGCTTCTCTTTTGTTTGGTTGTCTTCTTCATTGTCAAGAACAATGGTTTCCAACCCCTTTTGGATGGAAAATTGTGGAATTGCAGACTCACCGACACTATCCCTTCTTGTATGAGTTGGTGTTGTTGGATTTCCAATACCTGGTGTATATTGGTTTGTCATAGTTGAATTAAAATATTGCGAATACATGGAAAATTGATAATTTTGATAAGGAATATTTGGAACACTTGAAATACCTTGATAATTTGGATAAGAAAAATTTGGCGGAGCTTGAAAATTTGGCGGAACTTGAAAATTTGGCGGAGCTTAAAAATTTGGCGGAACTTGAAAATAAGGTGGAACTTGAAAATTCGGCGAAGCTCGAATATTTGGCGGACCTTGAACATTCGACGGAGCTGAAAAATTCTGAGTAGTTTCAGATTCAGTAATCTTCGACATTAGAGTTCAATAAATTTGTAAAAAAATTGTTATCCATAATAAAAGAAGTGTAAATAAGAATTTGTGTAGAGAATGAGAAAGTGTAGATGAATTTGTGTAAAAAAAAAATTGGAAACCAATTTATATGAATTTTTTTATTAACGTTATTTTATGACCGTTGTAAAGTTTAAAAAAAAACAACCGTTGTTGCCAGACAAATTGCTGCCATTTTGCAGGGATGTTGCTGACCAAGCAATGATAAACCGGTCCAAGGCTGTGGAGCTGTTGCAAATTTGGAGCGATGACCTGGAAGACTCCAAAGGTTATAAAGCTTTAGACATGCTGGTAAAGCTTTTACCCAACTCCCATTGGAGTTGCTCTAAGAGCATCGTGCAATATTCTTATACATCTTTTTAGCTGGGTCCCACTTGTCACTACGCATTTTTATCTTCTTACCCATTTGAGAATATATCTTCTCATTGTATAATTTTCTTACACTTCTTCTTATACAAAAAATATTAAATTTAACACTAATCCACATAAATACAACCCTCCACACACACACATACCCCAAGAGGCAGCTGCCCCCCTTTATTCTCAAAGTCATCTTCTTATTTAAGAAAGAATAATTTTCTCTCTCCTATTTGGCAAAATAGGAAGATGAACAATTGGAGAAAATTGGCATCTTCCTAATTGGAAAATGGTTAAAATCATACAATGGTGTTGCTCTAACTACACCCCAAAAACCTATCTCTATACCTCATTACTCTCTACACCCCACTCCTTTCTCACTCCATTCTCTACACCTCAACTAAATACATATTGTACCCTTTTCTCCAATCAACCCAATTAATTACCACCAACCCAACCAGTTAATTACGTACCTATTGTTGTCGTTTGAAGAAGGAAGTAGCACACAGAACTCCCTCCCCCTCCTGCGTGCATTTCATAGGCAATTCAAAAAACGAACCAAACCATTACTCTCATCTCAGCCCCTTACTCTTAGCAACAACAACAAGAACATCATCAACATTCTGTGCAACAAACCTGAATAAAGTCATCAACAATGTCTTCATCTATTAGTATAAATTTTCATCCTCTTATACATTTAAATACTAGTTTTAGGTCTAATTTAAATATCAAGTATATGAAATGCATGAATTTGTGTTGAATTTTCTTTAAAAATTACAAAAAAATTGAATTTAGATGGACTGTAAAAACCCCGTTGTTCGACTTGGTTTGTTGAACACTCAATAGGTTGTTCATCTCAAGCTTATCGAACACCCCATAGGTTGTTCAACCTGCCGGCCGAACACCGAATGCTAATCTCACTTTGGCCGACAGCCTTAAGGGTGTTCATCCCATCTCTAGCCAAACAACCCATGGGTTGTTCATCTCACTCGGGCGAATCCGCCCATGTGATGTTCATCTCACTCTAACCGAACTTTCCCTTAGATGTTCATCTCACAATCGGGTCAAACTCGATCGGGCACACTTTTCGCACTTTGATTTTGTTTTATTGAAACTATAACCTAATTATGATTTATTTTATTTGGTGTTTACAGGAAAAATGTTTAGAAACGTTTATACAAGGAAAAAGGTGACGGCATCCGCTAGGAAAGAAATGGAACAAACACGTCAACAAGAACATAAGCATGGTCATAGCAGCGCCGTTCATGAGCAGTGGACAAGAAGATGCAGCGCTCCTCAGCACTTTTCGAGCATGAGCATTTTCGCAAACAGGTCGAAGATGACCATTTTCGCCAGAGCAGAGCACCACAGGGCGCCCAGCAGACTTTGAGCAGATCGAAGCCATTTAAGTTTAAGCAGACTTATGAGCCTCAGATTGAGAGCGAATTTCTTGATGGTCCGCGTGATACATCGTTGCTGACTTCATATGAGTCACATGTAGCTGCATATATTTTAGGCTGGTAAAGAAGAGCGTGGTATTCTAAAATGTCACAATCACACACAGAAGTTGCTTAATTGGGTCATTCCTAATGGTGAAGCTTCGAGGGTCTTTCGGGGTATGGTCAAGGGCAGTGCGCTTAGTCGACTAAGCTAGATATGCTATGCTGATGTGCATAAGGTGTTAGTTTCTGCTTTTGTGGAACGATGGCATCCCAAGACTAACACTTTCCATATGTCTTTTGGAGAGATGACTGTTGGTCCACAATTATGCTCAAATAGGCTAGAGGGGGGGGTGAATAGCCTATGATGCCATTTCAAAACTTTTCTTTTGTATGTATTTAAAACGTAGATAAAGTGGCTTCTGCAGTTTAGCGTATTGAGCATGTCTACCGGTAGAGACTTATCGGTAGACTTGCTCTAAGCAGAAGTATCAACTCTGCCGGTAAACTGCCAGTTAAATCAAAAACCAGTTATAAAGAATCTAAGCAGTGGAAAGTAAAAAGACTTTAGATTTGGAGAAGTCTTAAATGGTACACCTAATATATGATCGAACAACAAAGACATTTAATACTTCTTTCAAATGCAGACTTAGGAAATCAATTGGAGAATAACTTTTCTAAAGATAAATTAATTAGTAAAAAGCTCATAGATATATAAGGACTGAGGGATAAAGTATTTGTAAGAACATATGAATTTATTCAAAGATAAATTACATATTACATCAGCCTAAATATATCTATGTACAGTTTCTGTCTTTGTCCTCCCAAACCTTAATCCTTACTTAATTATCCATTCATGAATATTTAAGCAATAGAAGGCAATAGGAGACCAGAACGATAAACCGTTATGAGAAGAGAATTTTCAAGGTCGTTCAGATAAAAGATATCTGAACGATTGAGTGCAGAGCACTCGGCCTTCCATGATGAATGATTGTTGCACAATCAACAGCATTTGTATTGGGATACAAATCTAAAGATATGAATGCAATATCTACAGACAGCTATTCATTTTCTTCAGACATTATCTAACATCAATCTTCAGATCTTGATCTCTGCCTTATGAAGTTTTTGATCAATCTCTTTTCTTCTCAAGGCTTTTCTTCCTAGCAATCCACTCATGTCTTGCTAAGATCTGGATGAGTTTACTGCGATCTTGTGTCGAGATATGAGATGCGTTGGTGAGGACGATATCGTTGTATATCTCTTTGATTCTTTGAAGCTCTTGAGTGAGTTCTGTTTTTAACTTCACTCTGTGCGTGTATCGGTCACTCGTTGCTCATCTATGTTTCGTCTTGGGCAAGAGAAAGGATTTATATAGACTGGAGTCAGTGTGATCATTGAGAGATGAAGATTTGACGTTTCTATCCGTTTAGAGATATAGTTGTTGAAGTCTATCGGATAGAGATCTTTGTCCATAAGATCTTTTGACTGTTTGGGGCAAAGATTTAGTCCTGTAGATCTTGGAACTTGTTGTCTGTCAGACTGTGTTGATAAGTCTCTAAAAAGTAGGTCTGATGTCTGATGCACTGTCAGGTGGTCTGTTCAATAAAGTAGTTCATTTTTTACTTTATCAGACCACGTGAGTGAGAGAAAGTCTTGTAGCTTTGACTATGTCAGGTGATCTGAGTCTTGAGGACTAAACGGATTCCGTTAATGAAGGTCTTGTGGACGAATCATGATATTGAGGAAGCCACATGGGAGACTGAGCTTGAGATGAGGGAGAAATACCCTTACTTGTTCGAGATTTCTGGTATGAATTTAGGGACTAAATTCCTTTAAGTGGGGGAGGATGTGAGAACCCAAACCCATTTACATGAACAACATCATTATAACATGTTTATTATGTGTCTTGACATGTTAGAGACTTCATTTCATTCATATCATGTTTGTATTGAGTTGGTTAAGATCATAATAGAGTAATTGTCTTCCATGCGTTGCATGCTTTATTGTTGATGTTTCGAGGGTTCATCTTAGCATGTTAGCACCTAAATAAGTCTCATTGGAGTCTTAGTACCTTCCATATAAGATTTATAATATTCATCTTAGTTGTTGTATGCTTGGTTGGAAGTTTAGAAGCTTCGTTGCTTCGTTTGTGTTTTGAGGTTGTTCATCGTTGCTTGTATTGCTTGCGTTTCGTCTCGAGAGATGTTCGTGTGAGTTCTAGGTCTTGAATGCAAGCCATAACCATGTTTAGACAAGCCTTATACATGTTCAAGTTATTCTAGTTTAAGTTGGGTTTGATTCATGTTTGATTCGTTGGCCAATTGTCGAGCGATTCCAGCCATGTTTTAGTTTGTTTCGGAGGTTGTTCGGGTGTGTTTCCGACTTGTTTTGAGTTGGGTTACACCTTAGGATGGTTGCCCATGAGTTTGGAACCATTTAGGACTAGTTTTCAACAAGTTTAGGGTCTGAACCTCGCAGTCGCATTGGGTTTTGGTCATTGGCTCGCGTTGAGATGCTGAGAGCACATCAAAATGTGCAGAATCTGGAAGAAGGACCATGCAGTCGCATGGTCCAAAAAGCAAGCGACCGCATCAAGGCAGTTTTCACACATAGGAGATTTTTGATTGTTTTGGTTGATGACCCTTGTACCCTTGGCCCTTGGACGTCTTGAGTGACTCAAGCCACCCTTGTTGACCTTAGTCAAGCCTCTCTAAACCCTTGGATGAATCCTTATCAAGGGCTTCCATTCCTTAGCCAATAAGAAGTCTTATAACCCTCTTCACTTGGATTAAGGTTTTCTTGGGAAGTATATAAACCTATTTTCAGCCTCTTTAGCCATTAGTGATCACTAAGCTCCAGATTTTCAGGGAGTGAACCTCCATTTTCGTCCATAGCAAGAACCCTAGCTTGGGTGACCATTTGTCTGAGTTCCAGTGATCCGATCGGCGATCCAAGACCGCCAAATCGAAGGCCTTGCTCTCCTCTACAACAATCCTTGGTTTAATCTTCCTTCCATCCATTATTCATAGGCTTAAGGTGAGTTGACAATTCCCATAATTTCCATGTTAAATATTATGACATGTTCCCTTCATTATAGTTGTTCTATTGATGCTTAGGAACACTTTTTGTGAAGAAGAATCCTCCAATTCAACCTATGATATGTGTGTAGGATTTTATGATTTCTTTATGAAGTTGTGATTTTGACTTTGTGCAAAGCATGAATGTTGTTCTATATGAGCTTAGGATCAACTCTTGTGAAAAAACACGTTTCAATTGTAGGTTTAACAAAATCACCGAATCTAGGGTTTGAAACTCGGGAATGTGTTTATGGCTAGTTTAAGGTCATGAACGGCTTAGTTATTAAGTTCTAAATGAACGGAGAACATAGAAAAGGGCAATGTGATGCATATAGTATCAATGCTCTACTTGGTTGAATTTTAGAAATGACTCACCGGAGTTGAGATTAGGGAGTTATTGAACAATACCGACTCCACATTCAATCCCTACGACGATTGTAGTTCGTTAGACTAATGTATTAGCTTACATGACTTTGAGATGAATTGAAGGGCATGTTTGATATGTGTGCTTATAAAACTCAATCGAGTTCTTATGCGGTTTATATGATTGTGTGAAGTAAATGCATAATTGAGAGCATGTTGTAGAATGATATATCTATTTGACATGTTGAATTCGCTCTTGTCGAATTCCTATTTGATTCCTTAATGAGTAAACACCTACTTGTTGAATAAGTTCGCTCTTGTCGAACTTGTTCCTTATTTGAGATTATATGACGAGTAAACATCTACTTGGCATTGCATTAGTCCACCTGGCATATTTGGTTGAATCGATGGTGTGACAATGCATCGCCATCACGAGTTATGGGACTCGTGATAGTGATGGGTTGTTATACCGGGTTTTTATCACACACCCCTCCACTGTTAGCCACAGTGGGGAAGTAGCCCCTTTGCTGTAACCAACAGAGCACATTGGCAAGTCTAATTACCAAGTAGAGAGCTTGGTACCCGAGTAGAGAGCTCGGTACTTTGATATATCAATCACGGGTATCACTGGCATGAAATGTTAACGCTGTGTATTGCAGGAGCTACGTAGCGGCACCGGTTCCATAACATATCCTCCTTATATGTGATTTACTTTATAGCACCTATGTGAAATAATGTGCTACCATGGATATGTGATTTAAGTGTTTATATAAATGAATGCTTTGATTGACTTGATATTAAAGATGATATCTTGCTATGTATGTTGCATGATGCCATGACATGCATAATTGTTAACTCACAAAGTCTTTAGGACTTACCCCCTCCATTTTACTGCTTTAGATCCGAGCCGTTCAGGTCCTCCCCGTTGAGGTGTTGCAGGGTTCGTGCTTGTCCGTGATCACTCGCGACAAGGTTGTTGTATATAGATGTCCTTCTTTTGGTCTCTTTTGTAAGGACGTTGGGATTAGCAAGTCATTTAGACTTCGTTTTTGGGAACTTGGTTTTATTGTATTCATGTCTATACTTGTAGTAACATGTATCCTATTTTGAGTGTCGGCGCATGTATGCCGAGCCTTGTATAAATGTAGTTAGTTCATGTTTTAAATCTTCCGATGGGTATCACTTTAGCTCTTATTTACTTATGTTGTTTCTCCAGCATGTTGTAGCCGTCGAGGTATATTTGCATGAACTGCTTAATGTTGGGTTCCGGTTGTAAAGTCACCGATGAATTGATATACTTGTCTTTAATTGCTATATCAAGTTTAAAAAGTTTTAAATTATTCCGGCCTTTTAGTGCCGAGTCGCGCTTCATCTAAAATGTTGTGTCACGTCGTTTTCTATAATTGAGTCCTTGCATGAATTGTAGTCCTATTTGGACGACTTGACTCGTGATTCCTCCTCGGGGTCCGGGTCGGGTCATCACAAGTGGAGCAAGTCTTCTTGTTCAGGAGAACTGATGTCTGCTGGTGCGAACAGTTTAACTTGTAGTATGTCTGCCGGTGGTGAGTCTTCAAGATGTTCTGATCTTATCACTGAAGGCTTTTGACATTGCTGCAAGTCTTCCGGTGCTTAGTGCATCTGAAGTGCTGGTATGTTTGATCATCATGTAGGAAGGTAGGACTTGATCAGATCGCACCTAATCTAAGATCTATGTGATGCCACACAAGCTGCCACGCTAACCGGTATGCAAACCTTTTAGCCACTCGTGATGACTCACTTGTAATGGGGGCAAACAAATCAACATATAAAATATTCACAGTGATAAGTAAATTATCAAGAAGCATATTCCAACAATGACCATTACTTTAGACGATGTGTTTTGTCTGCTCGATCATCTGATTGTGGGTGATCCATTATATTGTGCTAGGGATGTAGATGTCGCATATGTGAGTCAGATGTTGGGAGTGTCACTTGAAGAGGTTTTTGAGGTCATGGGAAATAAGAGGGGGGCTTCGGTGACATTGGAGTGGCTACGTGTGAGATTTAATGATGATGTCACGTCTGAGAATGAGTTTAAGGTGGGTTGTGATGTGAGGGCGTACTTCTTATGGGTCTTGGGTTGCACGATATTTGCTGATAAGAGCGGGACTCGTGTACCTATTGCATACTTAGAGTGGCTTGGGGATCTTAAAAATCTAGAGACTTATGCGTGGGGAACTGACACTCTTGCATATTTATATAGACAGCTAGGACAAGCGTCTAGGTATAACACGAAGCAGATAGCTGGTTCCATGGCATTACTTGAGGTAATAATTATAATTATTTTATACTTTTATGTTGTGTATTTACTATTAAAGTTAAGATGTTTTATTTGATACTTTAATATCTTAAAATGTATGTTTTATTGCTTTTAGGCGTGGATCTACTTGCGGTTTACATATATGAGTCCTCCACATGATGTTGATTATAAGCCCAGATACCCGTTTGCACGTAGGTGGATCCCACAAGGGAATTAGGGACAACGCGCGGATCGTTTGTTGGCATCATGTGAGCAGTTAGATAGACTGACGAGCCGTGACGTGAGTATACATATTTTTCTATCAATTTCAATAACTTTTTAATATTAGGCTTCGTATTGAAAGTTTTTGACTTTTTATTGATCTATTGTTTTAGGTTGACTGGCTTCCTTACGACAGTAAGGTCAGGGACCGGTTTGCATGGTATCAGATTTCCACGTATCTAGGATGCATACATATGGGCTATATTGTCGAGCCATACCATCCAGACAGAGTCCTTCGATAGTTCGAGGATGTACAAATGATTCCGAGGACAGTCATTGCTTCGAACTACGACCCTCGAGATAACTCGAAGGCTTTGCCTCTGTGGCTTGGTTTTGCTGGGTACTGGTTGACGTCAGATAGCCATCTCCTATCTGAAGAATGTCTCGGTATGTGTGTCATTCGTGCTTGGGATTATGATCCTGGTTATTTAGACTGGTACCAGGAGCGTTCACATGTAATCGTCCAGCCCCGTGGTAGACAATCCAGATACGTTAACACCACTACGACTGACGCCATTGTAGCCGACTCAGATGATAAGATGTTGGGAGTTGTGAGGACTATGATTGATCCGATAGTACGGTGCTGGAGATCTGGTGACCAATCTATACTGTATGAGGAGCTAGGCTCATTGCTTAATAGAGTTCACACAGTTATAAACGGTCCACCTGATGACGCGGGACCGTCTCATAGGAGGCAATAGTGATCTGGACTATGTTTATGTTTTTTTTAATGTTATGACTTGTAAAACAATTTTTAGTATTTTTTGTGGTTACGAAATTTTTAGCAACCCTTTCATGAATTCGTGTGGCTTGGTTTTAATGTTATTATCTTATTGCAGACTTTTGATAGCATATGACATTTCATAACAACATAAAAGAAGCATTAGCAGAACTTCAATATCATACATAATTTAAATACACATAACCGAAGCATCATTAAAAATAGATAATTAACCAAAATGACACGTTCAAATACATGTTTTTAGTATAATACAATCATAACTACTCAAAATTTATACTGTCAGAACTATCAACAACTCTAGCTGTGCCTACAGATTCACTATATGAAAGTTGTCGATTAATATAAAGTAATTTATACGCATTAACAGACGACGAGCAATTCTGGTCCCAGACCTACGACACAGCTACTAATGGGTAACTATCCCGTAAAAAAACCTACAAATAAATTTATATGATGTCAATAAATAATTTAAACCAAATAATATGTCAACCAATTGTAAATAAGTGAAGTAAAACAATCGAAAGTGATCAAACCTAAATAAAGTGATCACTGTTTACTCTTCCGATACAAATAATATGTGGTTCATTTGGGGGTGCGGTCCTCAATGGTAAGTAAGTGAAGCAATGTTTTTTATCTAATACCATGAAAGCAATGTTGTAATACGATGCCACCAAATGATCCATATCATTTGCATCAAACCAAAATGCCTTGGGAGCACTAATATCGTTGTATTGGAGACTCGCGTTCACTTTAGTAAAACGATTACGTTCAATTAAGACACGTGTGTACAACTCCTGGTTTGACATCAACTCCATCAACAAGTCTGCATGAACTCTGCTCCATAATTCCTCACTTCTATACATAAGCCCTGCTACGGCACGAAAACCGTAATGACCGTCACCAATGATATTCGTTGTGCCCAATATGAAATACCGAAATTCCTTCAGGAATTACTGAACGTAATTACCACTAGCTTTCCCGGCCCTCGTACGTGGTCTATAGTTGTCAAAGTCGAGAGGCGCCAAAAAAAGCGATAGGTCTAAATTTGAAGCGAGAGACGAGGCGCTAAAAAGACGCCAAAAAGGCGCTCACAAAAAAATACTAAGGAAAAATACATATAAGTATATAACTTAACAAATATCAACAAAACATGTTATAAGTGAACATAATACATGAAACTAAGTGTTGGAAAACTAATATTTTTAAGTGAAGTAAATTGGGGCTTTGAGGCACTAATTTATTTGTGTAAGGGCAAAATAGGCATGACCTATTTTGGTCTTGTTTTCACCTTTCTTGGTCATAAAGTTTTGGTAGATATTTGGGATATTTGGAAACAAAATCTTTATGAGTCATTTTTGGAAACAAAATTTTCCTAAAGATTTGTTGATTTCTTGGACCTAAATCTTAGTGTCATTTTTGGTAACAAAATCCTTTATTAGATTATGGTTCATCATTTTTGGTAACTAAATCTTAGTATAAATCCTAGTCAAACCAAGATTCTTGAATTGCTTCATATTTGGTAATAAAATATCACAAGATTGGTAAGTTGTTGATTTTTCCTTAATAACTAATCCTTTTCCTTGTAGTAGATGGACTGTTTTGCGTGTGTGTAGGGGATCGTATAACTATAAATAAAGGTGCAAGGATTCGTGGTGTGGGCAGAGCTTCAGATAGAGAATAAAAGTCATAAAGCCGTGATCAGAAGAAAGGAGTTTCAGGTGTTATTCGATCCGAAGCTACTGACGGCTCGCGATCTTTGTCAATAGCTACATTGGCAGTCACATTGAAATTCTGAAACTGTTTTTGTCTTCCTGATTTGTTTAAAGGAGGCTGATTTTGTTTCTTCCCACGTTTTGTTTAACTTGTTTATGTGGGTTTTTGTTCTCCAAGATTCATTGTCTTGTGAGAATATTTTGTATGTGATTTCACAATTGTTTTTGTAAAAAACGATTATTATTTTTAGTGAAATCTTTGTGGCCTTGAGGCTAGATCTACAAGTATTATCTTGTAGATTGTTTGGTAAACCTTTTGTGATTAATTTCGTGCTTTAGTATTAAGTCTTCCGTTGTTTTGATTTTTCTGTCCATTGTGACTTCCATTGTAGTTTTTTCACAAGCTACATTGGAAACTGCATTAGGCAGTTTGGAGAATCCTAGCTACTCTTGTTCTTTCAATTTGAGAGTCATTTATGTAATGATTAGGGTAATTGTGGAATTATGTTCTTCTCTCTGAATACATAAGAATACTATATTTATTTGTTCAATTCGGATTTCGGATGAATAAGTTATAGAGGCTTAAAGTATGACATTGGAAGTGTTGGAAGTGGGTTATCCCACATTGCAAAAATATGAAAAGTTTGAATGGGTTATATACAAAGGCTCCCTTGTGTTGGGTAACCTTGTATAGAACGAACTATCCCTCCCACGCCCACAGGGGGGGGGGGTACGAATCAAGATCCAATTTGTCTTGGGGCGGCTTACTTGTGTGCTCGCATATACGGACACGAATGTCGGACCAAATTGTGCTACCTTGACAAGTCCACCTTTTGTTTATTTTTTGAATTCAATGTTTGCTTTAATTGGGCCATTGTTGACCTGATTTTGTGCGTCTGAACCTCGCCTTTTGGCACCTCTCACCTCAAAAAAAGTTGCCAAAGGTGTACACCCAACTCCTTGAGTCGCACATCGCCTCGCCTAAAATCCTTTGAGGCGCCAATGCCTCGCTTCTCGCCTGAGGCACCAAAGGCGCTCACCTTTGACAACTATGACGTGGTCGCACAACCTATATAGCAAACCTCGTAAAGATTAATACCAGAATCTTTTCTTTAAGATGAGGAACTGTAGTAAACGTGGGAGGTTGCTGCCATGGACCAATCTCGTATAGCAATCCTTGATCACAAGGGGAGCAACTATCTATCATCGACTCGACATGCTCAAACAAACTCGAATCACGCTTGGTTGATTTATCTTTTTTACCTTCGCAGGCTTCGGACGATCACAAGTGCGAGCTTCATCATGTGGAACAATCAAGGAGTTCGTTCTCGCCTCTTTTACCTCCATCATTCTTTTAATGATTAACAACTTTTCAGACTCGGGAGCGTTCTCATAATATTCACGAATCTCATCATACACGCTACTGAATCGATTGTCCATATCCAGCTTCACTGAAACTTCAACATTCTCAGGAGTATGCAACATATCTAATTTCATCCAAAAATGAATCAACCTGATCAATGGGAATTGGACAGTCATTTCTCATATACTCAGTAATCTCATGACGACAAGGCATCCCGCATGTTCTTCGAAGTACACAACCACACAACAACGGGTTTATATAACCATCTTCAGGTATATTGGTCATCTCATTGTATATCAGACTCAATGCATGAATGGACACCAAACCTCGGAGGTGTTTAAATATAACTGATTTGTATTTCGGAAGAACGACTGTAAGGCTCTTCGTGAATGACACCTTGATTGCAATGTGAGATGTCTTAATCAGGGTGTGCAACTGTCTCCAACATGTCTCAAAGTCACCTTGACTTGATTTCAACTGTCTTTTCAAAGCTGCATGTTGACTCTCCACTCTGAAATAAGATACAATTAATATTTTATTGCACGACAAAATTTATAGAAAACAATGAAATGTTGAAAACATTTAAATACATGCTTGTTGTTTTGTTGTCTAAGTGCATTACATTATTCGTCTAAACTGACACAAATCTTTCCTTGTATGACTGTATCCATTGCTTCATGACGTACTCAACCGCAGTGGGATGATCAATAAAATTCATCTAAAATCTCTTTAGGTATTCTTCGTATATTTGCTCATTTTTTGCATCCACCAAAAAGTTCCAACAGAGGGTAAATTGATTCCATTGCACTTTCGTGCGAATAGTATTTCTTACAATTCTCAAAGTTTTTTTTTGTTAATATGCCATCGACAAAGGAAGCGTTGGGAGGTAGGAAAAGTTACCTCAATTGCATTCATTAATGCAAGATCTTTGTCAGTTACTATCACAGTTGGTAAGAAAGATTGATTCATCAAAGCTTTCAAGATACCAAGTGCCCAAATGTAGTTATCTTGCAACTCCAACCCCATATAGGTAGCTCTAATAAAAAAGGTCATATTTGTCGACATGACACCAACAATCTCCAACAAGGGTAATTTATATCTGTTTGTCTTGTAAGTGCAATACATGAAGAGAACCTTGGGAAACGCTCATTAGATGAGCCAAGAACAAATCTTGAACGATGTTGGTTTTCTCACATCTCCTATGATGGTAGTAATATCCATTTGCGATCGACCATCACGCTCGATAATTTTATTCTTGTTACGAGAATTGTAAATAGTCCGTATTGAATACTTATTACTTTGAAACTTCTCTTGTAAACCTTGCAAAATGTCCTTGGGCCTCGAATTGGCATGCGGCATGTCAAGAACATAAGCCTTCTCCGGGTTTGATAATCGACCAACAAATGAGTGGCCATGCATGTGAGGGGCCTCGACATGGTTATACGACCCACATTCAACCTAAAGTTCCCATACTCCCTCACATAATTGTATGTCCTTCAAATGAAATAGACATCCACATTTCTTCGATACACGTTCTCTCTTGCTATTCTTTGTTACTTTACTCGAATCATCACCTTTTTTGACAATTTTGCCCACCAAGTTCACAACCTAAAGTCAACTGAGGTCCTCTATTTGCCGTACCACTATCAGACATAGTAATTACTATCACAAGCCCATTCTCCCTTCCGGTCGTACGCACCCAATCAAACAAATCATCACGAGATGAAAATATGAGTGATTTACAAACACATTGCTGTAATCTATAACAATCTGTTGTTGAAGAGGAATGATCACATCATTTACAGGACCAACGACACTGTACTCAGTAGGAAATGTGTTTGCTTCTTGAAAAATAAGCGAAAAAAAACATGTTAAAAATTCATAATTCTGCATTGTTGATGCACTGTCCGGCCAGTGTGTGGATGTGGGTCCGTTTGGCCAGGATGAGATGAATAGAAGTGAGAGTGTTCGGCCAGGCTGAGATGAACATAGGTGAGCATGTTAGGCCAAGCTGAGATGAACAAAAGTGAGAGTGTTCGACCATGATGAGATGAACATAAGTGCTGGTGTTCGGTTAGAGTGTGGTGAACACCCTTAAGGCTATTCGTCCAGCATTGGCCGAACAGCCTTAAGGGTGTTCATCACACCAGAGCCGAACAACTGTAATACCCAACTCGATTTTTTTTGGCAAAAAACCAAATTTTAATCGAAGAAAGTGAAATGAATACTTACATTACCCGACCCCATGACTTCTTTAAGCTCCTTGTAATATTATTTTTGACAATGTTATTATGTTTAGGGTTGGTTTTGAGAGAGTTTTGAAAAAAAAATTGAAAGAAGAAAAAACAATGAAGGTCTCGTAGCTCTCTGCATTTATATGTGATTTAAGATTTGAGGTGTAAATATAATACAATGGGGGTGTATGGAGTATTATTTGTCTTTTAGTATAATGATATTATAGTTATTTCAATGAGATGTAAATATTAATTGATGAGGTGTAGAAATTAATTAATGGGGGTGTAATGCTTAGAATGACGTATTAGGTCATTTCACTTAATGACATTTGCGTAATTATTACAAGTGGGGTGTAGAGATAGGTTTTTGGGGTGTGGTTATCCCCAGCCTTAACGGATTCAACCACCAGAAATAACAGGGGTCCGTTTTGGTAATATTTAAAACATAGGTCGGCTATTTGTGTATTGCTAATATTTTTAGGGGGTTATTTGCAATTTCAAAAATCATCTCACATAAACCCTGATGGCACCATAGATAGAAATTTCAAAATGACCGACATATCCCATTTCCCTTCTCCCGATCCTTAAACCCTTAACACACACTATCGTCTCTCCCGTACGCTGCAATTTAAAATTAAATCTCCGGTCACCGTTGACTCTCTCTCTGTTCGTTGACCTTTCGCCGTTGATGGTGTAATTTGATTTGACTTTTACGTCAAATTTTTGTAGAGCTTGAAATGAAAGCTCTGAGAGCGTTGCGAGCACTCGCGACCTCTACTAGTACACTTCGCCAAAATCCTTATTTCAATTCCACCGCCAAATCGATCTTCCCTCGCTTCTACGCCGCCGCTCAACCTCTAGAAACCGCCGGCGCCGGCGCCGCGAACACTTGCGTAGACGACAATGCTGACGCATCGGTTTTCGATAGCAGTCATTACGATTTAGCGTACAACAGTGGTTTGGAATTGGATGCCGACGCTGCTGTACAGAAGGAGCCTACTTGGGACGAAAAGTATAGGCGGAAAGCTGATAAAAGAGTGTTCGGAGAGGAGGCAACTTTGAAGAAGGCTTCTAGAATTGCGGAGAAGGAAGAGGAGAAGAGGCGTCGGGCTGCTTTGCTGGCAAAGGAGTTGCTCGATGCTGCAATTCAGAATGATGATGATGATGATGATGATGAGGATGTTTTTGTCAAGGAGGAAGACCAGAAGACGTTGACGGTTGGAATTATCGGAGCTCCTAATGCAGGAAAATCAGCTCTTACTAATTACATGGTTTGTATTTCAATCCACTTGTTTTCTAGTATATGCATATGCTTAGTTTTTCGAGCTCCTAATGCAGGAAAATCAGCTCTTACTAATTGCATGGTTTGTATTTCAATCCTGTGAATCCACTTGTTTTCTAGTATATGCACATGCTTAGTTATTCGAATTGTTGGCACTGATTGCTGGTATGATTAATAAAATTTATGTCAACTGCTGCTTTTATAAGTGCTAGGTCTTCGAGAGTTTTGTAATTGTCATTGCTTGATGTTATTGGCATTCCAAATAACTGTCATAAACACTCAAAAGAGTTAACTTTACACGGTGGAAATGGAGTGACATTCCATTAGCGGTTAAGGCTTTGGTAGATGAAAGATGAGAAATTATGTAGATTTGTAATGTACTTTGAATAAGAGGGAATCTGGAATATTCATAGATTGGAATTTACTGTTACATTTGTGGACGAATCAAAATTTGTTTGTCCTCATTTCTGCCCCTTAAAATTATCATCACATGAATTAGCTATCACACAAACAAATGAAATCTTAGCATAATACGGCATCTTGTGGCTTATACCATGATAGCATACTACCAAGATTGGCAACTAACTGCCACAAAATTTTAAGTTCTAACAGTTTACATGTGCTGAACTTGGTGGTTGCCTTTGTAATTCCATGGATTCATATTCAATTGATGGTGGACAAGGCACAGAGAACCGTCCTACAAGGGCACACACAAAAGAAAAGGAGGAAAGAACGAAGAATGAGGAGAAGAAAGCTTACCCTCGCAATGGCAAAAGCCTCTACGCAAATATTAATTGTCAACTTCAATCAGGGGGGATTACATCGATATTTATAAGAAAAAAGTAAATCCTTAACCTACTAGGACTAGGACTAATCAATTGAATAAAAAATCCTAATTCTTTTAGGAATTGAATACTAAAGGACTACTACTTATCAAAATAAAAAAAATTAAAGGACTAATAATATAAATTAAACTGGGAGAACTATAATACTGATCCTACTTGGAATAGGATAACTTAATTACTAATACTACTGAGTAATCACTAATCACAATCAGCTTAGCTCTAAATAACAATACAGAGTAACTAAATAATAAATCAACTCGAATTCCATTCTTTTCTTGTTTGCTTCCTGCATCAGTTGCACTTGTATACCATCTTTTTAACTGTGCTTCCTATAGAGAGGTCGGATTATTTATATATTTCCTTCTAAATTCCATGCTAATATCCATAAGATAGTGATGTTTCTTTACCCTCAGTAAACGAATAAGAACATCCAAGAATTTGATGATGTTCAATCGATGAGATCAATACATTCTTGTGATTGAGTTTAATGTGTGTCACTGAAAACTTTTTGGCTTGTGTCCCTACTAGGAAAGCTAAGACTCAACCTACCAGGCAAGCAAAAGCACAATCCTCCATGTTAGAAAGTAGGAATGGTTGGCCGCCATGAGGACATGTGGTGCCTTCAAACATGTCTCTTTTGTATCAAGATACCATTCTTTCTGGAGGGTTACGCGGTCCCCCCTATATTTAGTGACCATTAGGTGGATTCCCAAATCATCTAAATCAGTAAGCAATCACTGTCATTCTAAGTGAGCAATTGAGAGGCATTATTGTTGATGTGATCATTCCGTCTTTGAGCATGTGATCTTAATCAACAAAGATCTTGCAATAGATCTAGTTCGTTTTTCCACACAAAAGGTACACATTCGGCTTATTTCGGTATTCTGAATTCGCAATATAACACTCTATAACAGGGATTAAAAGACTATAGACTTTATCTAACAAGCATTCTTAGTAACCCATTAGTTCTCAAAACAATACTCTAGGATCTTTCTTAATTTTTCTCATAATTCTATTTAAAATCACTAACAATCTCACACAAGTTGTATCCCAGTACAGATCTCTTCCATGCACTTAAAAACAGTTTAGCCCCTTTATGTACAGGATGGAACCTTAATTATGCTCCAATGGCGTTTCAAGTTAGCTTAAGAGGATACTGGGACAACGAGACATTGTCATAGCAGCATGTGCTTCACGGCATACTATGTAGATTGAGACGGTGTGTTCCCTTTATAAGATGACAAAAGTTTCCAGTTTTCAACTGCGTCTTTTGAAGCTCTAAAGCTTGAAGAACCTTTTGATAAACTTCGAAATGGGACTTCCAACTTGTCTTCTGTACCATGGAGATTTAAGGCATTTATATAAAGAAAAGGCATGACAGGCACTAAAACGTATTTCGGTTCCATCCTTATCTCTGGTATTTGAACTGTCTTCCACCACTATCCCATGTGGAAAGAACAAGTGTAGCTCTTTTAGAATGCAACAAATCGCTTTGGGACTTCTCAGCAGCTCGAGTGAGGAACTGACTTTTCAGTTAGATTTTGTTCTGCATTGTGTTCTTCAAGAAAGATTTAACAGATACATCACCTCAAGTCTACCTACTTGATTGGTGCACTACGTGAATGAATGTACTGGAAAGATGTCCATGGCAATGTGTCACAAAATTGTTCCTGGACAGAACCATATTTTCATTCCAATAGAGATTAGAATGGATTCCCAAGTGATGGACTTTTACTATTATAATTTCAAAGAACATGTTTTATTATCTCTCTCAGCATAATTTCTTTATTATTCTTGTCCTACCCTGTAAATAACTTTTTAAACTGTATATGAGGGATGAATTCTATTGGACTCGCTTCATATATCAAAAAAAATAATCTATTTGACTGGCTTTATAAATTAGGCTTCAATCAGCTGATCTGTATCTTTCCTTTCCAAATCTATAGCTAGTTTCTCACATCTTTAGTCAATGATACACTTTAAGTTCAAAAACTGCTGCAAAAAGAAAAAAAAATGGAACTTGGTAGAAAATTTGGTCCTTAGGCTTACTAGGGAAACAATGCTTAACGACATGAAGTTTATTTATTTAACAGATATAATGAAAAAGTAAAATGAATTTCAATAAACAAAGAAATAGTACTCTAAGGCCTGCTCTTTTCTGGATAGTGTTACTAAAGCCTTGAAGTTTAAAGGTAGGAGGGTGCTTGAAGTTTCTTCTTTCTCTTGTATTTAGCTAATGTGGTAAGAGGTCAATCTGATCAAATTTTTATTAATTGAGGTTACTCCACTTCACGATCATCGGTTTATTTATTTTTCACAGAAAAAAGAAAGAAAGAAACTTTATTAGGATGAAAGCAAAACGAATAAAGAGGGAGAGAAATAGCAAAAGGTAGGAAAGAGAAAAACTACAAACAGGAAAACAAAAACAACTAAACTAATAATGGAGAAAACAAAAGAGCAACTTGAAAACAGTCAATGGGAGTAGCTTTCCAATTCCTATGATATATATGGTATGCTTTGAATGTAAGAGGATCACCAATGCTAATGTGAATGTGAAAGAAATTAGGTGCCACCTCACATTTATATCTTTTTTGAAGAAAATAACCTCTTCAATGCAGCTGTGGATGAGGGGTGTGGATATGACAATTTTTTCATATTGTTGATAACAATGACAATTTTGTCACATTCTATACCCGAGGGTGTGAATACATCCTAGTCAACATGTTTTTTTCTAAAAACTCTTTCTATTGGTTGTTCCCTTTTCTTTTATTTTTTAGTTTTTTTGTCATTTTATTTTAGTGGTGGAACTCATACCGCATAAGATCAAATTCACATTTGCATAGGAGAGATCTTTTTTAACTAAATGTGAATGAAAAGAGAAAAATTGACACATATGATTGTGGTTGTTAATTACCAAAGTTGTGAAAGGCGTTCGCCTCTTCGCCTGAGGCGAGAGGTGAGGCGAAGGGGTCCGCGCCTTGCCGGAGGTCAGGCGAGACATGTTCGCTTTTGTGACTAGGGCGGTCACCTTTCGCGCCTAGACGCAAGGTGAAAGGCTTTAAAAGGCGATGAAAAGCAAGCATTGAAGGCCTCCGGCCCAGATCTAAAAAAATTCTGCCTAGATCCAATCCATCTTCTTCGGATCTAGCTTCCAATCTTCACTAATCACCAAATCTAACACCACAGATATCATCGCCTTGACACGGCGAACTCATCTGTGGCTTTCGCCATCGCCGGAAGTTGCCGGAATGAGGCTCACGCGCCCCACGCATCGGTGCCGGCGCCGGAAGGTTTTATTGGAGTTGGCACAGACATGGTCGCTTACCCATTTTAACCTCTTCCCAAAGTTGGTTTGGTGGTTTGGGGGATTTAGCATGGGCTACGTAAGTATTTTGTTTTAGTTTTTTGCCTCTACTGCCTCTGCTTTTTTGTTTTATTCATTTTTTAAGCCTTTTGTTTTATCTTATTTTAAATTGGGGATTTGGGATTCTTTTTATACTGATATTCTATTTTTATATTTCAATTTACTTTGTTTTTTTTAATTTGTATTTTTATCTTATTTCCATAACTATTTATTATTTTATTTGAATTTTAATAAACTCGTGATTTTTTACTATTTGGATGTTGAATTTGTGTTGGTGATTTGTTGCTATTATATGTGAACTTGATTTCTTATATTATTTTCATTTATACATGCTTTTGTATTTGTTATAGTAAAATAAATAAATATATATATATATATATATTATTTTTCTTAATATGTCGCCTTGCTCGCCTTTCGGTTGCCTGCCTCTCGCCCCAAAAATGGACCTCTCGCACGCCCCTCGCCTTCCGCCTTTAATAACTATGTTAATTACCCACAGGCGCATATGATCAAATCCACGGTTGCATTGGTGATGCCTTGATACGGTGTAGGACGCTTGGAAACACCAATCTGTCCAAGCTATTTGAACAGCCCCAAACCTGCTTCAATACTCCTCAAAACTGCCCTAACTTCCACACACACAAACCCAACCCATTTTCAATTAAAACCCCTTACAAGTTCAGCCCCTAAACTTATCCTTATAACACCAATTTCGAACAGCCTATCAACTGTCCAAAAACAATGAATTAAACCCTCTTACCTGAATACTTCTTTAGGCCGAATTCTCCCAAGTAAATAGCAAAACAGCCACATGTTTTTTGTAGAACACAAGGCTGCCCCGAAACCCTTGTTTCATGACTCTTCAATCATGTCCAAAATGCCCAATTATGTTGCCTTGGCCGAGAGTTCAAGAGATTACACAACAGCCCGTAGCTTTCTCAAAAGAACTATAAAAACGGAAATAACATAAAGTAAAAGATAGAAGACGGGTTCACCGGCTAGGATTCACTCAGCTAACGTAAAGAATGCCGACGATTCAATCTCTCTAGGCTTCACTCACCTTAAAGAAGAAGAAATCGATTCTTGAGCTGTCTTGTTGATAAAGCTGCGGCAGGAGGCTACATCAAAGGTTTCAAAGTAAGCAGACCTCATTTCCCAAGTATTACTGTTTCACACCTACTCTTTGCAGATGATACTTTAATTTTTTGTGATGCCAACAGAACTCAGCTGCTTTATCTCCGTTTGGTTTTACTATTTTTTCAAGCTATGTCGGGTCTCAAGATTAATGTCTCTAAGTGCGAGATTATTGCTGTAGGGGAAGGGGTCAATAACATAGAGGGATCTGGCTTCTTTTTTTGGTTGTAGAACAACTAGCCTTCCCACGAAATATTTGGGACTTCCTCCAGGGGCGCCGTTCAAGAGTACAGTGATGTGGAACTCGGTCATAGAAAGGTTTGAGAAGAGATTGGCGGGCTGGAAAAGGCAGTTTCTATCTAAAGGTGGGAGATTGACCTTGATAAAGAGCACACTCTCTAATCTCCCCACGTACTTTCTATCCCTATTTGTGGTTCCTATTTCAGTGGTCAAGAGATTAGAGAAATTGGAAAGGGATTTCTTATGGGAAGGGGGCTCGGAGGAGCGGAAATATCACTTAGTGGGTTGGGAGTCGGTGTGCTCCAACCTGCGAAAGGGTGGTCTGGGCATAAAAACATGAGGACATTCAATGGCGCCTTGCTAGAAAAATGGTTATGGAAGTACTTAGTAGACAAAGAAGTGTTATGGAGGAAAGTAGTGAATGGGAAATACGGGGAAGACAGACATGTTTGGTTCCCCAAGAAAGTGGTATCTGCTCATGGCTCTAGCGTATGGAAAGGAATTATGAAATGGTGGGATGTCTTCAATTGATCCATTTCGTTTGAGGCAAGGAATGGGAATCAAATCAGATTTTGGCAGGACCTCTGGTGCGGAGAAAATAAACTTCAACACAGATTCCCCAACTTATACAACATAGTGAACAATCAGGAAGAACTGGTGAGTTCCATTCTTACAAACTCTAACGGGGCAGACTCGTGGAACCCCGTTTTTCGTCGAGATCTCCAAGACTGGGAGTTAGAGGAAGGGGTCCAGCTTTTGAATGCATGCTTTCAAGAGGCAAGGTTTTGATGAAGACAAAGTGATTTGGAACGGTACTAAGGATAGGAAATTCTTGGTCAAGTCGTTTTATGCGAAGCTTGATGAAGATGTGAACAATCTTTTTCCATAGAAAGTAATCTGGAAAGCAAAAGTGCCCAGCAGAGTTGCTTTTTTTGTTTGGGAATCGGCCAAGGAAGCTATCTTAATGGGAGATAATTTACGAGCCCACGGTAAGATCTACGTCAACAGGTGCTTTTTGTGTAAGCAAGATGAGGAAACTACTAATCATCTGCTACTGCACTGCCTGATAACGAGGGAGATTTGGAGCTGGCTTTTCCTCCTAGTAGGTGTATCGTGGGTGATGCCTAGATCATTAATTGAGCTTCTCCGAGGGTGGTCTTCAAAGAAATGCAGAAATAGGAATTTTTGGTGGGCTTTTGCTCCTTTGGCGATTTGGTGGATCATTTGGAAGGAGAGGAACCGAAGGGTGTTTGAGAACGTGGAGTCTGATGTTACTCGAATTAAGATGGAGGTGTTTCAGACTCTCCGTTTATGGTGTTTGGTAGTTGACACCGATGAAGAGAACTCTTTTGTAGAAATAGTAAACTGAGATCATAATTAGCTTGTTTGTTTATCTTGTATACCGTGTGCAAGAACGCGTCACCTTTTGACACTTTGATTTATAAATTTATTTACTTATCAAAAAAAATTAAACGTAAAAAAAAATCTGCTTTCTTTGATTACAAAGATGCCTTATAAAGGCTACAAAATAAACCCTAATCTATTAATGAAATCCTTACTAATTAGGAAAGAAATAAAACTAAATAAATAAAAGAAACTAAAACTAAAAACCCTAAAATAAAAAAAACGGGATTAATCTAAATAGCCTAATTAACTAAATCCTCGAGCCTCATGGACTGATGTTGCCGTCCCTTTTGGAGCCCAAGTGGCTGAACCCTTGTTCACTTGACTAACTCAACTAACTCTCTTCCTTCATCAAACCTTTCCCCACCGTAGCTTAGGTTGCAGTCCAATCCCATGTTCCAGCCCAAACCCTTGCACCAAATATGTCCAACCCCTTTAGGATAGAGCCATGTAGTCGTGTCCTTCTTGAGCTTCCTTAACCTGTCTTGAGTCCACATGTTAACCAGCCCTATTCTGCCTCGGTCCTCCTTACAAACCCGTGACACATAAAAGCCCCAAGCAGCCCCAAGTCCGATGGCCTCCCATGTATGAATGTGTTCCCTAAGTCCAGTCCAATCTCCTTGTGAACCATACCAGCCCGTACCTTCCTTTACAACCAGGTCCAGCCCCGTAATGATACCCCATCTAGTTTCCTTTGGCCTAGAAATGTTCAGCCCTTGTGTGTTCATTGGGATGTCTCCCCATGTAGGAATAATGGTTTCCCAATATGCTTCACCACGTCCCATGATGGCCCATAAAACAGCCCCTAAAAGACATGACCTAGCTGGTATGCCATGTCCTAAACACTTGACCACCCACTTGGCATCTCTCCTCCGTTCTCCCGTATCATGCCCTAACTCTGGACATTCATTAATAAGATACTTCTAAATGAAAGGTTAAGACATTTATTAGGACATTCTTTTCTTTTCTGCTATGTATTCTTTTTAAGATTTAGCGAATGGGGTTCATCTTCTCATTCTCTAAGCATGTATCTATTACATTCAAGTTGACTTTTCTATCGTTTCGATGGTTTCGAGAGCATTCTCCATCAGTTTGTAATTGTCCCACAGCCAGCATTTATACCTAATGATCGGATGTTTCCTCTTGTATTCTTGCCATGCTTCCATGATGCATGTACTTTCTGTGTACTTAATTATGTTTCCCATGCTTTATTTCTCTTATTAGGTTGGGACGAAGGTTGCAGCTGTTTCTCGCAAAACAAACACAACTACTCATGAGGTTCTAGGGGTGATGACCAAAGGAGACACACAAATTGTATGTTCTATTGTAGTTACGCAGCTTCTTCTCTGTATGTGGTGCCAGATAATACTACGACCTTTTAGATGCATTTACAATTATTTGTGAAACATTAATTATTATTATCATCAGGGAATCTGTCCTATCAGGTAGAATGAGGAGGAATTGCTTTATCATAAAAATGAGGAATTGCATAATTTTTTGAACTGCATCATCTCTTGTTCCATATGGTCTGCATGGCCAATAGTGCCTATTTAAAAGTACACTTTTACTGCACAATAAGTCATTGTTGGCTCTTAGGGTGCAATTAGAGTTAACTATGGTTACCCGCAGCATGACTAATGTCTCTGATGTACTAGTAAAGCATGGCTATTTAAACATGTTATGGTGTTTACTAGTAATTTAACAGGCACCAAGCATAGTAATGGACCAGCCGTTCCTATACAGCCCAGTTTTGGGGGGCTATCCAAGCGCGTGGCTTGATTGTAACCTTTGGAGTTCCAGTACTGACCTAATCCATTATACCCCTCAAAAAACCAAACAAAAAATTTAATTGTTTGCTAGAGATAATGTGATTACATATTTGGCATTATCGTAGAGGTGGTGCAGCATGTCTGTGATTATATTTCTTTCCCGTTTTTCTTAAAGATTATCTCTTTCAGACAAATACTTATAGTTGTTTCTGATGTAAATTATCTTGCTCAACAGTGTTTCTTTGACACTCCGGGACTTATTCTGAGGGGAACCAATGGGATGCCAAAAAGTGACATAAAAGCTCGCGTTGAAAGTGCATTAAGTGCTATTGATCTATATGATGTGCTCATTGTTATTTTTGATGTCCATAGACATCTTAACAGGTTCGTGACCATTTACTTTGATCTTGAGCATAGTTTGTCTTATTTTTTTAGTTCTTTTCATTTTGATGCTTATAGGTGATTGTGATCGAAACAATAATATACCTTACAGTTACTATATCAGTTGATTTCTTAGAATGAGATCATCGTGTGTAATGTTTGTTACTTAGATGCTGGTTTGTCAAAGGAAACAAGCTCCCCACATTCTTATTTATTATTTATATTAATTTATTTTGTGGGGGGTGGGGTGGGGTCTATGTTGCATAGGCCAGACCGAGTAAGACCCATCGTTTCCTTGGTCTTGTGCATTAGGCCATGGTAGTGTAGTCAATTTGCATATTTCACGAGACACTCAAAAGTATAATGATTATTTTTATGCCAGGAGTGATTATGTTTCTATGACACACCAACACCCTATGATGCACGGACACGCCTAAGCCCTTGCATTTTATGTGTTGGACATGTGTCTAGCACGGCACAGATATGGCAAATATGCCCCCAAATACGTCCAGGGGCCGAATTTTCATTTTTTGAAACTTTGGACATGAGACCCGGACACAGGTATCCAAAATCTGGTTACGTATACCCGAATCCAGTTACGTATCACTTAAAACAGCCCTGTTTTTGCTTAAAATTTCAATATACTCATAGCCGCACTGTCGAAGTCAATACCCATTACCTCATCCTCAAGTGAAGTCCTGTTAAAGTGTCGAAGTCGAACCCTAGCCGCAGCCAACGCCAACCACACCAGGTGCCTGCTCCGCCAGTGATCTAGCAGTGCATTTTCGAACCCTAGCCCCAACGGTTTTTTTTTCCAACCTTCGTGCCTCGTCTTGCTTCTCATTTGGTCTATTTCTGTCTTAATTGCAATATTTACTGTATTTTTCCAGTTGTGCTTATAGTTTTTTGTATTTACATTTTGGTCCTTATATTTTTAATATTTACATATTACCCCAAGTACCGGTATCCTATATTTTTCAAAAATCCAGTATCTCGTGATCCACGTATTCGTGTCCGTGCAACATAGGCAACACCCTTGGGATGCATAGCGAAAGTCATTAAGATTTGATTTCTTGCTTTGCCGGCTATTTTGCTTTTTCACGTGAAACCATGGTTCATAAAGTTGGACGATTCACCAAAAATGGACATATAAAGTTCCCATCGTGAGTGCGGGGAAGCTAGGCACCACACTAGCACCTAGTACCTAGGACGCCTTGGTGGGATCTATATTTAAGGCATAATCACCTTGGTTCTCAATTTTTTTTCTTAATATAACCTAATTAACAAGCATTAAACCTTCAAATATACTAATAGTCTAATAGTAAACATCACCAAATAACATACAACACAACACTAGTCAATAGCTCAATATACCATAGGTTCATTAACAAATTATTAATTTACAATACGCAACAATAGTCAATAGCTCTATTTTATTTTATTTTTAAAATGGCCCAAAATGACAAATTTTTTTTTTCATTTGAATTGGAGGGCTGGGTGCCTAGCAGCGCCTGGTCGCCGGTTTCTCCTATTGGCTAATTTACTTGATTTTCTGGCACCTAGGTACCTGCCTAGCCCAATATTTAGAACACTGTATTTTATACTTTTTGGAATATTACGTGGCATGTCGCATATCGAGAAAATAATGCATCTGTCATGCGTAATTCTCACCATGAGGTGATTCTAGGGCACATGCCTGTCTCATCGTGGTGGCAGCCACCACGGCTTATGTCATAAATACTAGTTGTACTTTTAACCATAGTCTACTGTCGCATCAACTGTGCCAAGTTGTTTTATAACTTGGCGGCACATGCGATACATGCGCTTTGTGGTGGCACTCACAAGTTATGCTACATAGATTTAAGTATATTTATATTTTACTTTGTGTGCTAAAAAATTATGTTAATTTTTGTTTTTATGTTTTATGTTGTTAATCTTACTGAATGAATTGAAATATGGGAACTGCATAATATATCTTGAATGAATTGAGATACAGAAACTACTTAAAATTATGAAGAAAGAATTTTTGGTTTTATATAGAAGATAATATAAAATATAAAGAAGTAAATCAAGCAATTTTTTAAATTCTGGTTCTAATCAATTTCTCTTTGAAATGGAGTCATTTCATTTGAATCCAACTTAAACTAATTTTTTTCTAATTCTCAAATTCTCTTTCTACCTTTACATCAGAAAACAATTTCACTGGTTTTTCTCCACTCTTATCAACTTTTTTTTTTGAATCTTTTCTTTCTTAAATCTGGCTGCCTCTTACTCTCTCTCTCTCCCTCCCTCCCTCTGCCCTTCCCTAATTTTTCTTCCTGCTTCAAATGCCTCTTCTTTATAACGTGTGCCACATGTTACCATAATAGATAATTTTTTTGTTGATAATGTTAAACGTATAGATAACAAAGCACCAAATAAGGTGACGTGTCCTTTATACACAAGGAGTATACTCTACCAGAAATCTAAACTAATATATAGATAAATTTTTGAGTATGATAACTGCTTGGGATGAATTAGCCTTCTTCCTTAATGTAGTATTTTGTTGATGACCGACTGGAGGCCATTCAATCTGCACACAGAGTGAGAAAGGATTAATTTCGGTCTGAAGCCTTTGACTACCTGATACAAGCTCTTTATTCCTCTTTTGGCTGGATTGACTTAAGTTAGAATACAGCCTGTGAGCATTTCACCATCTTGCCTCTCTTCAAACTGAATTGCTTGCTTGTAGATTGTAGTTTGGATCTCTAATAGCAGTTCTAAAAAATAAACTGATTGAAGGGTAGGCATAACTCATAAGTTTACAAATATGTAACCAAGTACGTTGCATAGTCATACCTTTCAAATTACTTTTTTGTGAATAACATCGAGAAACGTTCCTGGTATGGTTTGCCGTAGAGTATGCTAGTCTGTGCATCTAGAATCAGAAATTCAATTTCAAGCACACATGGTATGGTTTGGCCTCCTTTTGCTGTAGCCTGTAGGGTAATTCATGTCTTCCTGTAGAAAGCTTCCTGTAGTCATTTTCGCATTGCACTGGAGGTGATCTGGCTGATGACCGTTCATATATTTTCTTGCAGAAGGCTGCAATCCTTCTGTACTTCACCATTATTGGCCCCTTAGTGTAGATTGAGCTTGTAGATTTTATTTACCTGTTTTACATTAATTTCTGAAACTAATGATTTTTCTCCTGCATAAATAGATCTCACTGACCTGACAATGCTATCCTATTTGTCCGAATACTAGTGGAAACATGTGTTGTGTAAACTCCCTCATGTCATAGATACAGCCTGGCATTGTGCATATGTATGTCTACTTAATCTATATATTTTTGTCTAATTATACAGCTGGATCATGATCGCTTTCCTTGTAAATTTTTCATGGATGTAGGCCCGATAAAAGAGTGGTAGGACTGATCAAACGAATGGGTTCACAAACCAATCCAAAACAGAAGCGAGTCTTATGTATGAATAAGGTAGACTTGGTAGAAAAAAAGAAAGATTTGTTGGAGGTTGCTAAGCAGTTCGAAGACCTTCCTGGATACGAAGAGTAATCGAGCTTCTTTTCTTGTTTCATAGTTTACTTTTAACATTGAATTTGGTTTCTGTTTCCTTGATTCATCTCTTTAATCTCCTTCCCTCACGCTCCCCTGCTTCCCCCTTTTAGGTATTTTATGATCTCGGGGCTTAAGGGTTCTGGAGTTAAAGATCTTACTCGATATTTGATGGATCAGGTATGTTTCTTTCCTTCCATTTTGATTAGATTGTGCAGGCTTTGGTATACTTCCAGTGTACAAAGGATGTGTCACGTGATTTGACACTCTTCGTATATAATACTCTTACTTATCAAAAAAAAGAAAATAAAAACCATTTTGAGTCTCCATAACATTTTTTGCAAAGTGTCATTGCCAAAGGAAATTATGTTGCATTTTCTTTCTGGCAGTTTGTGGATCCTCTTTGAAAACAAGGATTAAGGCAGTTTGTGGATCTACTTACGCCCTCACTGAAAACAAGGATTACATTCAATGCATGCATTCGTAGTAGTCAGTCATGAATTGGAGGTCCCAAATGTGAATTGTGAATCATATATATGGAATTGCATGTTTTGGTATACATTTAAAAAATAATAATTAAAATCCAAATGCTGGTTGTTGGAATAAGTGCTACACTTATCAGGGGTTTGGACATCATGGGTACAAATGCCTGTTGTCTCAAGTACCCGAACCCATGGTTCTAGTTCACTGTCATAACCTTGCTAATCCTAGAGAACCACATGAACCTAAGGAGAGTTATCTTGTCTGCTTGTACACTTGATTGTGTTCACTGGAAAGATGAGTATGGTGGTGATGTGAATGTCATTCTTCCTCTTCTTTCAAGTTACAAACAGGCCCTCCCAATGGTGACAAATCTTTTCAGTGAGAGTAAATCTTTTGCTCAAGGATCTGTCAAGGACAGGTTTGTTTCAAAGTTATTGATATTGGCAATTGCACTAATTTTGTATCTGAAGATGCCGTGAAGTTGTTAGGCTTGGAAGTTCAACCCCATGCCAGACCATATATTGTGGCATGCATCAGGAACACCAAGTTGATACTTGATAGCAAACAACGACATAAAATAAGTACGCAAACTGGAAAGAGACTGTTTATGAGAGTTAATCTACCACCCTTTGAGAGATATTGTTTTTTCCACCCTGCTAACCTACGCTCGAACCTTTCTATAATTGGATTCCACAACTCCTTATTACTAGGGTTTGCACCCAACGGGAGCCCAAGATAAGTCGTCGGAAAACCACCCACTTTGCATCCAAAAAACGCAGCTAACTCATCCACCTCCTCGACCTCACCCACTGCCAGCAACTCACTCTTAAGAATATTCACCTTCAAACCTGAGACTGCCTGGAAGAAAAGCAGAATCATCCTAAGATATCCCAGCTGATCTGTCTTCGCTTCGCAAAAAACTAGAGAGTCGTCTGTGAAAAGCAAATGTGAGACCAACACCTGACATCCTTCCTCCCTACCAATAGAAAAGCCACGAACCAGGCCCATAGAAACAGCAACCTCAATTATCCGACTTAGGGCTTCCATAACAATGATAAACAGAAACGGGGACAGGGGATCTCCTTGACGTAGACCTCTCGAACTGGAAAAAAACCCGCTCGCTAACTATTCACTAGGACTGAATATTTCACCGAGGAGATACAAAACTTGATCCATTCCCTCCATCGAACCCCAAAGCCCATCTTACCCAAGATATACAACAGAAAGTCCCAATGCACGTGATCGTATGCCTTTTCAATGTTCAGAAGCATTCTTTTTGGAACAAGACCCTTTAATGGAACATCTCAAACTAGAAAATAGGAATCTTTGAGTGGAATGGTGGAGTATTTAGAGTTCGTTTGGCACACCTTCCCATCTATATAATATAAGTCTTATAAAAGTCCATCATTTGGATAGATGGACTTTGCAGATGTACTTCCTTACATGGATTTTAACTTAGTATCAAGCATTTGATAATGTACATATAACTTTGAGAAGGAAAACTTTCTTAAATTTTGCTCACTTTACGTATATTTCCTTTAAATTGCAAATACACTATCTTCTTCTTCTTCTTCTTCTTCTTTTTTGATAGGTAAGAATATATATAAAAAGGCATCAAAACAGATGATGCGTCCTAGTACACTTGGAGTATACAATTAATAAAAGTTAGCCTAAAGCTAAGCTATTCACAAAATCTGCACAAGAATTGATAGAAGTGGGATGCTCCACAGACTCGGTGCACCAAAAATATAATGTCTTCAGCAAAGAGTTCTTCAAAAAAGAAATCGGTCTTTCCTCATTATCAAACGCCCTTCGATTCCTCTCCTCCAAATCACCCAACACATCTCCAAGTACAGCTGCCTCCCAAGCACTACTTCTCCTTCTTTGTTTGTAGAGACTATAGAGACCAACAAGGAAACAACTCTTTAATGGATTTTGGCATCACCCAAACGAGATTAAACAGATTCGATAAATAAATGCATAATTCCATACCCACTGGGTAGTGCAACAATAAATGGTTTACACTTGGTGCTGGTGAAGAATACTTTATGTAGCTTATTATCTACATGCTTTATGTCTATTTTTGTGCTCCCAGCCTCTGTGAGAGAGCGGTTGGAGAAGGTCGAAGGAGATTTTTTGTGGGGTGATGAAGGGGAGGTGATATAATTTCACTTAGTTGGGATACAGTTTGCTCTGATGTGGGAAATGGAGACCTAGGAATTAAGAATTTCAAGACTTTTAACGAGGCATTGCTAGGAAAGTGATTATGGATATCCGATAGATAGAGATTCTTTTTGGAGAAAAGTGGTGGTGAGAAAGTATGGTGAAGGTGACCTTTTTTGGCTTCCAAAGAAGATTTTCGACTCTTATGGGGTAGGGGTTTGGAAAGGTATTAGAAAAGGGTGGGATCTATTTCAAAGACATCGAGTTTGAGATTGGTGATGGCTCTGATGTAAGATTTTGGGAAGATACATGGTGCGGCGATGAGGATCTTAGAAGGACCTACCCGAACTTATTTGAGGTTGCTGCTGATAAGAATGCCCGGGTGAGTGATTTTATGCTGACAGATAATTTAATCACATGGGTTCCATTCTTTCGAAGAAATTTGCAAGACTGGGAACTTCATTAGTTGATTCAGATGTGCAGTTTTTTGAGTTGTATTCTGAAAGAATAGGGGGTAACAAGACTAATAAGATAGTGTGGCATAGGTCAAAAGACAACAATTTCACAGTTAAATCCTATTATCACATTTTGGCGAATAATCAGTGGAATGATTTCCCTTGGGGAGGAATTTGGAAGACAAAGGCTCCTGAGAGAGTTGCATTTTTTGTGTGGGAAGCGGCGAATGAAGTCATTCTAACAGCGTCAATTAATCTATACAAATTGGTGCTTCCTTTGTTAGAAGAATGGCGAAAGTGTTAACCACCTTTTGTTGCACTACCTGGTGGTCGTGGCACAATTATGGAGCTTTGTTTTCAATCTATTTAACCTTGCTTGGGTGATACCGGCTTCAATCAAAGAGTTGTTTCTATGTTGGTCCCTTTACAAGTGTTGGAGGAGAAATAGCGCTTGGGAGGCACCTTTGTCAGGAGTGTGTTGGGTTATTTGGAAGGAGAGGAAGTGAAGGGCATTTGATAATGAGGAAAGATCGAGTGCATTTCTGAAAGATCTTTTGCCGAAGACATTGTATTTTTGGTGCACTCAGTGTGGGAAGCCGTACTCGTCTTCTTGTAATTCTCGTGTAGACTTTGTGAATAGCTTAACTCTAGGCTAACTTTTGTAATGTATACTCCTATTGTACAAAGGTTGCGGATTTGAAGCCTGTTTATATACATTTACTTTTCAGAAAAAAAAGAAGCACCAAGTTGTATAAACTAAATGACACTTCCGCAAATTATCTCCTATAAGAATATCTTCATTTACCGCCTCCCACGCAAAAAAAAGTAACTCTACCGGGAGCTTTTGACTTCCAAATACTTCTCCTGGCAAATACACGATCTTCTTTTAATATGACATGTAAGAGCAATTTTTTTTTCCTTAACAAGTATAGAGGTATAGATAAACAAAAGGCATCGAAACGAATGGCGGATCCAGGAAATTTGCTCAGTGTTATCACAATCCATTACAACTATTGCAATCATCACTTTATGGAAAAATAGATACTGATGGGGCACAAATTTAGCTATATTATATCACTACAAAGGTTAAGAATCATAATTGTTCTCTATGTATTTTCATACTTTGAAAAGGGTTTTAATGCATCATTATTTGTAATGGCTTTGGAGTTTTGGTATAATCTTTATTTTTTTTTTTTTTTTTATCAAACTCTAATGGCTTTGGAGAAGAAATGGAGAATTTTTTTTTTAGGAAAGGTGGAGTTTTATGTTGGTGGAGAGTTTGATTCAAGAAGTGGAAAGGGAGATTATTTGGAATGAGAGAGAGAGATTGGGAATTGTGGGGAAGTGTGAACTGCAGAGCTAAAAGCCTAAAAAGTGGTAGAAAGGGTTTATTTGCCAACTTAGTTTTGCAATCAAATTTTTTTCCCTAGTGGTGTCGTGTGACACCATAGAGCTACATGGGTCCGCCTCTGGTTGAAAGAGCTGCGCAACCTGTGTACACTAGGAGTATACTCGATCAAAAAAACCAAGCCAAGAGCAAAACCATCCACAAACTCCATCAAAGAATTATCTAAAGACAAAGCAAACTCCTAAGACCAAAAAAACGTGTGAAGCAAAGGGACTCCTTCAGTCTAGAGATAGACATTTCATCGTTCTCAAAAGTCCTGTGATTTCTTTTCCAGTGGGGCGGCAATACGTCTCCTTTGTTTATAAAGAGACCAACAAAGAAAGAGCTCCTTGACCAAGTATGCCATAACCCGCGAAAGATGGAACAAATTACGCAGGAATTTCTACAGCTCCCTCGCCATCGGATAGTCCAACAAAGATGTTCACACTCTCCCCATCTCCTTTACGCATACAACACCAATTAACATAAATCTTCTTGTGAATCAGCAGGTTATATGTGAGGATAGCTTCATTAGTTTCCTCCCAAACGAAAAAGGCCACTCTAAGCTGGGTCTTTGATTTCCAAACAGCTTTTGAATGAAAAGCAGCCTGTTGCTATTTGTCAAAACATGGAAAAAAAACCCGAGAATTTCTGCTTTTAGCCTTATTCCAAAGAAATGTCTTTTTCGTTACCAAAAATCTGCTGCAAATTTCTCGAAATACACAACCAGAGAATCCAACTCCCAGTCATGAATGTCTTAAAAGATGGGACTCCAAGTCACTGTACCATCTTCAAAAGGCAAGATAGAGCTAATCAACTCCTTATTAGCTGCAATATTAAAGAGATTGGGAAAAGCTCTTTACAATTCTATGTTGCCACACTACTTGTCTTTCCAAAATTTAACTCTGAGAGTGGTTCCCTATTTCAAAGAGAATGTTTCACTGAACTATCCCAACCTTTTTGTATCCTTTTCCAAACACCCACCCATAGGGTGTAGAAACCACATTTGAAAACCTACAAATGCTCACCTTTCCATTCTTTCCCACCACCACTTTCTCAAATAGCATTTCTTTCTACCATGAATCTCTAAAGTCACTTGCCCAACTTAGTAAACAATCCTTCTCTTAAGTTGGAACATACAATATCCCAATTGACAAGATGATACTTATGCTCCTCCTTTGGACCTTACTGCAAAAATCTCTTACTAGCTTCTCTATTCTATTTGACCTGGAAGCAGGGAGCACGAACAAAGACATAAAATAAGTGGGCAAACTAGAGTACTCTTGACTGGAGTTAGCCATCCCCCTTGGGTAAAAATTGTTTCTTCCAACCTACCAAGCGACGTTTGAATCTTTCAATCAATGGATTTCAGATGGCCGTGCTTTTAAAGGAAACTCCTAATGGAAGGCCAATAAAAGAAGCTGGAAGATGAGCAACCTTGCACCCAAAGTTGTAGCTAGAAAATCAATATTATCAACATTCCCTATTGGCAGGATCTCGCTCTTAGAAGTATTAACCCCAAGCCTTACACAGCTTGAAAAAATAGCATAACTAGACGTAAATATCCCAGTTGCGCAGCCTCTGCCTTGCAAAAGGCAAGAGTATCATCCTCAAATAAAAAGTGTGACACTGTCACGGTTGAATCTCTGACCCTTCCCACTTCAAATCCTCGGATGAAACCATCGGAAACTGCTTTATCTAATAACCAGCTCAAGGCCTCCATAACTAGAAGAAAAAGGAAGGGAGATAAAGGATCTCCTTGTTGCAAGCCCCTCAAACATGAAAAGAATTTGGCAGGGTCTCCATTCACAAGAATTGAGAAACGAACTGAAGAGATGCAGAAAAAAATCGAGTTAAATATTCTCAATTGACATGAGCGTAGGCCTTTTCACTATCTAATTTGCACAACAAACTTGGAACTCCACTCCTAATTTTATCCATCCACGCTTTCGTTAGCAATAGAAGACACATCAAGGATTTTCCCCTCTCAAAGGCATGCTGAGATTTTGAGATGATCTTCCCAATAACATTCCTCAAATGAAATGATAACACATTTGCAATAAGCTTGCGAATTCCTCGAATAAGACTGATTGGTCTGTAGTCTTTAATAACCATTGCATCTTTCTTCTTCAAGACTAAAGCAATAAAAGAGGCATTTAAACTCCTTTCAGAACTCTTGTTTGCATAGAAAACCTGAAATACCTCTATTATGTCAACAGCAATGTTGAAAACAAGTCTCATCTTTGCTGTTTGTTCAATAACACCTTTGCAATAAGCTTGTAATTTTTTTTATTTTTTTTGAAAGATTAGAGTCTCATGCAGCTGTATGTCACTATACTAAAGCAGTTTCATCTGTACTGTCTGTTCAGACTGCTCTAATTCAGGCACCTAACTCTGGTTTTTTAATGCTTGTTATGTTAGGCAGTTAAAAGACCTTGGACTGAAGATCCTCTCTCTATGACCGAAGAAGTTATGAAGGAAATATCATTGCAAGTTGTCAGGGAAAAATTATTAGATCATGTGCATCAGGTATTGTTCAGGTTATTTTATTAATCTATTCCACATCAATGCAGGTTATTCATTTATTGATTTTTAGTTTTTTATATAGCAAAATGATTTTTTCTAATATGGTTAGCTGTAAATTGTTTCCAAGACATTTCTTTAAAAGTAGTTGAAAAATGAGCATTAACTTTGTTCATTACAGGAAATTCCACATGATATTGAACATCGACTGACAAGTTGGCATGAATTACGGGATGGTTCTCTTAGGATCGAGCAGCATTTCATCTCTGAAAAAATGAGCAAGCGCAGAATTCTTATTGGGAAGAATGGTTCTAAGATAGGGTAATGTTTTCTATATCATGAATAACTGTTTATTTGGGTTATTGTGGTGGGAATCTCAGTTAAGATTTGATTGGTTCAAGGCCATTGGGGACAAAAATAAATCTAGGTTAGTCATAGGGTGTTCATTTTGTAAGCTTAGGTCAGCTGCCAAGTCAGCCTATGCTTATTTGGCTTGGTTCTTTCATATATATATATATATATATATATATATATATATATCAATGGTTATTTATTTGTTAATACCAATGGCAATAACTGGTCCCAATAAGAAATATTATTTTCCACACATGTAGAATGATATGATCTTTGGATTCCATGTTTCATACATTATTTGACGTTCCCTATACTAGCAGATATTTGAGCTCTCAAGTCTGAGTTGATTTATCATTGGTCTGTTCTCCTTGGCGATTTAATGGCTTGCTTTATTGTTTTGGAGTAAATATTGAGTGCAACGGTGTTACGGCTGACACTTGATGGAGGGAGCTAAGGCTGTCAGCTCAGCGGCATGTCCCACTGACTCCAAACCTTTATTACTCGAAAGCCAGTTCTTGAAAACTGTGGATTATGAAACAACTCTCTTAATGAATGAAACTGGTGATGATGTAATTGCAAATTGAATAGCTTGTCACTTGTGGCACACATACTATTCCAGGAAGTTCTGAAAACATGGAGGGCTCATGGGTGGGTTCTCAAGTGTGGCTTAATTGATTGATTCTTCGTTAAGCTCAACTAAGTTCAATTTGTTTTATGTTCTCAGTTCACTCTTTTTCATGCTATTTTTTAGTTTTTGTTTTGCTTGGCCTTGGAGGGAACAAGGATAATGACCAGGTTGTCCTTGTTTGCCATGCGTGACGACGCTCATGGGAAGATTTCCCCGGCTCTTAACATCCATCAGGGAAATGATTTAAATGCCAACAAAGGTCCCATAAAGGACTAACTAGGATACTTGAAATTTGAGGGATCACAGTCTAGTCTAGCGGTCCTAACCAATTGCATGTACATCAACTTGTGCCCTTTCCTTTGCGTCTGCTATTATTGCTGATTGCACAATTATCTGTTTGTTTTTTCTACTGGACTACCTTCTAGTCTATCTATAAGTATAAACCTGCCATATGTACATTTTAGTGAGATGAGGTTACTCCTAGTCTTATACAAAGATTTTATGCTTATTTTACAGGAGGATAGGCATGGATGCCAACGCGGAGCTGAGAACCATATTCAAGAGGAAAGTTCATTTGATCCTCTTGGTCAAATCTAAATGATGCAATTAGCTGATGAATTTTGTCAGGTGAACCCTTTTTTTTTTTTTTTTTTTTGAAATACGCTACCCTATCTATATGTACATAGCAAGTTCTCTTTTATCTTCAAAGGGTAGGGGCGTTGAAGTACGCATCACATTGCAGTGAGTTTTAGATTCTAATTTTAAGTAGGGTTGATATGGTTAAGAGCAGAAAGGATAGGATGAATCCCCCAGAATGAGGGTTGTTCCTGTCATATTACTTCCTTAGTTTCCTAAAATAGAGATGGACTTGCTAGGGGGACTGGTTTTTAATTTTTTTTTGTTACAAAATTCTCATTAATGTATTGGATATTTGAAAAAAAAAATCAGTACTATACGATTTTGTTTATGATCTCTGATTTCATCGAACATTTGTGTTCTTTAATTTTATTGGTATTTATTTATTTCAATACTGTATCCATCTTGTTTAACCTTTTTCTATTACAAGGCAGGAAATGATATGGTAAAAGAAATTTTTAAAAATGCTGCTAACATGCTCAAATACGTGAATTTGCATGTTAGAGTAAATTACAGATAACCCCCTCAATTTTGGGCTGGATTTGACTACCCCTTCAATTACCAATTGAAGCAATGTGCCCCTCACTTAAACTTTTTTTTTTTGATATGTAAGTGTTGTCCATTGTTACGTTTTCTTTAATCACATCTTGTTTTTAGACACTGTCATTTGAGATGACAGAAAATGTTTATCTGAGACTCATGCAACCATCTTTAGTTTTTTTGTTAACCATAATTTTAATGATTCCATTGGCTATCTTGTACATACAAACTACAAAGAAGCTCTTAGAAAAATAAAGGTAAGATAGTCAATTGAAACAATAAAAGAGTATTATCGTAAAGAAAAATACCTAGATATGGTCATGTGAGTTTCATATGCGCATTTTTTTTATCAACTTAAGCATAGGTCTTTTGAATAGAAGGTGTGGTTAAAGAAAATATTATACTTGAGTGGGGCACACTACTTCTATTGATAGTTGAGAGGGGGGGGGGGTGTTACTTGTAATTTTCCCTTTAATTAAGGGTGGGGCTATTTGGACCCCCAATTCCTATAAGCATACCCCCCAATTTTTTTTATTAACTTCCTATTTTACCCTCTTCAACTAATCGTACCCCATCCTGTTGTGTTTGTCTTTCCCTCGTCTTTCGCCGCCTTCCACCATCTTTCGCCCTCTCCAGTTAGGCAGTACCATTAGTTTTTTTTTTTTATTTGCTTTCTTCCTCCTCTCCCTCCCATGAACCATCCCCTTCTCTTTTTTTCCTTCTTCTTTCCTTCCCATCACTCCCTCTCTTTTCTTCTCAATCCTCTTCTCTTCCATGCAATGAGATATCTCTCTCTATATCATTTTGTTTTTTTTCTTCCTCCAACCACCACCAGAACGATATTTTTTTATTTCTAATGTTCGGCTAATGGTAATCAAAGAGTAATATATATATATATATATATAATGGTAGATTTGATTTTAACACATCCCAATATAGCACTTTCCTGTCTAACTCATCTTGTCAAATATGGAAAGTAATCTTTATACAATAAATAGTTATCACCGCCTTGAAAATATGTTTTTTTTTTTTTTTTTGAAATATGAAAAGTTGTCCACACCTTGGAATGTGCAATTAGTTGGTATATGAAAATGTAATCAATACAACACATGTATTTGAACATATATAACTTAAACATTTTATTTTTATTGCACTTATATTGCAAGTTGCATTAACATCCAAATATTTAGCTTTGAAAGTTGGATAATGCATACAATAGAAATGGTGAAGTCCATCCTAAATCCACCCAATTTTAGCAGTTGAGAATTATCCGCATATAGCCTTTAATTTTGTTTTTAATTTGTTTTCATTTTTCTCGAATATAATTTAATTACAAAAAATACATGTCCGTGCGTTCAACGCACGGGTAAAAAACTAGTTAAAATAAAAAATGTAAACTCACTGTTGTTTGGCTAGGGCTAGTTGAACAACACTATTATTGTTTGGCCATGGATGGCCGAACAATCAAAATCATTTTTTTTTAATTTTTGAATTTCGGCCAACTTGTTCGGCCATGGTTGGTCAAGCATTCAAAATCAATATTTTTGTGTTATTTTACCAGTGTGATTGTGGGAAAGATTGGAAAAAAAAATAGGGGAAGAAGGGTGGATTGATGGGAAAGGAGGGGGAAGTATCGCACAGGAGGGAGGGCGAGGGGGGAGTTACACGAGGAGGTTAGGAAGGAGGGAGAATAGTGAGAGAGGAGGAGGGAGAAGGGATAAGGGAGAGGGAAGAAGGAAGAGAGGAGAGAGAAGGGTTGCTGCACTATGGGAGAAGAAAGGGAGGAGAGGGGAGGGGGTATGATTAGTTGGGGAGGGTAAAATAGGAAGTTAATAATTTTGAGGTATGCTTATAGGAATTGGGGTTCTAAATAGCCCAACTCTTAATTAATGAGATCTTGGGGACTTGTGCAATGTTAGAGCCACTCTTATTTTGCATCAAAATATGGATATTCTATGACGTGACACATTCTTATTGGTTGGATATTTTGTGGGTTCCACCACTCCAACCAATGAGAGTGTGCCACGTCATAGAGTACCCGTATTTTGGTATAAAATGAGAGTGACCCAAGCATTAGAGCATCCTCAATGTTAAAAATTAGGAATAATTACAAGCCGGTACACATTTTAAAACATGTTTTCAAATAAATCCAGCTATTTTTTAGACATATCTTTTGGGTACAATTTTAGTATAAAAGTACATAACTACCCCTGCTTTGAAGTTCAAGGTGTATTACGCCTTCAATGTTCGCCGGCTTCTGATTCAAAGAAACTGCCCAGCCGTCTTCATCCATAGTCCAGTTGGCCTCCTTCTTCTTCTTCTCCGTTCATCTTCTGCCAGCCACGATTGTATGAAGACTCAACACTTTTGCAATTCATCTCTCTCTCCATTGCGGCGATTCGATCATGCCCAAGACAAGCCTCACGATCCTCAAATCGCCTTGGCTCTATCACAGTTATAGCACTGAAGTTGATGGGCCCCACACAACCAAATCATTGAGTTGGTTCCAAAGGCCTTATCGGGAACGGATCCGTCACCGGCGGTGAAAGACCGTGTTAAAGACATCACGTAAAACCACTCGACGTCGGTGACGTCATGGCTGTCGGAGTCGTCTGGGTTGTCACTGAGGAGAGACTGAATGGACAGCGGCTTCAATGGATGAGGGAAGAGAGAGATATCAGGGAGAGCCTTTGAGATCTCTGCCTTGGAGATGCTTCTTGGCGATATGGCGAACCAACCGGGATGAGGACGTCGACAACGGTCGGAGGAAGTGGTGGTGATGGAGCTTCGGCCGGAGGTCAACTGCTCTTTGTAGGCTATCATCTTCGTGGTACCTGGTACTCGCATGACGGCTAGTGGCTTGGAGTTGACTATGCCGCCGAAGTCGGTGTCGGAGAAGGCACCGTTGGATTTGGGTTCGGTTGAGCAAGGGTTCTTTCCCAGTGGCCTGTTTTTGAGTTTTGATTTTTAAATTTTGATTCGATGCCGCATCGGGTTGATTCGATGCACGGCATCGTTGATTTCTTGGCATCAGGTTGATTTTTGGCATCAGGTTGATTTCTGATACCTGACATCAGGTTGATTTTGGGCATCAGGTTGATTTCTGATGCCTGGCATCAGGTTGATTTTGGCATCAGGTTAATTTCTGATGCCTGGCATCAGGTTGATTTTTTGGCATCAGAGTTTTCATTAATGGCATTTTTGTCATTTGGCAAGCAATTTGTAGTTTTATGAAATGTACAAAAAATTAGTGGTCCTAGATGAAAACATGTTTTCAAAATTGTACCCACTTGAAATTCCCCCTAAAAATTATATCAATTTCTTATACTTCTTAACTGGGTCCTACTGCTATGGGTGAGCTTGGTCCGGTTCGGTCCACTTTTTTGGAAAAATTGAGAGAACCAGGACCAGACCAATAGTCCGGTTCTTAAAAAATATAGAACCAGGACCAACCCAATATGTCCGAGAACCAATACATTGGTCCGGTCTAGAACCAATTGAAGACATACGAGAACCAGGACCGGACCAATACGATGCGTATCTTTGATCAAGAGGATAACTAGATTTTCTAAAAAACAATGATCAATAATCAAATCATGTTCTTCCTTCATACAACATTTTGTTGGGTTCGTTATTCTTGTGAAAATAAACTAAAAGAAAAAATCATTACTTCTAAATTAATAAAGAGAAATGAAAAAGAAAGTTGTAGGGAAATTTATTGCAAGTCATCTTCCTCTCCGATCCCCTTATGGTTAATTTAATTAATTTACAGGTAACAATCCTTCAAACTAATAATGTTTGGAATCACAAAAAGAGGCAGAAAATTAATTAATAGGGAAGAACAATGTTTTCCCTCCTATTTTCTCTTTAATCAAATAAGGAAACTTGGTTGAATATTGAATCAAATTATTATATATTTTCTTTAGGTTGTAAGTTGTATCCCTTTTATTATCTTCTTATCAATATATATATATATATATATATATATATATATATATATATATATATATATATATATATTAATTATACTATATTAGTATATTATATATAATAAAATAATAATAAATACACATTGGTCGGGGTCCTTCTACGTTTTGGGAAGGACCGACCCAATTGTCCGGTTAAAAATTCAGATCCGGACCAATCCAAAGTATTGGTCCGGTCCATTTTTGATCGGTTTGGTCGGTTCCATTGGTGTCGGTTCAAAAACTTCGCTCACCCCTACCCCGCCACCTACACAACACACTTAAGAATAAATTTTCCCATTGTATATTATTCTTACACAATTTCTTACACAAAAAAATATTAAATTTAACACCATCCCAAAACCATTCCACCCACCTTTCCCCCCACAAGCCAGTAGCAAAAGCAACTTCCTAAATAGGAAGCTCTCTCTCTCTCTCTCTCCTAGGTGTGTGTCTAGGTGGCCATTAGCACGGTTACCCAAGCATTAAGAAGTGAGCAAACAATACAATAGTGATGCTCTTACCCATCTTAAAATTTGGTAGATTAGGTGATGAGATCATCATATCAAATACTTACGGGGCTGTTTGGAAACCAGATTCTACTATATGAAACTGGAATTGGGATCTCCAATACCAATTGCATTATTTTGGGTCATGATAAAATTACTGGAATTGAATTATGATTTCACAAGCCACAATTCCACACTATTTCTTGAGAAGTTCAAAAGAATCAAAACCAAAAACATGGGATTCATTTGACGAGCTCTTGAGAAAAAAACACACCTTTGCCGTGACCACCCACTAAACACGCAACATCTTGGATCATCAATCTACTATAAACCGACCCAACTAGTATGTAACCATCTTATAAAGCACATTCAAATCTCACATCTACCCGATATAGAATTGGGAGTATTACAATCTCCCCCACTTTTTTCAGGAAAATCTTGCTGCCAACGTCGACTTTTCCAGGAAAATCTAGTTAATCTAGCAATGTCTTTTTTATCATAAAATCTTATGTTAATGGTTATGGGACCTCAAGCTCATTTATGACTGTTATTAATTGGGTATTCGCTTGCTCGTCCATTTTAGCTCGTGAGTGATCACAACAATGTCGCTCATACGCACTCAGCTCGTCTGTTTGCTAACTTTAAATAGGAGTTTGAGTTAAAAGATCAGCAAGAACATACATTCTTCTTGGATCTTGGCAAAGCAAGAAAACCAGATTGTAATTTCACATGGACATAAACCATAGATTGATTACATTAACCTTTGACAAAATATGATCACACGATCAAATTCTACGACAAATATATATTATCATACAACGTACTAAGGTTACCATTTCACAAATATTTCCTGTAATTGAAAGCCTAGAAGGGATTAAGGCTTGTCAACTGATCAAGAAGGCCAGTCACAGGAGTAGCAAGCCTAGGTTCATAAGCAAAACCATGCAACTCAGTTCCACCTTCTCCACAAACAAGGTATGGACAAGGTGGCATCCAAATCCACCTCTTTCTCCCAAAATCAAAAAACAACGCCTTCTCGTAACCGCCTTTAACCATCACCACCACAAACTCTCCGTGCCCGATGCAGTTAAAACCCCGCCCTCCTTCCAATTCCGCAAACTGCACGTAGAGTTGCTGCGGCATCCTCTCTATTTCCACCCATGTTGTCCCACACCCTTGAAGTGTCCACATTCTCAAGCTTTTTGGAACGTTTAGTTTGCTCTTTTCTACTGCTGCTATTAGTACAAGCTTCCCCTTACTCTCGACCAAGCTCGGTGATCTAAGAAACCTACGCATGGGAGCTTGAATCTTGCACCACTGATTAGTTGCTATATCGTAGCTCAATACGCTGAAAGGGCTGTAGTTCATGCAGTAAAACTTATGACCTTCTTGAACGTAAACCATTCGACCTGATTCTAGGCTGCAAAGCCTAGGGAGAGAAGAAGTGGTGCCCCAAAGAGAGTAAAAGCCGCCTGCATCGATGTGAAAGCTTTCCGTGGTTAAGTTCTTGACGGCGTAAGGAGATATCAGGTCGTCTCCTGCTACGATCAGGTCTATGGACGAGTTTGTCACAGTTAAGCCTATAGAGGGATAAAGCCTAGGCCTTAAGGTTGAAGGGATTGGAGTTAAAATCAGAGACCCAAAAAGTGGGTTGGAAAGAAGCATGCTCTTGGAGCCTGCTTCTTCTGAAGCCCAACAAATTAGTCCCCCCGACGACGAAGTGGGAATGAATCCGGGGGGAACTAAAGGGAACAAGAGGCGATACCATGTTAGGGTTTGAGGATCAAAGAGATAGCCTTCGTGGACGTTGTTAGCTCTATCGTCGTGAACATTGGCATTAATACTACCACAGTTGGTGCTCCTATAGATGGAGTTGTTGGGGTGGTTCTTTTGCTTGAAGAATAAGAAGTAACGGTGGCGGGGCGAGTCTTGGAGGTATAGTTGAAGGAATGTGTTGGAGAATAAGAGAGAGTACCATCTCTTACAAACGGAACGAGCTCGGAAAAAGGCTGGAGGTGGAAGGAAAGCGATCACGCGATCGACTAGCCTTGGTGGAAGTCTACTCCATATCCTACTATCCATCCATGGACTAGTAGTAAAACTAGTCATGATAGGATTTGGAGCTCTAGAGAAGGCATAAGGAATGCAGGGTAAGCCAATATGTGTACTAAAAGCTTCCATTGGAGTATAACCAGTAGGGTTTTGCTGGGGGTTTTTTTTTATATCAGTTTTAGAGAAGAATAGACAGTCCCTTTTGGGTATAGCTAGCTTGAAGCTTGCATTTCCACTTTTAAGGGTAAAGGGTAAAGGGCATGGTGAAATGGAGTGGGTTGTAAGTGATTTATATTGGGAAAGCTAAGGTAGTATTTTTGGGGCAAGTATATAGTACCATAGCTACTAGGGTTTGAGTTTGTTTCTCAATTTCAGTGGAGATGGATGTATACAGAAAGAGAGGAGTTGAAGTTAGGAGAAGTGTTGGTATAGGGTTGCTTCTTTTTTCCTATATCTTCTTTGTTGGGTTCTCATTTAGATTCGTGACAAGTGTTTATGTTTTTATAAAGGCAAGGCAACCATTATCTCTTTCCTATTTTCTTTTTCATTTTTTTTTCTAGATAAAGTGATTCATTCAAGCTAATGCATCTAAGTAACATAAATTATTTCTAGGTGTTACAGTAGGTCTCACAATTACAACTCATTATATATTAACCCACTCAACATAACTAACTAATTACGTAATTCAATTCGTTAATATTTTTGGGTTAACATGGGTAATCTGTTTTAACTCAAAAATATTAACGGATCGTGTTGGGTTAAATCGGGTCGGATCCACTATATGTTTCGACATGTGCCTTTATATACCCCCTCCGTCACTACATTATCGTCTTGGTGGACTTGGTGTATGGTTTAAGAAAACACATTTGACTGAATTATTGATATTAGTTTGATGTGTAGTTTACTTTAAAGTCCATGTGTATGTGGCCCGTAATTAAAGTATGATGAAAAAGTAAGGATAAAGAGGTAAAAGTGTTGACCTAAAAAGGAAAGTTTCAAACAAGACAATTATTTTTGGACGGATGAAAAATAAAAGGAAGACAATAATTTGGGAACGGAGGGAGTACTATAAATTTATGTTTTTCTTTGGAAAAAGTTGGGTTAAAACGGGTTGACCCGTTTTAATGTGGTACCCGTTTCAAACCGACCTGCGCAATATTTGGATTTTAACGGTTCTCGACCCGTTTCAACCCGGTACCTATTCCAACCCGACCAAAACCCAACTCAAACAATTATCAGGCCTAATGACAGACTTTTTTTGTGTTATACTTCTTTTGTTTTTAAATTATTGTTTTGATTTAACTTCTTGAGTCAACGAGTATTTTAAAGATAAAAATTAACGAATGCTTAATTATTTGGTAAAACACGTAATTCATAGTAGTTTTATCAGTGTTCTAAAACTTCCAGCTTAGACGCTAGACACCTCTCTACCGTCGCGAGTTTTTTAGTCACCGTTTAATTGGTCAAGTCGGCGCCTACGCTAAACCCTGCCGACCTTAATTTATTTTTGTAGCTTTGATTTTGATGAGTGCGGTGATCGGAGAAGGAGAGGGAGATGAACTGGAGAAGGAAGGGGGAGTGGTATTGGTGAGGAAAAGAGAAATGTAGAAAGAAAAAGAGTTTGATTTTGTGGATATTTAGTGAGCTTAGAGAAGGGATATATTAAATAGTTAGATCTAGGAGGAAAGAGATTGGAGGATGCAAAAATTAGGAGAGTCGGTCTATCGGAGAGAGAGAAAAAAAAAAGAAAGGAAGAAAAAAAGTTATCGGTCTGCTAGCGAAGAAAAAAAAGAAAGGAAGAAAAAAGGTTAACCAGGTCTGCCAGATAGAGAGAAGAAAGAAGAAGAAAAAAAAGATGAAGAAGAAGAGGGCTGTCTCGAGACTCAGAATTTAGAATGAGGAAGGATTAGAGAGGATATGTTAGAATGTGGGTTGTACGGGTAGTAGGTAGGTGAAGTAATATTTTTTTTGTTTTTAGTTCTAAACTTGACTGGTTTATTGCTTTGAGGTTATTGGGAATTGGGATTAGTGACATGTTTGTATATTTTTATTCATTTTACAAATATAGACAAGTGTTAGATAAAATGACAGACATAAAAAAAAATTAAATTTGTAATCAATATGTTTGATCTTTGATGTAAATTATCAAAAAAATAACAATTATACCTTATGTCTATATCTTATCTAAACCTCAATTACGTTCCAACTAGTTTTTTAAACGTTAGACGCTAACGTGTCATCCTACTCTATTTAGGAAAGTAGTGTTCTCTCTACATCCTAATGTTTGGATTTTTGAGTGTCTTTTGTGAAAAGGGTGTCAGTGACTAATTATGATGGATCCATCTATCATTTCAGTGTTTTCTTTTCAAGGCCGAGGAAGGAAGGAGGCAGAACTACAGAGTGAGTGACAAGTGGAGCTCTGGAGAGAGAGAGAGAGGGGACAGTGTGTGTGTGAATATTGACAAGTAGAAATTTTGTACGGAGAATCTGGTAAGCAAATAGTCAATGAGACAAACCATAAGTATCCAACTTAGTGAAAGCAAACTTCAAAGAAATGGTATACTTGGGAACTTGCAAATGGTAGTATAGTAAAACAGGCAAAAAATATAACTTACTACAAAACAAACATACTCTCTTCCATTTTAAATTATTACCGACTTTAATTCGACACATCATTTAAGAAAAAACTAAATTATGTGTTTATGTTTATGATACAGTATCAATATTAATATGATCAATATATGAAATATGCATGATGCAAAGAAATTAATACATGTATGAGATTTTATAAGGTCAGATCAATGTATACAAATAAATGGCGATGTTCCAAAAATTTAAAAAAATTGTGGAACTCATCTAAAAAGAGTATAATTAAGCATCTAAAAGCATTATCTCTTTTACACATACTAACTTTACACCTATTAATTAATATAAAGTTAAATATGGAAATTTCAGCAAACAAAAGTAATAAAATAAATTGAATGAAACAGAGTGAACTAACAAAATACTATTTCGAAACCGAAATCATAAAGATTTCAGACCAATAAGAAAAACATAGCAAACAAAATTAAAAAAGAAAAAAAATTAAAATACAAATATTTAAAATAACAAAACTTACGAACAAACTTTTTTTAAAAAATTAAATCTAAATCAGATAAAAATTAAATTGAGATTCAGTTGATTACGATAACAATCAATTAAGAAACTATAAACTAAATATTTGTAAACAATAAATCTAGGCCAGACAAAAAAAACCAGGCTGGAAAAAAAATTAAATTGATTCTTTTTTTTATAAAAAAATCTAGGCCGGACATAAAAAATATCTAGTCCCGTAAAGATAACAATAAATATAATATCTTAGTAAAACAATAACTGTAAAACCGTAAAGATAAACAATAAATCTAATATCTTAATAAAACAATAAAAAAAAGATAATTGTAAAACCGTAAAAAGATAACTGTAAAATCGTAAAACAATAACCGTAAAACCGTAATATAGGAGGTAAATAACTAATGTTCACACGCTTGATGTTTCAAATTAATGACAGCCGTAGGATGTTAGTAAAAAAATAAATCCTGACCTCTGAATAACCCTAATCAATTGTACGCGTGCAAACTTAGCTGTTTTATAATATAAATGATAGATGATTGATTGTATTATGACAAAGTCTTCTGTAAAACGGTCTTACGGATCTTAATTCGTAAGACGAAGTCCCACTCTTTCACAGCTCAACCTACTAACACGCAGTGAGTTGGATAAAGAGGATCCGTTTTATAAAAAAATGACTTTAAGATCGTCTTAACTAAGTTTTTACCATATATTATAAGTACTAATGTAATGTATGATTTTTTTAATGCTATTATATATTCGATCATAATTAAAATAAAAAGAAAAAATAAATATAAAATAGTAAAAGTATTTTCACAAGAAATAAAGGTAAGTTACAAGTTGCCTTTCTATGCAATGAAATTTCCTAGTACTAATACTATTGACAATAGTGTTGGTTTTTGGCCTCTTCTTTGCCTTTTTATGAGGTTAGGATTATATCTGAATCTGTCAATCTGATATGTAACTTTTTTTATTTATTCAAAACCAGATATGATTCATTTTTAGAGGAGCGAGTTTGGTAAGCAATATTTTGGAAAAATCGTATGTCGGTCCACTTTTCAAAATTTTTAATTATTATAGTATGTTTTTTATTTTTCAACCAAAAATATTATTTTTGGTGGCAAAATAATTATGATACCCTTAATAAACCGTAAACGCGCTACATGAGGTAATTATTTTTGCATCGCGTTACAATTAAACTATTAAACCGCGGTGCAAAAATTAATGCAATGAAATTTATGAATCGCTGTTCAAAAATAGACTAGAAAATTAAACTTTGAACCGTAGTGCAAATATTAATACAATGAAATTTATGAATCACGGTGTAAAAATAGAATAGAAAATTAAACTTTGAATCACAGTGCGAAAAATAATGCAATGAAAATAGATTAGGAAATTAAATTTTGAACCGCAGTGCATAAATATGATCTAATTCATTTTTGCACTGCGATATAATAGCATAAGAAATCAATTTACATTCTCCACGTTCTTTTTCAATCTCCTCCGTTATAAGCCTTTTTCTTCCTCATCATTCTATGCATTCGTTCCAACTGAAATTTTTTTCAACACAACACATATCCATTATACTTTCGTATTTCATGAATCAAAAAACATGTTTTGTTGCGCACAATCGTGATTTTCGAATCCACAGTGTGTTGACGGAGTTGTTGAAGAAGACGATGACATTTTTAGAACAATATTTCGAAAAGTGGTCTTTTACGATTGGAAAATAGAACAATTGACTTTTAGGATTAAAAACTTAGAAAAAATGATCGGTCAGAATTTTCCGCTTAAAAAAATTGAGTTTAGGTGTGGATCAGGATTTGCTCTAGCCCATTACTCTCCTAAAAATTGGCCCGACCCAAATGCATACATATAATTGTTTTGAACAATTGCGGATCGGTTCACTTTCCAAAGTTTTCAATCGCTCAAATCTCGTTTTTTTTCAACCGAAAAAGTATATTTTAAGGGCAAAAAGATTACAATACCCTTAATGAGCCTAACGCTCGCTACAAAAATGTATCGCGGTGTATCGATTTTTACACCGCGATGTATCAATTTAAATGAAATCAATTTTAATTACAAAATCCAATTTTTGCACCGCAACGAATCAATTTTTTCATCGCGATTCATAAATTTTAATTACCTAATTCAAATTGCATCGCGCTGCACCAACTTTTATGTATCGCGATGCAACCGTTTAAAACTAAACCGGACATTCATGTCCTCTGCCTTCTTTTTTCTTTTCCTCTATTGTAAGCCCGTTTCGTTGTGAAACAATAGTGATTTTCGAATCAAATGTGTTTACCAGAGCTATTGAAGAAGACAATAACATTTTCGAAACAATGTTTTGAAAAATAGACTTTTGCGATTTAAAAAATGAAATGAAAACTAGATGTATTACAAACTTTGAAAAAGTGATCGACCAAAATTTCACTAGGATTGTTATATTACCCTTACTAGTGATTTGGTTCTATTAGAACTACTAATTAACCGTAAACACCTGGGAGGAGTTGAACACCGAGTTTTACTAAAAAATTTCATCATTTCTTTTTATTTTTTAAAAAGTGTACTTTCTAATCTTTTTTATTTGAGATGTCATTTTTACTATTTTTTTTTTGCTAATATAGTTACTACTTTAATTGATGACCCACCGTGACATGGGCACTTTTGAAAATCAAATATTCTACTAATATTTATAATAGAATCAATTTATTTGCAGAATAAATGCAAGTCGGTTCATTTTTCAAAATTTATAACTTTTCCGGTCGTGCATTTGTTTTTCAACTGAAAGAGGACACTTTTAGTTGCAAAAAGATTTTGATACCCTTAAAGAGTCTAAGACGTGTTACAGAAATACATCGCGATGCATCAATTTAAACGTAATCAATTTTAATTACAAAATCTAATTTTTGCACCATGATACATAAATTTTAATTACATAATCCAATTTTGCATCGCGATAAATCAATTTTTGCATCGCGATATATAAAATATTACTTAATCCTATTTTATATCGCAATACAAAATCATAATGAAACTGAACATGTCTTCCACCATCATCTTCCATCTCCTTAGTCGTAGTCGTAAGCCTTCTTATTCCTTCTCCACCTTCGTCCCTACTGAAAAATCTTTTAATCAAACACATATCAATTATAGTTTCGTATTTAATGAATCAAAAAAATTGTTTATCTTTTGGGGGTGTTGCCCCCAAACCCCTGCAACCATTTCGTTGTGCAACAATGATGATTTTTGAATTTCAAGTGCCGCTCGTAGTTGTTAAAGTAGACGATGACATTTTAAGAACATTTATTTCGAAATTAGACTTTAGCGGTTGAAAAAAAGAAGACGAGACTAGAGGGGTTATAAACTTTACAAAAGAGATCGACCAGAATTTCACCCTTCATTTTTCTTAATACTGAGTCAAACAAGACCTTTTTTGTAAGGGTGATAACCGGGCCAGTCCCTTTTGAATGAATTATAACCTCTCCAGTTCACTTTCTTTTTTTTCAACAAGTTAAGTACACTTTTGAGGTTAAAACGATGAAGGTACTCTTAATGAAGAAAATGCTCATAGACAAAGCCATTATACAAATTTGGGCATCGCAAAAAATAAAAATTAGGCATCGCAATGCAAAAATTCTCGCCCCAATTTGGGTATCGCAATACAAAAATTGAACATCGGTAATTAATTTTGGGTATCGGTAATTAAATTTGGGCATCCCAATGCAAAAATCTCAACAAATTTGGGCATCGTAATGCTTCTGAAGCAAAAATTGGGCATCGGTCCAAAGAAAGTGCCCTATATAAGGGTATGATGGCAAGAGAGAATGAACATAATAGACAAGTAGTACATATGGATGCTTTAACTTTTTCTCTTTCTTTCCCACTCTTTTCTCATTTTTTTGTACCCCCACCTTATTCTAGTAAACAAGTTGAAAAGTGCAAGGCTTTCATGCTAGACGGAGTAGATTCATCAACCCGAACCAGTGACGAATGTACATTGACGCGGGAACCAACCCTCATCTGTTCAAGGAAGAATTGTTCAAGATGAAGTTGACAATGACAACAATGCCCACATCGGAGTCTTCGACGCCCACATAAGAGTCTTCGATGCCCACATGGAATTTGTTATGGTTTTATACCATTTACCAATACAAAAACAGGAGCAAACTATCCAAGCTTTGTTTCCAGATTACCCAAAATTAGTCACCAACATTAATTAACCCAAGCTCTAACTGCAAAACAATGTTAGACTGAAAATATAGAATAACAGTTAATATGAGAACAACTTGAGTATCCTTGGCCGAAGCCTCACTCGATCTGTCTAGAGCTTATGATTGCCTAGGCTCAGATCCCCACAACACAATGCTATACACTGAGTATAGCAAAACAGTCCAACCAAGAGTTAACCACCGAAAGGGACAATTGTTCCAAGGATTTCTCACTGTGAAACCAAACCCAAGCCTTCCAACAGAATAACCCCAAGAAACCCCAATTACCCTTCTCACAGAACCCTCGAATTAGAGACCTCAAAATCACAGTGTTTCCCTTTGTAGATTACCTCACCACTCACAGCTTATGGAAGCAGAGAAGAAGTAGAAGAGAACACACAAGAGAGAGAGATTACCGTGCTGTCAATCGCATCTCACAAGGGGGCGGACAGAAGGAGTATATATAACAGCCAGCCAAGGCAATCATCCGCAAAAGCAAGGCAATCAATCGCGAGGAATTTGTGACGGGAGCAATCAACGAGTTGATTGGAACAAGGTATGGAAGGGACCGGATTTTCTGGGTCAAAAAAGGAAGCAACACCGAAAAGAACCAAGCCGCGAACACAAAGAACGCACAGAATGCCGCGATCAAACCGAGAGGGAAAGGGGCGGGCTGAACACAGGGGTTATTTGGGTTGCTTTGGGTTTGGGCTTCACAAAAATATATAAAAAAAGGAATACTTTGTGTGATTTTGGTGATATTTTTTATTGTTCTGTGTTGGTTTTCCAAAAATGGCAAACTCGTCATCGTCCTATAATTTGGTACCCTTTGATGGGAAAACAGATTTTTCTATTTGGCAACAGAAAATGAAGGGCATTTTGATAAAGGAAAAAGTCTTTAAAGCTATAACTTTAAAATTTTCTGAAAATGAAAAATCGGACGATAGGACTGAAATGGACGAGTCGGCTTATTATTCCATACTTTTGAACTTGAATGACTCAGTGATAAGGAAGGTTGGTAAACTTGGATCTGCTAAAGAACTTTGGGATAGGCTAGAAGAACTTTATTATGAAAAATCGTTACCTAGCAAATTATATCTCTTGGAACAGTTTTTTCGATTCAAACTAGACCTTGATAAAGACATGGAGGATAATATCGATGTTTTCACTAAGTTAGTTCAAGACATTAAGCAAACCGGAGATAAAAACATTGATGATTACACTGCTATTGTTCTTTTAAATGGTATTCCTGATTCTTATGCTGACGTGAAATCTGCTATTAAGTATGGTAGGGATGATATCACACTTGATAAGGTGATTGTTGGGTTAAAAAGCAAAGAATTAGATTAAAAGTAAATAGGGGTAAATCTCAAGCCGGTGAGGTTCATATGGTAAGAGGAAGACAACATGATAGAAACAATGGTCAAAATGGCGAAGAACAAAATCATGGTCAAAATCAGAATTATGGAAACAACAGGGGTAGAAGCCAAAGTAGGTCTAAGAATGGATCTAAGAAAAGACTCTGCTACAACTGCGGTGAATCTGGTCATTTTAAGAAGGATTGCACAAATCCTAAAAAGAAAAGTCAAAATCAGAATCATGATAATCAAAAAGATTGTAATTTGGCCTTGTGTGAAGATGGTGGTGATGTTTTTATGGTAACGGAGTCTTGTGAAACCAAAGTGAATTATGTGAACTCTATTTTTGCATATATGAATGAGTGGGTTATAGATTCTGCGTGTGCGTTTCACATGACACCTTTTAAAAATGTTTTTTCTTCATACAAAGATGTGGAAACTAGAACTGTTTCCTTGGCTAATGGTAAGAATTGTCAAATTCCTGGAATTGGCAATGTGTGCTTGAAATTTGATTCGAGTATACTTTGACTTTGAAAATGTTAGACACGTGCCTCCGATTTGTGTAATAATCGATCTCGTGTGCATCATTGGAAGATGATGGGTTAGAGGGTAGATGGGGAATGGGTGAGATGAAAATTTAAAAGATAACTTGGTTATTTTCAAAGCCGAAAACGGCGAAACCTCAGTATGTGTGTGATCTTTGCTCTGTGTCTTTTATTGAGAATCATGCAAATGTTGTTAAGAGTGATAAAACAAATTTGATGGATAAAAGCCTTGGACATCATAGGTTTAGTTTTCCACCTCCCTCCCTAGAGAATTACTCATAAAAATTCCTTGAGTTGATCCATGTGGATCTGTTTCGGGTCCTTTGTTACCCACTCATGGTGGGAATAGGTTCTTCGTCTATCGTTGATGACTTCTCACGAAAAGTCTGGATAGTTTTATTAAAAGAGAAAACTGAAGTTTTTGAAAAATTTAGAACTTGGAAGATTTTGATTGAAAATTGAACCGGTATGAAAATTAAAAGGCTTAGGACGGATAGTGGGTTGGAGTTTTGCAACTGTGAGTTTGAGAGTTTTTGCGCCGAGAGTGGGATTGACCATCAAAAATCTATCCCTTGTAGCCCTCATCAGAATGAGGTTTTGCAAGCGTATGATTCAGATTTTGGTAGGACGTGCAAGGTCATGCTTGCCACGTCAGTCTTTCCAAATGTTTTGGGAGAGGCGGGTGTGTGCCGCCTATGTCATTAATAGGTCTCCTATCCCGCCTAATGGGAGATGTCTGAGGCGTGTTTTCGGTGGAGAAGTTGTTTTACAAAACTTTAGAGTTTTCGGTTGTGCTGCTTATATTCATTGAGAGAACAACACTTTTGAACCAAGACCGGTTAGGTGTGTCTTCTTAGGGTACGCGGAGGGTGAAAAAGGTTATAAATTATGGTTAAAAGAGGAACCAGGTTTTGAAACAATCATTAGTAGAGATATTACCTTTAATGAGAATGAGTTTCCTTGCTTAAATGAACCTGTTCCCCCTCCCCGCTCCAAATATGGTGGAGCAACCCTTATTGTGAGTTCTCTTGTTATGATATATGATTCATGTGGATTGTTGTTATTGCCTCGAAAATCCTCGACTTACTTGGTGTTTGTTGAGGTGTCTTTCTTCTTCTTACTTTGTGTTGGAATAAGTTAGATTTTGATGCTTACTTTGTGTTTGCTTTCTGGTGTTCTTGTTTCCTACTTTGTGTTGGAACAAGTTCCGTGTGTAGGCTATGATGTACCCCACTTGTGTCCATGAGTTCAATGTGATTGACCCGATACTTGTTCCAAGGTGGAGATTGTAAGTGATGGGCCTCAGATTTGGGCAGCCCACTTGGTGAAGCCCAAACCCAAAGCAACCCAAATAACCCCGTGTTCAGCCCGCCCCTTTCCCTCTCCCCGCTTTGATCGCGGCATTGTCGCTGCTCTTTGGTGTTCTTGCTTGGTTCTTTTCGGGTGTTGCTTCCTTTTTTGACCCAGAAAATCCGGTCCCTTCCATACCTTGTTCCAATCAACTCGTTGATTGCTCCCGTCACAGATTCCTCGCGATTGATTGCTTTGCTTTCGCGGATGATTGCCTTGGCCGGTCAGTATATATACTCTTCGTCGCCTGGTGAGATGCGATTGACGCACGGTAATCTCTCTCTTGTGTTCTCTTCTCTCTGCTTCCATAAGCCGTGAGTGGTGAGGTAATCTCAGGAAACACTGTGATTTTGAGGTCTCTAATTCGAGGGTTCTGTGAGAAGGGTAATTGGGGCGGGCTGAACACAGGGGTTATTTGGGTTGCTTTGGGTTTGGGCTTCACCAAGTGGGCTGCCCAAATACAGGCCCAGCCATCACTTACAGAATTCCTAATTGAATTCTATCCGGGTCAGAAAGCTCCTTCCAAGATCCAACTATAGCAATTGAGTCTAATAAAGGAAATTTCAGAGTGGATGATGCTTAAGGCACTCAGGTCAAGGTACTAGTTAATACTGAAGGTAATGGGTTGCGCACACATTCTCTATATTTTTTTTTATTTCGCCGGTGCAAGGAGCCAAGATAGTGGATAACGTCAATACCTTGAATTCTAAGGATGATACTGGAAAATTGTAAACGGTGGAGACTATTGATGTCGCCGGTCTTCGTCAATTTGAACGTGGGTAATACAACATCTAACAGTTGGCTAAACCATTAAAAGTATTAATTTCACACAAAAATAACCAAGAACGTGGGTAATACTTTGCAAAAAGATATTCTCTCTATTTTTTTACAAATCATGTCGGTAGCCGAGAAAACAAAATAAGTTAACTACGGGCTCTCGCATTTTATAGCAACCCTAATCTCCCCTACTTCGCGAATAGCTAAGGTGGATTGATCGCGTGTCAAAACAAATTTTCAAAGTAGCTATCAGTATGTGTCACAACAACACTAACTGTTAAATTGATTGGTCTGAAATGTAAAGGTAGCTCTCGCGGATCCTAACATTTCTAAAACCACTTAATTATTGGTCAATCAATTAAATACATTTAGTCCAAAAAATAATAACCGAACATGAATATATACTAAATAAAGAGAGAGATTAAATTAAAGACAAAACACACATTTGGTTCACTGTACTTTATAAAAGGTTACAATTAGGGCACTGAGACTTCAAAGTTTTCGAAGTGGCCACTGTACCATTGTTATCTTGCAATTTAGCCCATTTTTTGGATGGACGTTAAGTTTAACCATTAAGTTATGTTAATTACCTATTTTTCCCTCATCTTCATCACCATCCTCTATATTAAAAAAACTAGAGAAGAAAAACCCAACTCTCAATTAAAAATTTAGATCGTAGGTTTGAATCAAAACCACTATCTGAAATCAAACCTAGATCTGAAACAGAAACACAAAATGGAACAGAGATAACAAAAACCCAGATCTGAAACAAAAACGTTGATTTGAATAGAGATAACAAAAAACCAGATTTGAAACAAAAATGCAAATTTGAACAGAGGTAACAAAAACCCAGAACTGAAATCAAACCTAGGTTTGAATCAAAACACATGTTAAAACACAACACATATGGATGCTTCTTCTTCCCACATTCTCTCCCAAGCCGCCCGTGATGGCTCATTTCTCCAACAACCAAATTCAATTATCTCCCTCCCCACCTTTTCCACCCGCCTCCAGTCTCTCTATGTTGGATTAGAGTCACCAACAGAGAGGCTCTGTAGTAAAGAAATGGGGTAGGAGCAACAGGAGGCAGGCCTAGGCGATGAGATATTTCTTCAACATATGATGTTCAGCTTCAAATGATTTGATTTGAAACTAATAATACTCTAGATGCTCGAGTTGCTCTTCATCTTGCCCAGGCAAGCGGTGATGCTTGAAATTAGAAGAGAATTATTGGCGTAAAAAACTTAGAATGAAAATGACTTAAAGAAAGGGATGGGAACATATTTTTTTTTAACACTTTTGTCAAGACTAGTCATAGTAAACTTGGTCCGGTTGGATTGTTCGTGGATCCCAGTTCCACTTTGCCATGGATTTCGTGACCAATGTAGAAGTTGAGGACAAAGAAATTGATACCTAAATGGAGATTCAGATTTGGGTTTGCCATTGTAGTTTGTTTCAGATTTGGGTTTGATTTTAGATAGTGATGAAGGCGACGACAAAAATATGTATTTAAATTAAGTTAACGTCTGAACTTAACCCCCATCCAAAAATTGGGTTAAATTGCAAGATAACTCTGGTACTACTCCGAAAACTTTGAAGTCTCAGTGCCTAATTGCAATCTTTTGTAAAGTACAGTAGCTCAAATGTGTGTTTTGCCTAAATTAAAACACTGCATTTGACATAGAAAATAATCGTATTCCATAAATAAATTAAGCACAAAACTAATTCCACAATTCACAAGATTTTTAACCCTAGAAATTGCAACAAATATCATTAAATAGAGATAGGAAGAATTAAACCCATCGATGTTGATATCTAAGGTTGAAATCACTTGTAAAGGTTTCTTTGGCTCTTGAAATGATACTCCAAACCTTCAATGGTGATCAAATCTTGAGAGAATAGAGAGAAATTGGTGAAGATGGGTTGCTGTCCAATTTGGGACCTAAGTCCCGAAATGGGGACTTAATTCTAAATATAGGGTTGTTTTGGAGATTAAAAAAGGAGGGCAATTGTGTCTCCAATAAGCCAGGGGAAAGGTAAGGAGTTTCGGGGCTAAAAGAGGAAGAGAAAGGCTAATGGGTTTGGTCGGTGGATGGACTGCTCAGGTTGGAGAAGACGCGAATCATCCAAGGGAGAAACATGTCAGTATGTGAGATGAAGCGGACGGCAAAGGAAGGAAATGGTCCGAATCTGGGCCACTTTAAACACCCAAACCTCTACTTGTATAACATGTCTTATATGTATGATTAACATGCTAATGGTTTATGCACGGTTGGTCTAGCCGAAACCATTTTACAATTATGTACAACTATATTATAAAAGAGCTCATAGTCTAACTGACGGCCCTGATCGAATTGTGATAAACACAACTGACGATCCAGATTGATTTGTAAGTATGTGAGTTACAAATGAATCCCTCAGTTATGATTATGTTTGAATTACCCCTCTACAAATTACATATACAACCTTAAGTTGTGGGTTTTGTTTGAATTACCCCGTTAGTTATGGGCTTTGTTTATCCCGACCATTCATTGAATTGATCTCATACCGACACCGTGCTTATGGCACGAGCACATATACTAGTCTATATTATAAAAGAGCACAAGGTTTAACTGGTGGTCCTGATTGAATTGTGCTAAACACAACTGACGGTCCAGATTGATTCGTAAATATGTCAGTTATAAATGAACCCCTCAGTTATAAGTTACACATATTATAAACAAGGGCGTTTGGTCTAGTGGTATGATTCTCGCTTTGGGTGCGAGAGGTCCCGAGTTCGATTCTTGGAAAGCCCCTTCATTAAAAATCCATCTTTTTGTACACCAAAATAAAAATAAAAGGATATTTGAATTCATTTCCTATCTGTTATCAATATATAAAAGGAGTTTTCCCTAAGAAAATGGTTTATATAAAAAACACAGAAACATATAATCATGAAAGTATTAACATAAGAAATTTTTACCGTTAAATTGAGCAATAGATGTGGAAATTACGGTTGCATTACAAAATTTTACCTTCAAATATTTAAAAAATAATTCCATTTTTTAACTTTCCTTATGAAGATATATTTTATTAATATCTATAATACAATAGAAGTTAGTTTATACGTGTGTAATTGACTTGAGATAAGTAACAGTTAAGATTTATTATTTTACTTTAATCTTACGGCCGTAATTTCTTCCTCATGTCGCATGTGTGAACGATAGTTTGCGGTAATCACCGGCCAGGATTTAATCTAATCTTAACCGTTTTTATATAAACCTATTCCTATTCACATTTTATAATTGTAACTGTAATCCAAATCGTATCTAAACCTATTCCTATTCACGTTAATCCAATTGTAAACCTATTCCTATTCACGTTAATCTAATTGTAATTGTAACTGTAATCCAATTGTAAACCTATTCCTATTCATGTTTTATAATTGTAACTGTAATCCAAATTGTATCTAAACCTATTCTTATTCACGTTAATCTAATTATATCTAAACCTATTCCTATTCACGTTAATCCAATTGTAATTGTAACTGTAATCCAAATTGTATTGTAACTGTAAAGGCTTATTTTGTAGGGCCAGAGAGAAAAAAAGGCAGTATAAGTGATAATTCATTTTACTGTTATTGTTTTACAGTTTTACCGTTATTGTTTTACAGTTAATTCATTTCCACATTAGTAAGTTTTAATTTTAGTCCATTAGTAAGTTTTGAATTTTTTTATTTTTTATTTTTAATTGTTATCATAATCAACTTAATCAATTTAATTTTTTTTCGACCCGCAATTTAGTATAAAAATAAATTTTTTTTAAAAAATTCGTAAGTTTTGTAATTTGAAATATTTGTTTTTTTACTTTTTAACTGTTATCGTAATTAACTTAATTAATTTATTTTTCGAAACTGAATCCCAATTTAATTTATGTCTAAGTTTTAAATATTTATATTATACTCCCTCCGTCCCTAAATTATCGTCCTCCTTTCCTTTTTCGTCCGTCCCAAAATAATTGTCCACTTTGAAACTTACCTTTTTAGAACATCATTTTTACCACTTTACCCTTACCTTTTCACCCTACTTTAATTATGGGTCGCATACTCATGGGCTTTAAAAGAAACTACACATTAAACCAATATTAATAATCCAGTCAAATATGTTTTCTTAAACGGGGCGCCGGGTCAACCAGGACAATAAATTAGGGACGAAGGGAGTATTATTTTTTCTTTTTAATTGTTATCGTAATTAACTAAATCAATTTAATTTTTTTTCGGCCCACAATTTCGTATACAAATAATTTTTTTTTTGAAAAATCGTAAGTTTTGTAATTTGAAACTTATATTTTTCTTTTTAAATGTTATCATAATTAACTTAAACAAATTATAAGTAAATATATTTATATTTTAATATTTTTCTTTTTAATTGTTATTGTAATTAACTTAATCAATTTTTTTTTTTCGGTCCGTAATTTCGTATACAAATAATATTTTTTTTAAATCGTAAGTTTTGTAATTTGAAATATTTGTATTTTTCTTTTTAATTGTTATCATAATTAACTTATACAAATTAAAAGTAAATATATTTATATTTTATTTTTTTAATTGTTATTGTAATTAACTTAATCAATTTAAATTTTTTATAGCCCGCAATTTCATATACAAATAATTTTTTTTAAAAAAAATCGTAAGTTTTGTAATTTGAAATATATTTTTTTATTTTAACTACTATCATAATTAACTTAGACAAATTATAAGTTAATATTAATTCATTTCCACATTATTTGCTTCATTTATTGATAAATTCCCAAACTAGCCCGTGCCATCGGCACGTGCAAGAATACTAATCTATATTATAAAAGAGCTCAAGGTCTAACTGGTGGTCCTGATCGAATTGTGCTAAACAAAACTGACGGTTTAGATTGATTCGTAAGTATGTAAGTTACAAATGAACCCCTTCGTTATGAGTTACAAACATAATAAACAAGGGTGTTTGGTCTAGTGGTATGATTCTCGCTTTGGGTGCGAGAGGTCCCGAGTTCGATTCTCGGAACGCCCCTTCATTAAAAATCCATTTTTTGGACACCAAAATAAAAATAAAAGGATATTTGAATTCGATTCCTATCTCTTATCAATATATAAAAGGAATTTTCCCTAAGAAAATGGTTTATATAAAAAACATAGAAACAGATAATCATGAAAGTATTAACGTAAGAAATTAATTGAGCAATAGATGTGGAAATTACGGTTGCATTACTGAAATTTTACCTTCAAATATTTTAAAAAAATATTCCATTTTTACTTTCCTTATGAGAATATATATTATATTAATATCTATATTATAAAAGAGCTCAGGGTCTAACTGGCGACTATGATCGAATTGTGATAAACACAACTGACTGATTTGTAAGTATTTGAGTTACAAATGAATCCCTCAGTTATGATTATGTTTGAATTACACCTCTACAATTACATATACAATCTTCAGTTGTGAGTTTTGTTTGAATTACCCCGTCAGTTATGGGCTTTGTTTATCTCGATCATTCATTGAATCGACCTCATACCGATATCGTGTTTTTGACATGGACACGTATACTAGTTTTATTTAACTAAACTCAAGTGAAATTTGCTAAAATTTATTGTGATGTTAATTTATATAGTTTTTTCATTATGTCATTGTATTCTTTTTCTCTTTTTTGTCAAGAAAAAAAAAAGAAATGAGTTGAACATTACTTACCAACTAAATACCAAAATTGGGCTAACTAATTATATTTGAGCTAAAAGAAAATGTTTTAAAAACTAAAAATATAAACAACTAATGAAAGCAATTAAATCTATATTAACACGAAAGTGCTTTGGCAACATCAAATCAAGATTAGAAAGATAGGATTGCTATATTTCTAGTCTAACCAGTGTTTAAATTAATCATCTCTCTACTTTTCTTTGACTCAAGTCTTGGTAATCCGGCGCACTTTAATATTTACTACGGGCTTTCACTTCGTATAGCAAATTTAGCTACAACTTCTTGCTATGGGCTCTCGCTTCTTATAACATAAGAGAAAATAGTCACGTGTCAAAACAAGCACCAAATGACTATCAACGCACGATATCCTCACGGTCTCATGTCACACAAACAATTATAGTGATTTTCAGAATTAAAAGGAATGGCTCTCGCTACGTATCCTATAATTCTAGTGATCATCTAATAGTTGGCTAAACCATTAAAAGCATTAAGTTCACACCAAAATAACCATGAACGTGGGTAATACTTTGCAAATAGATATTCTCTCTATTTTTCTACAAATAATGTCGGTAGCCGAGAACACAAAATAAGTTAACTACATGCTCTCACATTTTATAGCAATCCTAATCCCCCTACCTCGTAAATGGTTAAGGTGGATTGATCCCGTGTCAAAACAAATTCTCAAAATAGCTATCGGTGTGTGTCACAAAAATACCAACTATTAAATTGATTGGTCTGAAACGTAAAGACAGCTTTCGCGGATTCTAACATTTCTAAAACCACTTAATTAATGGTCAATCAATTAAAAGCTTTTAGTCCAAAAAATAATAACCAAACATGAATGTATACTAAATAAATAGAGAGATTAAATTAAAGCAAAACACACATTTGTGTCACTATACTTTACAAAAAGGTTGCAATTAGGCCACTGAGACTTCAAAGTTTTCGAAGTGGTCATTGTACCATTATTATCTTGCAATTTAGCCTATTTTATGGATGGACGTTAAGTTTAACCATTAAGTTATGTTAATTACCTATTTTTCCCTTGTCTTCATCACCATCCTCTCTAATAAAAAACTAGAGGAGAAAAACCCAACTCTCAATTAAAAATTTAGAACGCAAGTTTGAATCAAAACCATTATCTGAAATCAAGCCCAGATCTGAAACAAAAACGCAGATTGGAACAGAGATAACAAAAAATGTTGATCTGAAACAAAAATGTAGATTTGAACAGAGATAACAAAAATCCAGATTTGAAACAAAAATGCAAATTTGAAAAGAGGTAACAAAAACCCAAAACTGAAATCAAACCCAGGTTTGAATCAAAACACATTTTAGTACACAACATATATGGATGCTTCTTTTTCCCTCATTCTCTCCCAAGTCGCCCATTCTCGCTTCATCGCCCGTGATGGATCATCTCTCCAGCAACCAAATTCAATTCTCTCCCTGCCCACCTTCTCCACCCGCCTCCAGTCTCTCTATGTCGGATCAGAGTCACCAACAGAGAGGCTCTGCAGTAAAGAAATGGAGTAGGAGCAACAGGAGGAAGGTGATGAGATATTTCTTCAAGAGATGATGTTCGGCTTCAAATGATTTGATTTGAAACTAATAATACTCTAGATGCTCGAGTTGTTTCATCTTGCCCAGGCGAGTGACGATGCTTGAAATTAGAAAATAATTATTGGCGTAAAAAATTAGAATGAAAATGACTTAAAGAAGGGATGGGAACAGAAAATTCTATAACGCTTCTTTCAAGACTAGTCATAGTAAACTTGGTCGAGATGGATTCTTCGTGGATCCCACTTCGAATTTGCCATGGATTTCGTGACCACCGTGGAAGCTGAGGACGAAGAAATTGATACCTAAATGGAGATTCAGATTTGGGTTTACCATTGATTTTTGTTTCAAATTTGGGTTTGATTTCAGATAGTGATGAAGGCAAGAGCAAAATATGTATTTAACATAAGTTAACGTCCGAATTTAACGCTCATCCAAAAATTGGGTTAAATTGCAAGATAACTCTGGTATAGTGGCTACTCTGAAAACTTTGAAGTCTCAGTGCCTAATTGTGACCTTTTGTGAAGTACAGTGGCCCAAATGTGTGTTTTACCTAATTTAAAATACTACATTTGACATAGAAAATAATCGCATTCCATAAATAAATTAAACGCAAAGCTAATTCCATAATTCACAAGATTTTTAAGCCTAGTAATTGCAGCAAATATCATAAAATAGAGACAGGAAGAATTAAACCCATCGATGTTGATATCCAAGGTTGAAATCACTTGTAAAGGTTTATTTGGCTCTTGAAATGATGCTCCAAACCTTCAAGCAAGGTTCTAAAAATCGTTAGGCGGCCGCTAGGCGGCACATTAGCGTCTAGTGCCTAGGGGACTAGTCGGGGCGTAATTGGGGCCTAGGCGGGGACTAGAATTAAGGCATAATTACCATTTTTTTTTGATAATTTACATCAAAAATCAAACACATTGAATACAAATTTAATTTTTTTATGTTTGTCATTTTATCAAACACTTGTCTATATTTGTAAAATGAACAAAAATATACAAACCTACCATTAATCTCAATTTTCAACAACCCCAAAGCAATAAACCAGTCAAGTTTAGAACTAAAAACAAAAAAGATTTTACTTCAGTTCGCTCCCCATTACCTCCCTCTCTGCCTCACCATTACCACTCCCCTTCCTTCTTCAGTTCGCCCCCCTTCCTTCTCCGGTCACCGCATGCCACAAAATCAAAGGTACAAAAATAAATTAAGGTCGACGAGATTTGGCATAGACGCTGACTTGGTAGATTAGGCGGCGACTAAGAAAGTCGCGGCGGTAGAGAGGGGCCTAGCGTCTAGGCGGGGCCTAGGTGGAGCTAGGCGGGGAGTTTTAGAACACTGCCTTCAAGGGTGATCAAATCTTGAGAGAATAGAGAGAAATTGGTGAAGATGGGTTCTTGTCCAATTTGGGACCTAAGTCCCAAAATGGGGACTTAATTCTGAATCTAGGGTTGCTTTAGAGATTAAAAAAGGACGAAAATTGAGTCTCCAATAAGCCAAGGGAAAATTGGGGAAAAGTAAGGAGTTTCAGAGCTAAAAAGGAAGAGAAAGTCTACTGGGTTTGGTCGGTGGATGGACTGCCCAGGTTGGAGAGCATGCGGATCCTCCAAGGGAGAAACATGCCAGAATGTGAGATGAAGCAGGCGGCAAAGGAAGGAAATGGCCCGGATCTGGGCTGTATGACCCCGAACCTTCATGTGTTCTAATTACTTGCTTTACGGAAGGAATAACCATTGCAACTCGTGTCCGACTTGATATGAGAATCTTTAGACGTGTAGGTAGGCTATTTAGAGGCCTATACTTTAGTTCTTTATGTTCCTTAAGACTTTAACTTGTTTAAGTTACAAGTCGTAACTCGACGATAGTCGGAAGCCGACTCGATTTAGTGTTCTCGCGTAGTTCTTTCTTGTGATCTCGATTATAGCCTAGGTCATTTCTTGAGTATCTTGAGTAGACTTTGAGTATTAAACTTCTTAAGGAATAGATTCCCTAAATCTAATCATGTTTTGATGCTTAACGCATCACATTCGTCTCTATCGCGTTGTGTGAAACCGAACCTCGCGTATGTTGCATCCTTTGGAGTTTCTATACTCGGGTATCATTATTGGACCATATAGGACTACTCTAGTCCATATCATAACCCTTCCCGTATGTTTTATAACATTGATCTTGATCATAGTATGTGTGGGTTCCCAGGGTCGGTGCGCCCGCGCCCCGCGTGCCCTTGGATAGGGGTGCGCGTACGTGCGGATGCGGGACGTCCACTGCTCTCGTTCCACCCTCCCTTTTTTAGGGGAAGACGAAAGCAAAAGTGCGAGAGGAGTGCTGTCTATGATAGCGCGTTGGAATGCGCCTCGGTTGCCTTTAGTGGATTTTTGATCCAATATGGGAACTTTGAGTTTCTCGCATCAAGTTATCCCTTTTTTAGGGGATTCCAGGATATGGGAATGCATCACCCTTTCATTCCCATTTTCCCTTTTTAAGGGAAAAACAGAAAAGTGCAAAAAAGGATGTTACGACACCCCCACTGTGGATTTTATTAAAAATAGCCTTATGACCCGTTTCGGATCACTATGGGAGCTTTGAGTTTCCCGCATCAAGTTATTCCTTGTTTAGGGGATATCATGATATGAGAATACACAACCCTTTCATTCCCATTTTCCCTTTTTTAGGGGAAAACAGAAAAGTGCAAAAAAGGATGTTGCGACGCCCCACTGGATCCAAAAAGTTTTAGAGTCGCCATCTTCATTTTAAGGCAAAAATAAAGCAAAACTAGAAAAAAGAAAAGAAAAACCAGAGATAGAAAATGGGTTTGAAGGCTAAGTTACGAGTTGGGAAGGTGTTAGGCACCCAACTCGCCCTTTCGGTCTCAAAATAGTTTTTGGCTAAAGTATGCTTATTGTTATACTCCCTCCGTCCCTAAATTATCGTCCTCCTTTCCTTTTTCGTCCGTCCCAAAATAATTGTCCACTTTAAAACTTACTTTTTTAGAACATCACTTTTACCACTTTACCCTTACTTTAATTATGGGCCACATATATATGGGCTTTAAAGGAAACTACACATTAAACCAATATAAATAATCAAATCAATTGTTTTTTCTTAATCTGTGCGCCGGGTCAAGCAGGACAATAATTTAGGGACGGAGGGAGTATTTATTTAGCAAATAAGTAAAGCATTAAAAGACAGGAAAATAAAACAAATACATCCGTGGCTACATTATTTACGGAATTGCAGCCATTTTCTTACAATAATTACAAATATATTTAAAACTATTTGGCCATTATAACGGCTCTTTTACATAATATTTTCTAATCTAATCCGGGCAGCACAACGGCTTATATTGGCTACATTGGGCCGAATTTAAATAATAACTTTATAAATAATAAATAAAAAGAATGCCCTTAAAGACTATTACCTTTTAGAGCGGTAGTGTGCTCGCTCTGTCCTTCAGGGAGATGGAGTCTTTTGTTGTTGTTGTTGTGTTGTTGTTGTTGTGATTCGAGCAGAGTAACTGCTTATTTTGGTTGACTTTGGCTCGTTCACTCGGGCAGAAGGACGGCTTATTTCGGATGGTTTTGACCTTTTTGGTTGGGCGGAATAACGACTTACTTTTTGTGTTTTTCAGCTCATTACTCGGGCAGAGTAACGGCTTACTTTGTGGATTTTGGGCCGGGGAAGTGGGGTGGATACCTAACTAAAAGGCTAGGGATCACTTTTAACCGGTGGATTTGTGTTTTGGCGGAGTTTGGACGGGGTTTGGAAGCTTTGGTGGGCTACACACACCTATCTCACTTCTCTCACTACTTCGGCGTTGTTGAGTCGCGGAGAGAATTTCTTAGCGTTTCTTCGTCTCTGATTTCGTGTGTCCGAAAGTGAGCCCCAGCACTCCTATTTATAGCTGGGAGGAGGGACTAGTCGGGAATTAAGAATTCCCTCAGCGAGCATCGATCAATTGTGCTCCAGCCTTCACAGTGTGTACAATGCGTTAAGTCCCAGAGGTACTGTAGCACTCCTGGCGCGGAATACACCACCCTTAAGCGTGGCGCCAGATGTCCCTTAAGGCCGCGCCAAGTGACTATTCAATTAGTACATTACATTAGTTTTATACTTCAGTGGCTAATCGGGCTGCGTATCGATTAGCGTGGCAACTGTGTATAGAACTTTGCCTTGTATAGTTTTTGTAGGACTTTTCGTTCGCCGGAAGACCCTTCTCGCTTCACCGGAAGACCTGCTCAAAGCTTAAGATCGGTGGACCTCGTGTCCAGCTGATCTGCTTCAACGTGTCCTCTCCAGCAAAAAGCTAATTGGATTAATTCAAACTTATTCCTATATATTGTTTGAATTAATCCAAGTCATTCCCTGACATGTCAAGCCGCCGAAAGCAACTTTCGGAAAAGCAGGAGGACTTTTCGTCCTGAATAGTGAAAGCAGAAAAGCAGACTGTCCCCTACTTTCTACTTCATCTCTCAGATCTGACACCAAATCGCCCACCTTTTTGAAGATCTCAGAAATGATTATCTGCTCTAGATATCTGTGAAGACGAAAATCCTTGACTGAAATCCCCATGCATTTAATGCATTTATGAATAGAGCTGTTGAAGTCTTCGTCCTCTCCAACGGATTCTTTTGAAATGCACCTGCTATAAATACTACCATTGAAGACTGGAACAACAGGCAACTGTACAGAATCAATCGAACACTTAAAAGAATTGCTCTGAAACTTCATAACTCTAAGTCTTTCTGCATTCAATAGATCCTTATCTAGAAGTCATCGCTACAACAAGAAGTCGCCATCAACATTTATTGCTTTATTCTTCTTGTTGTTAACTTCCATTAACTATATTGCATCTAATTAAATATCTTGTATTTACAGATATTTAATTCCCTAGACCCAAACACAAGTCAATATTTTTGTACACGATCCATTAGGGATATTCTTTGTAATTGATCTAAGTGGAAAACATAGTGCACAATTTAAATCCAAGGTTGACTGCCTTGGTGGTGGACGTAGCACTCATTATAGTGTGAACCATCCCAAAATACTTGTGTTATTTCCTACTGTCTATTACTTGATCGCTCGGCTTTCATTGTTTACATTATCCATTTCAGAACTTAAGTAATCAAAAGGTCTAGTAGTCCTTATCTAAGACTGAACAATTTTCTTGAAGGTCTTCCGCTACTTGATTCTTTTCATAGATTGCAAGTAACTTTCAAGGAACTTACTTAAAAGTTTTTAAAGTGTTAATAAGCTATTCAACCCCCCCTTCTAGCTTATTATTGTGCTCATTGGGACCCACACCCTCAACGATGGAGTCTACGGGTAACCCGAGGCTTACTCAGTAGACGAACATCGTTGATAAACAACAGACTCTCCAATTACGTTCAATTAAAATGGGAGAGAAATGCAATAGGTAACAGTTATAATGCAACAGTTTATCATGCTATCCAAACTCCATAACCTAGACATATTTAGTCGGTTATAACGAGTTATCGTAGTTTTTAAGCAGATATGTAAATGAAGTGCTCTGATGGTCGGACCTACTAGTGTAGGCTGCCTACGTATTCCTTAATAAAGGAAATCAGACCAAACGTAGTTCAGGCCAAAACCTAAACTACAACCAACGAGGATGTCATGTCCTTCGGGTCAAAACCCGATCAAGAACACAACAGGAAAAATATTTTCACGTTTTTCGAAAAGTCATATTCAAATGGTCGAGAACGGCCGTTAAATACGGTATGAAGATTGGAATGTTTTTCGGGAACCATATTCCAACTGGTCAATACCTGTTATCGAAATATGTTAAGAGAAATTTTCAAAAATTGTACCTGACTGGTCAATACCTTGTTTCCAAACACAATAAGAAAATTTTCAAATTTCCTGAAAACTGTACTCGACCGATCAAAATCTGTCGCCGAGCACGGCAAAAAAGAACTTTGTTCAAGTTTTTTCAAAAATTGTAAAAATGATCATTCTTTTTCCTTCCCTTTCTTCTCACTCTCTCTGTTTTTTTTTTCAATATTATTCTTTTTTTGTATTTTTTTTGAAACATTCCTCTTTTTTTTTGTATTTTTGAATATTCCTCTTTTTTTGTATATATTTTTTTATTTTCTTGAAAAACAAAAACTTTATTGACAAAAGACTTTTCTTTTATTTTTGAAAAACCAACATTTTGTTTTGTTTTGTTTTTTTGAAAAGACTTTTCTTTTATTTTTGAAAAACAAAACATTTTTTTTCTTCTCTTTTTTTTTGAAAAACAAAAACTCCTTTGAAAAGTGAGTTTTCTTTTATTATTTTATTTATTTATTAGGACAAAAATATCTTACCTTTCTTACCTTTTCGTGCTTAAGTGGCTGCTGCGGATTTAGCTGATTTTGACACTTCTTCCACTTTTGCTTCTTCGGGCCAGGGACTTTCCTCCTTCTTTTTTTATTTTTATTTTTCTTTTCTTTTCTTTTTTCTTTTTCTTTTGCCGCCTGAAAAAATTTCTTTTCTGCTTATTTTGCGGCTGATCTGCTGGGGATATTGTTTTTCTTTGCCCTCGGATGGATGGCCATCAATTTTGGTTAACAAAATTACTTTTGTTAACTCTTCGTTAAGCTTAGGGGCCATTTTGGAATCTTTGGAACTTGAGGACTTAAGTGTCGCAGCTTCAACTTCGGAGGGGGGAAAAGGAAAAATTTCCTTTTCCTCCCTTATTATGGACGGGGAGTGGAGAAAGGGAGCCACTGCTCCTTTCTTCTTCCTTTATTTCTTTCCTTCTCAGCATGCAGCCTGCCATCGTTGCTCCTCTCCTTCTTTTTTCCTATTTTCTTCTTATTTTCGCTCATTTTCTGAATTTTTCTTTGCCAACTCGAGTGTTTTATCTAGCAGATGGCGTCTTCTTCACGATCCAGGAAGGGGAAAGCTCCGATGCACCCAGATTCTGGCGAAAGGTGGAAAGAGTTTCCTCCCTTGGTCCGAAATAAACTCAAGTGCCGGTATTCCACGGACGACTGGGGCAACATTCTTCGTGATCGGAACACCCACGTGTCCAATCTTCCACCTATTACCGTAAGTTTCTTTCTCTTTTAGATTTGCCTGGATATACTTCAGATCTGCTAGATTTCAGCACTGTTTGGAACCTTTGGAGCACTCCTGACTTTATTAATGATGTTTATGCATGTCCTATTTATGCCTAAATGATGTAATTAGGTAATGATGCATCAAATTTATGTGATTTATTCTTGTGATGCATGATTGAACTAGTGGTCACTATTTGACCCTACTATGCATGTTTTATACTATAAATGCAATTGGAGCTACATGATGCATGTTCTAAGCTAAAACACATTTTTGCATGTAATATGTTCACGAGACGGACTTTTCGAATACAATTTAAAATTTTCCGAACACACTTTCGGGCATATTTTCGGATAAATATGGGACAAAACGAATATATTTCATGCCCTAAAATTTATTCTTCATGCATGCTTATGCTGTAGGGACATAGCAAATGCCATAAAAATATTTATTTTCATGATTGGTGGCATTTTGTTTTCTTTTTAGCGCACCCTTAATGCAACTTATTGGATAATAAAATGCACATGATAGATGTATGTACTACTTTACTTGATGCAAATGTCATGTAGAACAATTATGGGATGCTTATTAATATGATGCACGAACATTCTCTTATTTTATGATGTACATGATAAATGCAGAAATGCAGTATACATAACATGTATTCCTATGATGCCTAGGATGCAAAAATGATTATTTGAATGCAAAACCATACACATAATCTTTTTTTTAAAACACACATTTAAATGCGTTTTTATTTATTGAAAGGATGTAAAAGAATACAACATATATTTTTGAAATACACATTTTTTAATTATTATTTTTAATTATTTTACTTTTTAATTATTTTTTATTTTTTTAGAAACTAAATGTTTATTTACATATGTATTTATACAAGTATTTATTTATTTTATATATATATATTTTTTCTTAATGGTAAGTGTTTATTTACATAAAATGATTGGTTGATTTTTTTAGGAAATTAGCATGCTGCAATCTTATAATTCATGAAGTACAATACATGCAACATGTCTACTATTTATTCATACTTGTTTATTATTATTGCTTATCAAAAGGACTGTACAAGGAAAATAAAGATAGAAGACTTACCTTTTTTTTTTAGTTTCGCAGGAAATTCAAGAGAGTTCGGGCTTCATGTACTAATGTCATAGATATTTATCACATGTTGCCCGAGGCGGCACATCTCTTGGTGGAGGGCTCTGGTTTCAGCACTTTTCTGCACGCCTTCCGTCCCTTCACAAGTTACTTGCCGATCTTCGATGCGCTGCGGGACTTCTGGTGGGACACCACCCATACCTTCCATTTCAGCTAGGGGAGGCTACCATGACCCCTTGCGACTTCGCTGCCATCACTGGCCTTCCTACCAGCATCGGGGAGACTTTGGCCCCGGATTTTACTCTCCGTCGGCGTCGAGAGGAGGTGGTGGACCTCCTGGGTTTTGAGCCGGAGTTTAAATCGACGGATGAGATCTTCATCAGCAGCGTGCGAAATTGGCTTCTCAGCAATGCCGGGCGGGTGCCGGCAAATGATATGGCTGCCGTGACTCGAGTGGCTAGAGCGTTCTTATTTTTCTTTCTTGGCACGGCGCTCTTTGCCAACTCCTCTACCACCCTGTGGGTTTCCGTCCTGGCCTGCTTGGCTGACTTTGAGCGGATCCCTTCTTATGATTGGGGACAGGCGGGCTTAGCCGAATTATATGCTTCCATGGACAGGGCTTGCCGGAATGACTCGCCGACTCTGAATGGATTTGCCCCGGCGTGGGAGGTATATACCTTTTCCTGCTTCTACTGCTTTTCTTCTTTTTTTATTATATATATACTCCTTTTTTTTCGCAGCATACACTTCTTTCTATTATTATTACTGATAACACCTTTTTTTTTTCCTTTTCTTTTCGCAGGTCTGAGCCTTTTCATTTTTTCATTTCTCGCCGGGTCCTCTCCTTCAGCGCGTCCATCAGCTGCCGTATCTGTCCCAGTATGTTGATGAGAACAGGGTTTATCCAACCCATGACGGTGGTTGTAAAAATAAGGAACGAGTGCGGGAACAGATTACGAGCTCGAGTCTTGGTACAGTGCACTTCCTTCCTTGGGAGGGCCTGGAGGGGCATTATGCTGTTGCTTTGGGACTTAGCCACTACCGATACTGATGGTATCCATTATGGTGGATTCATTATACATGGGCGAGCGGGTTAATCACCATCACCAGTCTATTTTAGTACCTCCAGTGGTGCCTCCTCGGCCTACCTTCTGGGTGATAGAGCCCGATCGGCTGCCAAACATGTATTAGTACCTGTCGAAATACCTCATGCCAGCGATAGATTTTCCAATTATGGCGTATGAGGATTTCTTGAGATTAGTGTTGCATCCTCCTTTCCCTGCTCCTGCTGTGCCCAGGCGGCATTCTGATGCCTCTGCCAGACCAGGGCCTTCTACTTCATCTCTCGACGAGAACCTGATGTTCACAGAGCCTGATGATATCTTCTCTACCTTTCAGTATCAGTGGGGTGGCCATATTGTAAGACCCCGATTCCCGGTTAGCTTGTATTGCGTGCAATGCTCGCATTTCTTCCTTGGTTTATGGCTTATTTTATTTATGAGAGAGTCTAGATGTGTATGAGAGACCACATTAAGACCAAAACACTTTTAAGATATGCCATTTAGTTGTTGACTTGCCAAAGTCACAAGTCGTAACTCGACGATAGTCGAAATGCGACGCGATTGAGAGATTACTCGGGTTTTTGTGTTCTTGACCTCGATTTGGTCCTAGATCTTTACAGGATGGTTGATTAATATGTTTAGATATGTTAGAATCCTAGTTGAATGTATTTCTTAAGTCTTGCGATGTTTTGACGCTTCGAGGATAGCAATTCTCCTTATCGCGTAGTTTGAGATTGAGCCGTGTGAGCGTCTCGTCTTTCGGGAGTTCTTTTCTCCTATCTGTTGTTCATCATCTGAGTGACATTCAGTCCTATTCTATAGCCCTTTGAAGTGTTTATAATCATTTCTATAAAGTTTACATGTGGTCACGACGTTCAAAGTATAGTCGTCGTCATATGTTTGATTTCGCGATTCGCGTTTTGTTAACGTATCGCTTTTCGTATTTTCCTTACACTTAGTTTTGGTGTAACATTGGGTATGTGTTTGGGACCTTTCATTAGTCTTTTAACATGCTTTAAAACAAGTAATTATGCTTGTTCATTCGTTGTTTCGATCGTTATTTTGTTATGTGTAATTTCATCCGTTATACAACAATTACGGACTGATTTTTGGTATGCGGCTGATTTGTTTGATCAAGAAACCTTCGAGAAAATTTTTGTTTGGTTTGGGGTTTTTGAGGCTTCTACTTAGGACATTTACAGAGTGGCAGGAGAAGAAATCGCGTCGTTTCGTCGAACGGTGTTCAAACTGGAGCCATCGCAGTTGACGCGCGAGGCTACATGCAATGTAGCTTCGAGCAGCAAGGTCCCTGTTTTGGGTTTTTGATGTGTAATTCCTATCCTACCCTCATTAAACCTCCTCTAAACCCCCCTAACACCCATACTAAGTCCTAATGATGTCCTAACACATTTTGGGAGTTGATTAAGGTTTGATTAATAATGGATTACAACTAACAATCACTAATTGTACCCATGAAATCCCCTTTGTGCCCTCACTTGTTTGGGAAGTATATATACACTAATCCCTTTGTAAAAATTCAGAAATCCCTCATTTCTTTCATTCTTCACATACGTATTAGAGAGGGAGAGAGTCTCCATGGAAGCTTTCAAGCCCTAGCCTCCTTCTTCCTCAAATCTAAGGAAATCCAACCGTCGGATGATCTCCAAACTTCGAATTCGTGAAGCCCTCGTCAAATGGAACAACTTCACCGATTGGATCGTGATTCTTTTGAGTTTTCACCTAAGTCAAGTAAGCTACTAGATTCTTTATTCTCTTGATTTTGTGCTCATTGACCCTAAGGAAAACAAAGATGATTGCTATTTGAGGTCAATGAGTACACAAGCATGATGGGTGTGATTTTATTTTGATTTTTCAGATTTTTGATGGGTGAACTTGCTAGAAGCATGATTAGGTTGATTTCTATGTTCAATGGAGTATGTTGTTAAGTTCAATTGATAATTTGGACTTAGGTATGATGAGTGTTTGATTCCCTAAAAATCTAGGGTTTGATTATAGATTGATGAAGTAAATGGGTTAATGGTGATATGTATGATTTTTGGAGTTTATTTGGATATTATGAATTGTTAGAATCATACATAGATATATGTTTGGGAGTTTGGAATTAAACTTGATGAATCTTGAATCTTGATTGTGAGTATGAAAGGTGAATCTTGACAATGGGTTACATGTTGAAATGTTTCGTTTGACCTTCGAGAATAAGAGTTGACTTTCATGAAAATAAGAGTATGTGGATATCTAATTCATGAATTTTTGATTGTAAGCATGCATAATGAATTATCATTATGGATTGTATGAATAAAATGTAATGTTTGACTTTATTGGGTTGAGTTGACTTTTATGCAAATAAGAGTATGTTGGTCAACTATAATTCATGAATTGAAGGTTATGAACATGTTAGATAAATTTACATGTTGGTTATGAACATACTAGATGAAATTGCATCTTGTTTAGATTAATGGTTATTTTGGATGAAAGCATGCTTGAATAAATGCTATATTGTGATGCATGCTAAAAATGTAATGGTTGACTTTAAATGTTAAGTGTTGACCTATGAACTATGTTTTGGGGTTTTGTTGGGAAAGAATGGATTGTTGGGTTGCACAATGTTGCTAACCTTAAGAACTTAGCCATGAATAATAGCTAATGAATAATAGGAGGGCTATGATGCAAATAGCTTCTATGCCTTCAAATTTGAAAAGAGTAGAAATGACTCAACTGAGTCGATTATTGGACTAATATGAATATAATGAATCACATATTAAGATCCTGCGGAATTTGGGGTAGTTTGGATGGAGGTCAAGCCTCCGAGCATTTTCAAGTGTATGAAGAACACTTGGGTATTAGAGACTTGATATTATCGCTCTAAGATGTTTATGTGTTAGTTAGCATAGAAATGCATAACTATGTGATTTTTAAGTAAATATCTACTTGCATGGATTAGTACGGTGTGTTGTACTTTTCCCTTTATTTGAGCATGTGAGTATATATTACATGTGCTTGAGTTTGAGTCTAGCTGGCGGTTTTGGTTTGAGTTTTTGGCGGGACGATGCATTGTCTTCACGAATTGTGGGATTCGTGATCGCAATGGATCGCCGCGCCGGGTTTGCACACACCCCTCCACCGATGGCCACGGTGGGGAAGTAGCTCATCTTAGTTAGAGTAATACACATGACTTTGATAGCTATGGAACCCGAACGGAGACTGTTTCGGGGACGTCGATACCACGAAAGGGATATCGAGGGCACGTTTGTTTCCGCAGGAGTTACACGCTGGAAACAGGAAAAGAAAATCATCTTCTCTCGCTTATGTGGTTTATTTTATGAGCACGTATGAATTGTTGTGCTACATGGTTAATGGGAAGATTTTCATGAGATGATGATTTCTTGATAAGATGTTATAGTAAAAATATAACATGCTAATGAAATGATGACTTTTATGATTTATGTTATACTAAAATTATAACATGCTATTTATGATTAGAATGGAAACAATAGGCTCCCATTCATGAATTATTATATGAGTGATGATAAATAAAGAATTATGAAACTCATGGTGTAATTGGTTTATGTGGGTTGGTGATAAGTTGAAATGTGGGAATAGCATGCTACATGTTATTGGAGTTTAGATGCATATTTTATATGATATGGATGACTTTATGATAAATCAAGTAGAACTATGTTCTATGTGTTTATGAATAAGATTGGGTTTATGATGTGGATTATGTCATGAAATGTTATATCATAAGCATGACATGAGATGTATATGTTTTATTTTGCGCATAATACCATGCCATGACATTGCATCTTTAGTAGCTTACTAAGTCATTATGACTTACTCGTTTGCTTTGTTTTCCTTAGATTCGAGCCGAGCTAGTAACTCGAAGGAACCGCCGAGCCTACGATAGAAGTGTAATTTTTATAAAGGTTGCTACTTTAATTTATTTTTGTAGCCTTAGTTTATTGGAAAGGACGTTTGGGAAGTGAAGTTATATAGACTTCACTTTGGGTAGTAAGATTCTGTTATTGATTTGGTTCTTGTACTTGTAAATTATTAATAATTGGTTTTTGTGAGCCGACAAATGTTAGTCGAGCCATGTTTGTTTAAATACATATTTATTCCATCTCAAGTTATTTATATTGTTGGTTATGTTGTACTCCGGCATGTTAGCCGTTGAGTGTGTAGACTAGAGTCTTAGACTTAGTGTAATGTTGGGTTCCGGCTGTAACGTCGCCGATGACTTGGTTTATCTGTGCTATATATTTGTATTGCTTGACAGGGAGTTATGTTCTACGTGCCCAATGTTGCGGCACGTGCGTCGAATTTTTGGACCGAGAGATTAATTATCTCTTTGGTTGTATTTAGTTTGAGCTTGTTAGCTCGGGCGCCACTGTGTTATTTCATTTCGCTTCCGCATATGTTTTAAGTTGTTGGCGTATCGCCGTTATGGCCTTACCCATTATTTGACATTGCTTGTTGTTTTGTGTGTTTTGGCGGCATGACCTTGAGATCTCGTATTGGGATCCGGGTCGGGTCGTCACACATATGGTAGAGTAGGTTCTTCCAGATGTCGAGATTCCCGAGGAGCGTCGAGTCCCGGAGCAGGCCCGTTCGGTAGACACATTTACCTTTATTATATTTATTATTTATATTTTTCTTCTTTTTTTTTTTATCATGCACACATATATTTTCCATCATTAATTTTTTGTGTGCATGTCTATCATTATTATTATTATTTTTAGAGACTAATATATTCTTTTTCTTGTCTCACTTTTTTTTACATAGGTGAACGTGTCTACCTACAAGAAGCTGTTGCGGGGCTTTTTAGCATTAGCAAGCTTTATCAGAAACTTGCTGATGAGTTTTCTTGTAGGGGGAGTAGCACAGTATGGCAGACCAGACGTCGAGATGATGATGATGATGATGACACGGACGTTGGGTCGAGCCGCGCCCGAGGCAGAGGTCGGGTATACAGAGCAGGTGGCACAGCGAGTCCATGGGTCATGGGTGGTGGCCTGGATAGGAGCCAGTTGTCCCGAGCGCATTAGCTTCGGATGCCTGCGATTATTAGTCTCTCTTTTCCTTTTTTTGTTGTTTTTTTTTCAAAAGAAACCTGTACAGACATTTATTATATGATGCAATATAATTGTATATGATGCAAAATATTACACATGCAAACTCAAACACAGACAAAATATAAAGCTATACCCAATATCTAAAGGTAGTGGCACGCTGTACTTTTAGCAAAAGGAGTTCGTAAGAATACACCTTCAGATTGGAGTGGGCTTTTCTGATGATACGGTAATGGAAAGATAGCCGTCCTCCTCCGTTTTCTTCGACGTACTGTGGCTATTGAGTCCGGGAGGTGGAGAATACTGACGAGGACTTGGGTCCCACTATTTAGGGTATGTGGCACTGGGATTCTGAGAGATTGGAGGTAGCCTACCCATTTGCTGATTATATGCTTCTATCCTATGGGTACCTGGCATGGATCATGGTAGCTGCTGAGGGGCCGTCACGCACTATCAGGCGCGGACTAAGGAACTTGCTGGGCCGCCATGTAACTAACGGGATTGACGCTCTCCTGATGGAGATAGGCGAGGATATTGACAGATCAGGGTTAGTCGTCCCTCGAGTTTGGAGGCGGGAGCGGTACATGGTCTTGATGCTCGAACAGCCCCTGGACCGAATACTGCGGGTCCCAGCAATGCACCCCGCAGATTAAGCAATGCTAGTAGGCAACATAACCCATGGGAACCAGAAGTAGCTGCTCCTCCTCCCCAGACTGGTTGGGGCACGACTTTGAGGGCTGGCGGCAATGAGCCTCCACGGCTAAGCATGACGAGCAGGCAGGATAATTCGTGGGAACAAGAGATAGCTGCTCTTCCTCCCCCATGTGTATGGGGTACTGCTTTCAGAGATGACGGAGCTGGTCCGAGCAATACAGCTGCCCAGGAGAACGAGGACACCGACGATGAAGAGGGAGACACTTCTGGTGGCTCACATGCTGGTGAGTCTAGAGCTTCTTCTGCGCCTCGCAGGAGGAGTATATGGGCCCGACTGGGCGGACGCCGCAGACATTGATAGATCACCCTGGGGCTTAGGCTGCAAAAGAGGGGATAGTTTCTGGGAAAACAAGGGGGATACAGACAATAGATAGATATGTACATGCAATTAATGTATAATTTAAATGTCTTAATGAATATTCCTAAGTTGCACTTTAGGACCCATAATATTATATTTTAATGTCTTAATATGAGCTTCTTGTCGTGGTTTTTCTTTTTTTGTCAGTGCTGAAGACCGGAGGTAATATGCCAAGGACTCAAATAGTGCCTTCCCTCTCCTTTATCTCTTGATTTTTTTCTCCTTTTTATTTTTTTTATTTTTTATATATGCTCTAACTTTTGCCTAGGCCGCCCTTTCGGGTTTTCAACCTAGCGAGCCCTTATTTCTCCTTTTATTGTTTTTTTTCTTTTTTTTAAATATATTTTATTTTATTTTATTTTTTTTATATGCCCTAACTTTTGCCTAGGTCGCCCTTTCGGGTTTTCAGCCTAGCGGGCTGGAGAGGGAAGCAACCGCTCGATAGATTGGCTCAGGCATAGTACCTTTTGAGTTTGTCGAGGTTGAAAGGCTGGACAAAATCTTCTCCATCCTGTTTTGTGAGAAGCATGACACCTCCTGACCGGATCTCCTTAACAATGTATGGTCCCATCCAGGGAGACTTCCATTTTCCCCTAGTATCAACATAACTAGGAGGTTTTTCTCGAAGGACGAGGTCTCCGACTTGGATGTCGCGGCCTTTGACTTTTTTATTGAAGGCCCGGGCGATGCGTCTTTGATATGCTTAGGTATGCTCTAGGGCTAACAGGCGCCGTTCATCGATTAGGGCCAATTCTTCGAATCGCCCTTTGACCCAGTCCTCTTATGCTATATCAGATTCCATCATCACTCTTAGTGATGGAATTTCAACCTCTATTGGCAATACCGCCTCCATGCCATATGCTAGAGAATAAGGGGTAGCCCCAGTGGGTGTGCGGACTGAGGTGCGATAGCCCCAGAGGGCTAGCGGCAATTTTTTGGCCAGTCTCTTCCTGTATCAGCCATTTTTCTGATGATATTTTCAAGTGTTTTATTGGCTGCTTCAACGGCACCATTGGCTTGCGGCCTGTAGGGGGAGGACTTATGTTTTTGGATTTTGAACTCGTCGAGTAGACGGTTCACGTCCCCTTCAAAATGTGAGCCGTTGTCGGAGATTATTTTGAAAGGTACCCCATAGCGGTATATAATATTGGTCCGGATGAATTCGGACACCTTTCGGGCATTCAGAACTTTGTAGGAAGAGGCTTCCACCCACTTTGTAAAGTAATCGACGGCTACCAGGACGTATTCGTGGCCATTGGATCCTTTCGGGTGAATTTGGCCTATGACGTCGATTCCCCATGTTGAGAAGGCCAGGGGGCTGTGGAGTTATATAAGACATGTGTGGGCACATGCTGCAGATTGGCAAAACGTTGGCATTTGTCGCAATGTCGCACCCACCGAATACAATCAGTTTCGAGTGTACTCCAATAGTACCCCTGTCGGATAATTTTCTTGGATAGCATATGGCCATTCATGTGGGACCCGCAGGTACCACCATGCAGTTGATCCATGATTTTCTCAGCCTTGGCCTAATTGACACATAATAAGTTGAGGCCTTGATAGTGCCTCTTATACAGACTGCCACCACTGAGTACAAATTGTGAGGCCCACCTTCGCAGGGAGACTCTTCCTCTTTTATCTAGGCTGGGAGGATAGATATCTTTCTGAAGCAGATTTAGGATGTGGCATGCCAGGGCTCGTGATCTGCTTCAGGGGCTGCATTAATTTTGAAACGGTATGCTGGAGTGACCTTCTTCCCGATTACGAATGGCTGAACATTAGTTTATGCGGGAATTTGGACTAACGATGCCAGAGTGGCTAAGGCATCGGCGAATTGATTCCTATCTCGTGGCAGATAATGGAACGAGACAGAGTCAAATCGGGCGGCAAGTGCTGTTAGTTTGGCATGATAGAGCTGCAGCCGAGGATCCTGAGTTTTCCATCTCCCTTCGACTTGATTTATGATCAAGGCAGAGTCTCCATAGACTTCGAGATCTTTGGCTCCCCTTTTGAGAGCTTCTTTTAAGCCAGCAATACATGCTTCATATTCCGCCGTATTATTTGAACATTCGAACTCCAATCTTATAGCCAGCGGAGTATGAGAATCAGCTGGGTCGATGAGTAAGATTCCTACGCCAATGCCTCTTTTGTTTGTGGCTCCGTCAAAGAACATTTGCCAGTTGGTGTCATGGTCAGTGATTTCCAGGACACCTTCGTCTAGGAAACTAGGCTCAGTTGCATCTTCGGCCTTCAAGGGCAGATCGGCTAAGTGGTTTGCGATTATGCTCCCTTTGATAGACTTGAGTGTGACATAAGTTATGTCAAACTCGTTGAGAAGAAAGGACCACTTGGCCAGTCGGCTGGACAGTGATGGCTTGCCAAAGATGTACTTGATAGGGTCCATTCTGGATATGAGTTTGATGGACCGTCCCTGGAGATAGGTCTTGAGCCTTTGAGTGGCCCAGACTAGGCCGGTGCAGCTTTTCTCCAGTGGTGAATAGTTTAGCTCGCTTCCTTGTGGCTTCCTACTTATGAAGTATATAGCATTTTCGATGTAGGAATCTTCTTTCTCTTGGGCGAGCATAGCCCCTACTGACGTGTCTGTGACGGTTAAATATATGAGAAGAGGTTTATGTGTATGGGGTGGAGCTAGCACAGGGGGATTGGTAAGGTAGGCTTTTATTTTTTCAAAGGCTAGCTGGCACTTCTCATCCTAGACTTGGTCAGTATTATTTTTTAGGAGTTTGAAGAGGGGCTCACATATGGTTGTCTGCTGCCGGATGAAGCGGCTGATATATTGCAATCGGCCTAGGAAGCCCTTGACTTCAGTTGGAGTTTTCAGTTGGAGTTTTCGGCTCGGTCACTAAGAATCCCAGGACCTTGCCTTTGGTAACCCCAAATGTGCATTTGGTGGGGTTAAGCTTCATCTGGTGCTTCCTTAACCTTTCGAAGAATTTTCGAAGGTCTTTGATATGGGCACCGTTGGCGTCGCTGGAATGCACGATCATGTCATCAACATAGACCTCCATTTCTTTATGGATCATGTCATGGAAGAGGGTGGTGGTAGTCCTTTGATAAGTAGCCCCGGTATTTTTCAGCCCAAATGGCATGACAGTATAGCAATAAGTACCCCAGGGAGTGGTAAATGAAGTCTTTTCCTGGTCTTTTGCTGCCATTTTGATTTGATTATAGCCCAGCATGCCGTCGACGAAGGATCGGACTTTGTGAGCAGCGACGACATCTACCACAATATCAATATTGGGTAGAGGGAAGTCATCTTTGGGCGACACTTTGTTGAGGTCGCGAAAGTCTACACAGATCCGGACTTTCCCGTTGGGCTTGGGAACGGTCACTATATTGGACAGCCAGATCGGGTATTCAACTACCCGAATGAAATTGACGCGCATCTGCTTCATGATTTCTTCTTTAACTTGTAGTGACCATTCTGGCTTGATGGGGCGGAGCTTTTGCTTGACTAGGCGAGTATCCGGATATATGGGGATCCGGTGTTCGACTATGGCTGGGTCTAGCCCATGCATATCTTCGTAGGACCAGACAAATATATCCACGAATTCTTTGAGGAGATCAATAAGTGCCATTCTTTCTGAACCTTGGAGGTAGCTGCCGATTTTGATTTCTTTGATTTCATTGTCCAGCCCCAGATTGATAGTGGACAGGTCCTCAGTTGCTGCTGATGAATGGCTCTGTTCCTGGTGCTCAACTGATTTTACGAGCTCAAGCAAATAATTTTTATCTTTTGGGTCCATTTCATTAAGTGACTCATTATCATAATTATTATTATTTAATGCGTCTTTTAATGTAGGTGCAACTAAGGAATAAGCAAAGACATTTAGATTATTATTAAAAGCAAACTGTACAGGATTTATTACATTATTGAGGACATGAGGTTTGAGATCCTCAACTATAGGTAGCGGATCAGTAGATGACCAATCCGTAAAGCTAGGGGAAGGAATAGGGATAGTATATCCAAAGCGGTCTACTAGGTCTGCGGGCGTTAGGAGCGGGCCGGTCGTGGTATACCAGTTCTGCAGAGGCTTATCAGCAATAAGCTCGAACTCAGTAGGGAGCTCTTTATAGTAAGTGCCTCCGTCTATCATTCCCAAGAAGCTGTCTCCTCTAAACATTTATTAGAAACTCCTTTATTGATCAACATATTTCACAGCACCTTTATTTATGGCTATGTAGACTAATTTGCTCCTCTTAGACCTCCTTGGCTTGATTTGTTTCAAAGATTTTGTGCCTGCCACCGTGGTTACCTCGTTATCAATGAGATCTTGAATGGCATCTCTGAGCGTATAGCACTTGTCGGTGAGATGACCACTGCATCGATGATACTCACAATACTGGGCATGGTTCTAGGTAATAGGTAACGGCTTGGGTGGTCGGTAATTATCCATGGGCTTCAATATCCCATGGGTCCACAGTGTTTGGAGTATTTCAAATCTTGGGGCAGGTAGGTCATCATAATGCCTTGGGATTGTTTCTTTTCGGCTTCTTGGCTTGGGTAAATGGCCAGATTGGGATTTGGTCTAGCAACTGAGTGGGGTTTTCTCTCTTAGATAATATTGTATTGGAATGGGGTTGCCTGGACCTTGGCCTAATAGGGATTCTCTTTCTGGTATACAAATTATTCTTTTTAGATTCTCTGGGATCGTGTGCTGAAAATAGGTATATGAGGGATCAAGAAGGGGATAACTCTTTTAGTTGAAATAGCATGCATTCAAGTGAGGAGGATCAGAGCTGATTTATGGAGGATATGGGTTAGAATTATGGGCACTTGAGATCATATTTCCTTGAGTAAGGAGGTCATCACTTGGCTGGTGGCTGACACTTGGTGGCTTTCTGGAGGCTTGGAAAAGGATATCCTCTGCGGTATCAGGGGAATTTATTTAAGGAAAATGAGAAGTATTACGGACATATTTTGGGACTTTGGCTTTTTGGGAAAAGGCGGCAAGAGTTTCTGAGAAACTTGCCAGAAGATCATTTACCACCTGATTTATTATTTTTTCTGCATGGGCATCCAGTTCTTTCCTGAGCCAAGCCTCAAGCCTAGGAGGAGGTGCATACATAGGAGTTTCTCTGTCTGGTTCCTAGTTGTTCCAGTTGTCGCTAGCCCCTGCCATAGCTTGTTTATTCTTTGCCGCCATACTGCTCGGATTTGTACCCTCTGTACTGATTCTACCCTTGTCTGATTTGATACTGATACCCTCTGTTCTGATTTCCACACTACTTTCCTGTACTAACCGGCCAGTACTATCTCTGCCTTTCCAAATTCGAGCCAGGTTTCTGAGGAAAATGGGTTTGGAGGTATCAGAAGGCTGGCTGAAGGCTTTCTGGGCTTGGAGTACAGCGTGCCTTTATTAGTATATTTTATTATTATTTATTTGTTCCCTACAGTTGACCGGATAAACACCTGCTTTATTTTGACAGTCTCAGGACTTTTCCTGGAACAGTGGATTCTTTCTCCAGAGTATAGGACTAATGTATTCCACCTGCCTTTCGACTCCCCGAGATCGGACTGATTCCAGGCGAAGGGCCTATACTCTTTCCAGGATCCACCATTCAAAATGGTCTAGGTCGAAGCATAAGAGAATAATAAATCAGCCCCTGCTTATTATATAATTATATATATATATATATATATATATATATATATATATATATATATATATATATTTATTTTTTGTGTGCGCACTTATTTTTATCATTTTTTTTTCTAACTTGCGCATTTTTATGCGTATATATATATATATATATATATATATATATATAATTTTTATTTTTTTTTTGACTTTTTTTTTTTTGACAGGGGCTGACTCACAATTCAAAGATGCAAAAACCGGTCGGTCAATGAAGTGTCATGAGAATCTATATGCATTCTAACGTTGGCTTATGCAGGGGGTAGGCTGGCCATGGTCTAGGGTAACAGTTCGAATATACCTATATGCGTGCGCGTGTGTGCGGTATCTAAAAAGCAGTAAAGTCTTTATTTATTTACAGATATATAAACAGAAAATAAAACAGATATGGCCTGTCTTGCTGTTACGTGTGGATTTTCTCGGATTTTTAGTTTGAGCGCAAGCAAGCAAGCACATCACATTAAAAAATAGAAAGAAAAGTGGGGAATCTATCTATTCCTATTAATTACAAATTGGTCCTATATCCCCAAAATAAAATGATAGAATGAATGCAGATATGTACAAATTAAGCAGAATAATAAAAAGGAGTAATTAACAGAAGGAAATAGTAAAATAGAGCCGAAAATAAAGCAATATTAAAAAATAAAGCTCCGGCCCTTTTATTGTGCTGCCCGGGATTTTTATTGTAACATAAACAATATATATATATATATATATATATATATATATATATATATATATATATATATATATATATATATATATATATTTTTTTTTTATTTTCGAAATTTTTTCTTTTTGAATTTTTTTTTAAATTTTAAGAAAGAAAAGAATATTTTTAAATATATCTGTAACAGTTATTGGAACGAAACTGCTGCAAGATGGAGGATCATATCTACAAATATAGACACGGATGTATAAGAACGTCATATTCAAATGCATAAATTAATATAACAAGCATACTTTTGCCAGAAACAAATAAAAACAAAAAAAAAAGTTTTATTTTATGAGTCTAGCCCTCCATTTTATTTAAAATAAAACAACTCCCCAGCAGAGTCGCCACCTGGGTTCCCGGTCGCGCCCGCGCCTGGATAGGGTGCGCGTACGTGCGGATGCGGGACATCCACTGCTCTCGTTCCACCCTCCCTTTTTTAGGGGAAGACTAAATCAAAAGTGCGAGAGGAGTGTTGTCTATGATAGCGCGTTGGAATGCGCCTCGGTTGCCTTTAGTGGATTTTTGATCCAATATGGGAACTTTGGGTTTCCCGCATCAAGTTATCCCTTTTTAGGGGATACCAGAATATGAGAATGCATCACCCTTTCATTCCCATTTTCCCTTTTTTAGGGAAAAACGGAAAAGTGCAAAAAAAAGATATTGCGACGCCCCCACTGTGGATTTTATTAAAAATAGCCTTATGGCCCGTTTCGGATCACTATGGGAGCTTTGGGTTTCCCGCATCAAGTTATCACTTGTTTAGGGATATCGGGATATGGGAATACACCACCCTTTCAGTTCATTCCTTTTTGATGGTTTCCAAAAAGTTTTAGAGTCGCCATCTTCATTTTAAGGCAAAAATAAAGCAAAACCGAAAACCGAGATAGAAAATGGGTTCGGAGGCTAAGTTACGAGTTGGGAAGGTGCTAGGCACCCAAAACGCCCTTTCGGTCTCAAAATAGTTTTTGGCTAAAGTGTGCTTATTGTTATATTTATTTAGCAAATAAGTAAAGCATTAAAAGACAGGAAAATAAAACAAATACATCCGTGGCTACATTATTTACGGACTTGCAACCATTTTCTTACAATAATTACAAATATATTTAAAACTATTTGGCCATTATAACGGCTCTTTTACATAATATTTTCTAATCTAATCCGGGCAGCACAACGGCTTATATTGGCTACATTGTGCCGGATTTAAATAATAACTTTAGAGCGGTAGTGTGCTCGCTCTGTCCTTCAGGGAGAGGGAGTCTTTTGTTGTTGTTGTTGTTGTTGTGATTCGGGCAGAGTAACTGCTTATTCTGGTTGACTTTGGCTCGTTCACTCGGGCAGAATGACGACTTATTTCGGATGGTTTTGACCTTTTTGGTTGGGCGGAATAACATCTTACTTTTTGTGTTTTTCAGCTCATTACTCGGGCAGAGTAACAACTTACTTTATGGATTTTGGGCCGGGGAAGTGGGGTGGATACCTAACTAAAAGGCTAGGGATCACTTTTAACCGGTGGATTTGTGTTTTGGCAGAGTTTGGACGAGGTTTGGAAGCTTTGGTGGGCTACACACACCTATCTCACTTCTCTCACTACTTCGGCGTTGTTGAGATGCGGAGAGAATTTCTCACCATTTCTTTGTCTCTGATTTCGTGTGTCTGAAAGTGAGCCCCAACACTCCTATTTATAGCTGGGAGGAGGGACTCATCGGGAATTAAGAATTCCCTCAGCGAGTATCGATCAATTGTACTCCAGCCTTCACAGTGTGTACAATGCGTTAAGTCCTAGAGGTACTGTAGCACTCCTGGCGCGGAATACACCACCCCTTGACGCGGCGCCATATGTCCCTTAAGGCCGCGCCAAGTGACTATTCAAGTTCCATTTTCGTCACTTTTACCCCTCGCACTTTACTGTTTTGCGCATCCTGCTTTGCCTTCGCATTTTTGACTCCTGTAACTTGACATTTGTTAATTTTAAACAATTCTTGATATCACATGTCACAGTCACATATCAGGGGTACGAAATTGGGGTGTCTACAGTGTGATTGGTCGAGAGTTTGGAAGCAATGTTACCCCGTTTGACCTTTTGACTCTTAGGGTCTCTCGGTTTGCTTTCCTTTGCCTTATTTCATGTCTTTGAGACTCGTGATTTGTTGGTTTTATTCCTAGACCATTTATACTAGTCCTTAACATGTTTGAGAACGTTGTCCATGCTTGTTGTATCATAGTTTAACTCGTTGTTGATTCGTTTGATGTTCGTTGCGAGTTTCACCCTTTATTCCTTTCGGGTGATGTTTATACCTGTTTCGGACGTGTTTTGAGTGTGTTTAACATCCCATATGGTTTGGGATTGAATTAGACACATTTGGGACTTCTTTTAAAGTCATTTTGGCCATCCAGACCATTGAGCGCTCACTTAGCCAAGTGATTGAGCGAGTGCGCAAAATTCAGAAGACCAGGACTTGAAAAAGTGACTGAGCGATCATTCAGCCTTTTGACTGGGCGGCCGCCCAGCCCTGTTACCAGCTCTACGGAATTTTTTGATTTGTACAATTTGTGACCCAATTATCCTATTAACCCTTCATCATTAGTGACCCTAATCACATGTATTAGACCCTAACTAAGTTGACTTAATCCTAATCCCTAATTAGGAGCCTAATCCCTTTCATTCTCCTTGTGACATGTGGAATTCCACTCACATTTGCATGAGGTATATAAACCTTTTCCCTCTTTGTGGCTGTCATCAATAAGCCATTTCTTCCTTTCTCTTCAAGAGCTCTTGTGTGTGAATGGTGAGGGGAGATTAGTGTGTGTTTTTTCCATAACCTGAGCTCCCGAGTTCTGATTTCCAATTTCCAATCCGAGACATCCAAATTGAAGCTATTGACGAGGAGCACGATTCTCACCAAATAGATTTTATTTATTTCCTCTTCTTAATTGTTTGTGGCTCGATTAAGGTACATTACCTAAGCCCTAGTTTCTCTCTCTACATGGATTTTGATGTTAGGTTGTTAGAGAGTTGTTCCTCATGATTTATTGTTGTTATACATGTCAAAATGATATGTTTCCATGGATATCAATATATGTTAGTTAGGGTTTGAACCAAAATGATTTTATTGGGTATTTTGGAGTTGTTATGATTTAAGATTGATTGTTGTTGTGTTAAGAAGCCCGGATAAATTGGGAATCCCGAATTTATGCATTGACCTAGAATTTGAGACTTTGTAATTTGACCCAAATGTAGTCAATTAATTATAAAAGTTGTTATATGAGCCCTAGGATAAATTCCTATGACTTTTCATGTTAGTCGGGTCGCAATTTCGAGAACTCGAGAATTAATCAGGTAAGACCAACTTGGTGTTTTGGTATTGGTTTAGGGCTTAAGACTCTAATCGAAGTCCTTGGATAATGTTAAGTGTGAATTCATCGCTAGTCGTTGGATTGAGGATGCTCGGGTCACAAATGGGTGATTCGAATAAATGACATTTGAAATGGTCAAATTATGAAATAAGATTATTGATATTTTGTGGATTTCAAATGAAGTCTTATGTCTTGTAAGAGTGCAATCTAGACTGTAGTAGACTTCAAATGGAAATTGAAGTTTAATATGATAGGAACCCCGACTCACGAGAGTCGCTTGTGAGCATGAACCCACCTTGACTCGCTAGAAATCTTGCTTGAGAATCTTGTGAACATCTTTAGGAATCCACGATGGTGAATTAGAGAATCCGTCTACAGGATGATTTGGAATTAGGGATGTTATATACCTTAACACTCTACATTTAGAGTCTGCTTGAAATGTCGCGAAGATAACTATGTTATTTTCTAAGACACACTTGTATTGCCTTGGTCTTGTGAATTAGTATCACCCAGACACCTTAAAGAGTCTTGACTATACCCAATGAGTCTATCATTTGAGTGTATTTCATGGCCCTTATCATTTAGAGAACTTCAATGGTGCCACGTAGTGTTACAACATGGTTTATCTTGGACCCTCAAGAACTTGAAGGTGGAAAGAATAACTTGTGACGTAGTTGCTTGGTAAACCTAGACAATCTAGGTAGCCTCGAGGATTATGTGAATTGTGAGTATTAAGTTATAAACTTAGCTTGTATTGTGCTACAAATAACCTTCCATGTCTATTTCAATATTATGACTAATAAGACGTAATTATATCAAGTCTTGATGATATGAATTCCTACTTCTCATTTACATTGTGATATGAGAAAGCTTGACCATGATCCTTGTTAATGATTGAGTTCTTATTACTTGTTTTACAAATATGATTTAATAAGAATATTTCATATCTTGGCTCAAAGCATGATCTACTCTTGAATATCATGTGAAAGTTGATTCTTGTACATGTATTGAACTTGGATTCTACTAATAGGTGGAATGGTGAACTTGTTGAACTAAGGCTTCCCAATGAAATAAGGACCTAGATATAAGTGAACTGTGAACATAGAGAAAGTATAGAAATGCATATAGCATTTGTATCCTATTTGGGATGAATTGTAGCGATGACTCAACGGAGTCGAGTTTAAGGAACGATTAGACCTTACTAGGATCGTGGTGAGATCCTTGGACACTTAGAAATCCATTTGACTAGATTACTAGCTCTTGGAACTTGAATAAAATTGAGTAGACAACTTGACATTTATACCTTTGAGACTCAATCGAGCTCCTATTGTAATCTATATGATTAATCGTGAACATGTCGTGAATAACACGCCTGCTTGTCTTGAACGAGTTTGCTCTTGTTGAGCTTGCTTCCTACTTGATTTTATATGAGTAAATATCTACCTGACATGGACGAGTTTGCTCTTGTCGAGCTCGTTCTCTACTTGATTTTAATGCCAAGTAAACATCTACTTGTCATTCCATTAGTCAAGCTGGCATACTTGTCTTGTCTCGATGGTAAACGACACATTGCCGTCACGAGTCATGAGATTCGTGGTAGTGATAGGTCGCCACACCACTATTTGATCACAGTGGAGAAGAGTACCTTGTCGTAACCATTAGGGTGCTTGGAATAATGCTATCGTGTTCAAGGTTGATGTATCAATCACGTGGATCCGACAACCCACATTTAAGATAACCGTTTTCATTTTAGGATCTACGTTGTGGCAGCGACTATAATATATCCTCATGTTATGTGATTTATTTCAAGCACTTATGTGACAACAAAGTGTTAATTGAGACATCGGATCGAAAGAGACCATGTTTATCTTGATTGTGCATCCTTGAATTACGTGGTGTGTATATATGTAGGTATACATACTAATACTTGATAATTCTACGAAAGACTTGATATGTATATATATAAATATACATGCTTATACACGATAATTCTATGAACGACTTGATTTGTATATATATAGTTATACATACTTACATGTAATGTTTTCATGAGAATTACTTTCTAATTCATTTGGTTTGTGTTGAACAGGGAATTTCACCCTAGTTCATTTGGACAGTTTAGTAAGTGAGAAGGAGAGATTTCTTGTAAAGTAAAAAACACGTCTTCATGAGCTTCATCGTAGTAACGCGATGTTACCATTATTATGACAATGTTTCATATTATGTTATTGTTGCTTTTAGTAGCGTACTGAGTCTTTATGACTCACTTCGTGCCTTGTTTCTAGTTTGCAGTTCCGTTAGACGTGTTGAGGCCGTGTGGATCGTGTCTGTAGCTGTGCGCCTTGGATCGATAGCTGAGTTGAGATCGTGTGTTCGTGATTGTCACAGCTGCTGTTTGTTCCGAGTCGTAGCTCGCGAAGTCCCATCTAGCATCATGTTGTTTCTAGTATTTTGTCCTTCTTTTCTGCTAGGGACGTTTTGAGTAAAGTTATATAAACTTTACAGTGGGTAGCATTGCTAGACTTTTTGTACTTTCCTATCATAGATTTTATAGTTGGGTGTGTATAATTCACTTCTTAGTATTTATTCAGTTGTCTCCCGGGCAAGCGGTAGCTTCGGGGCATTTAAGTATTTCTCTTGTTGTTGTTAACCCCTGTAACACCCCGGATTCTTGCATGAACATTGTGTGCTTGCCTCGTGAGAACCCGAAACCTACTTGTATAACTTGTCCTCTATACTTGTTTAACATGATTAGAAGGTGTATTTAACATGCTAGTAGTATCCCTAACATGTTTGATTTAATTGCATTCCTTGATCGAGCCCTAATTGCCGTATCGAACGCCTATTGCCTTATATGCTCTAGTTTGGCTTGTTCTTGCTCGGGATTTGATCTTTTAGACTTAGCCAAGACCTTGAGAGACTTTTATCATTGTTTTAAGACCCTTGGTACTCATTCCATTGCTTCTTTGAGTTGTTTATGCCTTATACGCGTTATACGTGCAAATCTGGACCTGTTTGACCTAACGTATGGCCTGAGGAATTGTTCCACCATGCCAACCGAACATCTTGGGCATTGTTCGGCCCCAAGAACCGAACATTATGAAGGAGGTTCGGCCTCCACAACCGAACAAAGACGATTTCCGGGAAAACGAGGATTTTCTGCATCGACGGTCGATTACGATCGTACCCTTACTAAACCCCTATCCAAAACTCTTTCTAAACCCCACCTAAACCTCCCTAACCCTCATTACTTATAACCTAACCTTATTAACATATTTTAAGAGTGGATTAGTGAGTGATTTAGTTGGATTATTAAGCCAAAATCAGATTAAAAGGGACCACATTGTTGTGACACTTGTCCCACTAGACATTTGACTTCACTAACACCACAACTCACCCTGGGGACTCGTCATTTGCTGAAGGCTTTTTCAAAAACGTGAGAGAGAGAGTTCTTGAGGGTTCCCATGGCTTCTTGAAGCTTTCTTCTTGGTCCTTCTTCATTCCTTCTTCCATTGCTCAAGCCCTAGCTATAGAATCGAAGAGCTCGACGAGTAGATTACTTCCAACCGATTACTTTCTTGTTTTTGTTTCTTGATTGGGGTTTGAAGGTAAGTTACTTCTCTTCTTCTTTGTTTTAGTTCTCATTGACCCTGAGGAAAACAAAGCTTATGATGATTGAGGTCAATGAGGACACATACATGCTTCTTATGCCTTTACCTTGTGTTTTGAAAGTATGAGCTTGTTAGAAGCATGTATAGGATGGTTTCATGTCTATCAAAGATTGTAATACTCTTTCATCTTGTCTATTTAGGGTTATGAACATGTTAGAAACATGTATTATATATATGTTGATGGAAATGGTGCTATATGAGAATGCCCTAATTTAAGCCTACATGATATGTTGGTATGTTGTTATGTGTTCTATCCTCTAAATTTGACTCTATGATGAATATGAAATACATTGCTATGCCTTGGTGAATTTATGACCTAGATGAACTTAGTAATGGCTTAGGTTGAGTTATGAAGCACATAGCTTCAATTACCCGAAATTCGGAATTTTTAGTAAAGACTCAACGGAGTCGACTCTAGGGAAGATTTGAACATGTTGAACTCTAATTTCAATCCCTACGAAGTTTGGACACCGTTTGGTCGGGTTTACTCAAGTCTAAGTTGAGTTTAATTATGTGCAATTGAACCTGTTGTGATTATTTGGTTATGAGCAATTAATTGCCTTTACATGATTTATGGTAGAGATTAATACCCTACTTGGTCGGTCGAGTTCGCTCTTGTCGAATTCGATCCTTATTTGGTCTTATCGAGTAAATATCTACTTGTGCATTGCATTAAGTCCAGCTGGCACTATTTGGTTTGATTTTTATGTCAGGGTAGGATGATGCATCGCCTTCACGAATTGAGAGATTCGTGCTCGCTATGGATCGCCGAACCTGGGACCTCACACACCCCTCCATTGTTGGCCGCAATGGGGAAGTAGCCCCTTTGCCGTAACAATACGTGCGTCATAGGCTGCTATTAGCCGACGGAGTTCGGTATATCGATGCGAAGTCACGAGCATCGTAGTCACGATATTGGGTTAACAAAGTTTATTGCAGGAGCTACGTAGCGGCCGTGCCTATACCATATCCTACTTGAATGATTTATTTTCCGCACTTATGTGAATAATGTGCTAAGTGCTATATGATGATCATGTACACCATAATTGTGATAAATGCCATGCTATAACATGAACATGCATTTTTGGTAACTTACTAAGTCTTTATGACTTACCCTATTTGTTTGTTTTGTTTTCCTTAGATCCGAGCCAAGGAGACGGTTCGCGCTAGATTCGCCATACCCGTGTTTGGTTGCTTGCAAGCTAGAAGGTTGTTTTTTTGGGATTTGTAGCTAGTCTTTTGTTTTGGCAAGGACGTTGGGAAGCAAGTCACTTAGACTTGTCTTTGGGTTGTTGTTGTAGTATAACTTGAATACTTAAGACTTATAATCTTTTGTGTGCCGACTTATATGTCGAGCTTGTTTATATAGTATTGGTTCACTACAGTTTCTTCCGCTTAACACTCTTTTATGATATTGTTGTTGTTGTTGTCTCCGGCATGTTGTGGCCGTTGAGGTTATATTATGCATGTGTTATAATTGTAGGAGTAGTTGTTGGGTTCCGGCTGTAACATCGCCGATGACTTGTTTATTTTAAGTTATTTTCCGGCCAAGTGTAGCCGAGTTGTTAATTGTATGCGATGTTGCGCCACATGAATTTTATAATCCTACTTGCGCATGCTTGTATCTTGCTTTACTTGGACGACACGACTTGGGATCTCGCATTGGGGTCCGGGTCGGGTCGTCACAACCCCGATAAGTTAGCCGTTGGGTAATTTTTATATGAGGTTGGATTCTTGTCGAAACATCGACCTAGAGTGCTGATGGTTTGTTCTGCGTCTGCAATGTTGCGGTACGCGAGTTTTGTTTTTCCCCTTTTGAGATTTATGTCTCTTAGTCTTTTGACTTTTGTTTTGAGCTCCAAAACTCGGGACTTCCTTTCCTTATCGCTTCCGCAGATTCAATTTTTGTAAACCCGTATTTTAGTACGGCTTTATATTTTGTTTGTAAGCTTTTTGCTAGTTGTACTGTTCTGACTCGCACTACTATTTTACAAGTGCTTGTCCCTTTCTTGCCATGTCATAGCGTCATGACCTTGGGATTCCGTGCCAGAATCTGGGTCGGGTCGTCACATGGGCTATTGTAAAGACCCAAACCTCTACTTGTGTAACATGTCTTATATGTATGATTAACATGCTAGTGATGTGCATAGTAGGAAAAACTTGTTTGCCTTAGATCGGTTGAGTCATAGTTGCAAAAATGAGTCTTCTATGCTTTGCTTGATTCTTGCTTTGACTTATGTTTAATCTAACTCTTACCTTAGAATTCTTGAGTTAAATAAGTCCCAAAGGAGCCTTAGTATCATTGATATGTGTTTCATGACCTTGGTCTTAGTTATAGCAAGCTTAACTATGAGTTTGAAACCACCATTCCATTGTTTGAGAAATTGGAACTTAGGGTATCATGTTTTCCCTCCTTTGTTTTGAAACTAGTCTACTAAACTTGTAAGTTGTTGGATTGAATTCTAGGCCAAGTGTATTAGTGCTTAAAAAGCTTTTAAATACTAGTTTATGCTTGCTTAATCTTAGGTTGAGTTGTGTTTGAATAGTTTGGGATTCGTCGCGAGTTTTGACCTTTGTTCGTACTTGTTTCAGTTGATGTTCAGACGTGTTTCAAACGTGTTATGACTTGGGAAACACCCTGTAATATTTGGGGTTGAGTTGGGGACCATTTAGTTAAAGTTTTGAGTCCTTTTCCTCCTTCAAGAAACGCGGTCACGTGGAAATGGACAAGGCTACCGCACGTTTGATAGGGTGACAAGTTTTTAAGGAAAAATGGTCAAAGGCGGCCTTACTTGGGGGACGTGACCGCGCCTCCTAGCATTTTCAGATTTTGGGTTTTTGTTATTGATGCTCCATGAATTGGCCTGTCACGACCCGATCCAGATTCCAAGACGAAATCTCGAGGTCGTGCCACTGGAACAACAAAAATAAAAGACAAGCATTTACTAAACAATGGTGCAAGTCGAATCGTCGAGCTAACAAGCTCTAAATAGAAAATAAAGCTGTACTAGAATACGGAATTTCAAAAATCAAATATGTGGAAGCAATAATAGAGTGAAGCCCCGAGCTAGGAAGCTCGTAACCAAAAAACACATGAAACCAAGAGAGACAATTGCCTTGCTAGGATAAAACAAAACTCACATGCCATAACAAATCATACACATAACAAAACCCTCGACACTCCAAGCTGGAGTTTCAATAAAGAACCAACCTAATATACAACAATGACCCAACAACTAAATCATACCGGGGTTAACAACAACAACAACAACAACAACAACATGAATACATACTGAATGCCCCGAGGCTACTTGCTTGCCCGGGAGACAACTAAATGAATACTATAAAGTGAAGTACACACGCACGACCACACTAGTCGACTACAAGAAATAGTAAAACAAGACTAAGAATACTACCAGACTGTAAAGTTTATATAACTTTACACAACGTCGTCCTCAACAGAATAGAAGGACAAAATAACAATAATAGTACAATGTGAGACGAGACTCTGCGAGCTACAACTCGGAAGAAACGCCAACTACAACAATCACGAACCACACGACCTCAACACGACTAACAATTAATGGCACACTAGAAACAAAGCACAGAGTGAGTCATAAAGACCCAGTACGCTACTATCATTAACAATAGCATGATATTATGCACTTGTTATAAATAATAATGGCATCCCGTTACTACAACGAAAACCCGTGAAGACACGTCGTATCTCTTTAGATACACCACAAGATAACCCTATTCATAAACAAATCAAATGAATTAGACATCAATTCTCATATAATCATTATGTATAAGTATATATATATATAACAAGTCTTTGAATAATGCACAATCAACACAAACATGGTCACTTAGATCTCATGTTTCAATTAACACTTTGTTATCACGTAAGTGTTCATAGTCAACCATAAAAGGGTTCCAAAAGATACCGAATCAATGTTGTTGTGTTGCTCCTGCAATCACAATCGTTAAACTGTATTTGTGACTACGACGGTCGTGATGGATACATCAATGTGCCGAGGACACCCCGTAGCCAAATTAGCATAATCCATGCACTCTATTGATTACGAGAATGGGCTAACTTCCTCACTATGGTCAAATAGGTTATAAATGTTATATGCATTTCTAACACTTTTTCTAATTTCTTAGTTCAATCAAAGCTAGGTTCTCATTTTATTAGAAACCATAGATCATCAGGTTCACAATTCCACCTATTAGTGGAATACCAGTTGAACCCAAGTAAAGAAATCACATCTCGAAGAAACCTTAAAGTATTCAAGAGTAGATCATGCTTCATAAGTCATATTATCAAAACAACATAGAGAATTGAATTCTTAACAAATGTAACAATTATGCATTTAGTCATAATCTCAAGTAGGCATAGAAGTTAACATTCTAGCATAAACTAAGTTAAGATAGTAACTTAACGAATAACCATCATATATTCTCCAAGACTACCTTGATCGTCTGAGATCGTTGAATAACAACATTATACTCATTGTGACACTTTTTAGAATGATATATTATTCTTTAGTATCGAACTCATTAAAACTCATGTTCGTTCATCATCCATCTGTGAGAACCCCATTTCCAACGACGCACTCGCCACGTGAAGGCGAGTAGTTTCAAAATATTGAAGCACGTAGAATACGCTCGGGCCTCGTTGTGGACTCTAAAAGTGTGTGTACAGATTCGCCACCTCTATTTTAAGGTTAAACAAAAAAAATCAAAAATACCAAAAAATGTAGGTTTGGGGGCTAAGTTACGAGTTGGGAAGGGTTTAGGCACCCAACTTGCTCTTTCGGTCTCATAATTTGGGTTTGCTAACAAAACATGCTTAGATACAAACCATTATACGATAAGAGCATCTAAATATTCTCTACATCGAGATTGATGGTATGTTCCACGATATCCTAGAATGGTGAACCATTCACAAAGCCAAATCAGCCTAACTCTACTCGATGTTCATACACCGGAAGATACTCATTCTAAACATCGGAATTATTCAAGCATGTATAACGTATTCGAGTACTAAGATTCAACAATCTAAAGCCAATGGAATTACATCATAGTTATAGCTCTTCCTATGCACCGAGACTACCGCAGTAGTCTTTATAATTCAAAGGCCAAGGTGCAAATCAAAAGTCCACATTCAAATTCCCCAAATCACCACATCCTTCATAATAGGCATGATACCACCCTTTAATGGGACTATACACTATCGTGCATGCAAGGAGACTTTAACGAGTCGGTAGTGTCAACCTCAATCATCCTAAATCCATAGAACTCTAAATTCAAGGCAAGGCTTTACTATCACTATTCTGGGACTCCAATTGAAGTTTGATTCATAGCATAACATAGGTAATATTTACAAACCTCCAAAACGTCACATAGTCAAGGTTTCGTAATCGAGACCCACCGAATACCAAAGGTAGTAGGATTTCATACTAAGATCAAATAAATCATGTTAGACCACTTATTGACTCAGTTGAGTCAAAACGCACAATTGACAATTATTCAATGTTCAATGTTCGAGTTAATAAACCCGTTAGACAATTATTTAGAGTCTAAATACCCAATTCAACCACCCTTATAACCCATCTATATTGAAACCTCATGTTCACATATCAATTTCCTCCAAAAACCTAACACATAGAATTGAAAATAACATCTATTCTATAGATTCCTTATCTATAACATACTAGAATTCTTAATATCTAGTTTAATCAAAGAAAAGACGGGTAGTAGCTTACCAATCTCGGATAAAAACCAAAGGGAAAGAAAATAGAACCAGTGTAAGTTGAGCTCCTCAACGAGGGGAACGCGGTGGCGGAGTCGAAATGACGATCGAGTGGCCAGATCTTCGGGGATCTCCCAACACCTACAATCTCACCTTCAATCTCACATAGTCTTTAGATCTAATATGGGGGTAGATGAACTCATCTACCCTTACAAGGGCCAAAGGAGGGGCCGGGGTCATTTTGAGGGTAGGATAGTAATTTCCCCACCAAAATTGATTTCGAAGAAATCTGCCCGTAACAGAGGTTGAGGGGATGTGGCCGCATCCCCCACTTAGCTTGCACCACAAGCTCCCAAGGCTTGCACTTGGACAACTTCCAGTATCTCTTGCGAGGGCATGCCTGAGCCCCTTGCGATCGCAAGGCCTGAAGGTTAGAAAAAACTCAAGTTTAAGGCCTAGGATTGACTCCAAACAACCCTTTGATCAAAGAGGTTGATCTACCCTCTCTAAGCACAATCGAAACACACCCGAACCATGTTCGGAATTAAGGTAAACAAGGGTCGAGAAATAAGGTAAATGACCAATGACCATCAAACGTTTAAATTGCGAACTAACCTAAGATTAAGAAAGCATGAATACACACTCTTAATCATGTTAAAGGGCTAGCACACTTTGTGTAGAAGCCAAAAAAACAACTTCCCATGTCCCAAAGACGAATTACAAGGCAAAGAAGAGCATACATGCAATCCTAAGTTCTCGAAAGATCAAACAACGCAGCAATGGTTCCCATCACTCAAATAAGTATCCTATGATCATGACTAATTCGATGAAACATATAACGAGGATACTAAAACTCATATTGACTCAGTTAACTTAGGAAATGCTAAGGTAATACTCAAAGCAACTCAAGACAAGGACAAGCAAAGCATAGAAGTCCTACAAGGCAACTATGACTCAACTAAAGTAACACAACCAAGTTATGCATGCTAGACATATTTCTAGCGTGTTAAGAAAACATAATAGGTATGCAATACAAGTAAGGTTTGGGTCTTCACATCCTTTCCACCTTAAAAGAATTCGTCCTCGAATTCACTATCCCATAATCGACGACAAGATTAACACTTTGGCCTACAAACAAAATCGAGGCAACCATCTTAGTGAACCTCCTACCTCAAGGCAACTCTCAATTACCAAATCAAACCGATCTCAATGCCGAGTCATACTTGACTCTCAACAAGGTACAACAACACGAGTATAACCTTCTAAATCCCGATCAAACACGACTATCGAGGTTTAATACCTCTGCCAAATTAGAAAACAAATCATTTCCAAGCCACAAAATTATATATGTGTGCAATAATTGCACCATAGTTAACAAATTCCCAAACCAAGAATTTTTCGGGCATAACATAATACTCCAGGCATGAAACAAAGCTCTAGGGTCCAACACACCTTACACGTCAATCATAAAATGATCTACTTATATGACTGTAGACACCCCAATTTCGTACCCCTGATATATGACTCTGGCATGTGATATCAAGAACTGTTTAAACTTATAAATGTCAAGTTACAGGAGTTAAAAATGTGAAAGGCAAAGCAGGATGTGTGAAACAGTAAAATGCGAGGGATAAAAGTGACAATTTTGAAAGTTGAATAGTGGCCTGGCGCGGCCAAAAGGAGGTCTTGGCGCCGCGCCAAGAAAGCCTTGGATCCGCACCCAAGGTGCTACAGTGCCTCTCCCAGTTAACGCATTGTGCAAGAACGGAAGCCTGGTGTACAAGAATTTCAAGTGCACGGAGGGGATTTTTAATCCCCAATGTGTCCCCTCCTCCAGCTATAAATAAGAGCGTTGGGGCTCACTTCAGAAGCCCTGAAGAGATCGAGAAGAAACGCTGATAAATTTCTCTGCGTCGTCCTAACGCTGAGAAAGTAGTGAGTGAAGTGAGATAGGGAGTGGTTAGTCTATAAAGCCTTGAAACCCTGCCAAAACTCCGCCAAACCAAAAACCCACCGGTTAAAGTGATCCCTAGCCCTTTAGTTAGGTATCCACCTTATTTCCCCGGCCCAAAAACCATAAAGTAAGTCGTTACTCTGCCCGAGTAAATAGGCTGAAATCACCCAAAATAAGTCGTTATTCCGCCCAACCAAATAGGCCAAAACCACCAAAACTAAGCTGTGATTCTGCCCGAGTGAGCGAGCCAAAACCACAAAAAATAAGCCGTTACTCTGCCCAAATCATAGCTCAGCAGCATAAAAGTCTTCCTCTCCCGAAAAGGACAGAGCGAGTACCCTCCGCTCTAAAAGGTAATAGGCTTTAAGGGCGTTATTTTTATAAAAGTTGTTCTTTAAATATGGCCCAATGTAGAAAATATAAGCTGTTGTGCTGCCCGGATTTAATTAGAAAATATTATGTAAAAGAGCCGTTATAATGGCCAAATATTTTTAAATATATCTGTAATTATTGTAAGGAGACGACTGCAAGTCCGTAAATAATGTAGCTGCGGATGTATTTACTTTTATTTTCCTGTCTTTAAATACTTTGTTTATTTGTTGAATAAATATAACAAAAAACATAGTTTAGCCAAAAACCGCTTTTGAGACCGAAAGGGCGAGTTGGGTGCCTAGCACCTTCCCAACTCGTAACTTAGCCTCCGAACCCGTTTTGCAATCTCTGGTTTTTCTTTTCTTTTGGTTTTGCTTTATTTTTGCCTTAAAATAAAGATGGCGACTCTATAAAACATTTTGGATCCAGTGGGGCGTCGCAACACTCCTTTCTTGCACTTTTCCGTTTTCCCCTAAAAAAGGGAAAATGAGAATGAAAGGGTGATGCATTCCTATATCCTGGTATCCCCTAAACAAGGGATAACTTGATGCAGGAAACTCAAAGCACCCATAGTGATCCGAAATAGGCCATACGACTATTTTCATAAAATTCATAGTGGGGCCTCGCAACATCCTTTTTTGCACTTTTCCGTTTTCCACTAAAAAAGGGAGAATGAGAATGAAAGGGTGATGTATTCCCATATCCTGGTATCCCCTAAACAAGGGATAACTTGATGCGGGAAACCCAAAGCTCCATATTGGACCAAAAATCCACTAAAGTCAACCGAGGCGCATTCCAACGCGCTATTTTAGACAACACTCCTCTCGCACTTTTAATTTCGTTTTCCCCTAAACAAGGGAGAATGGAATGAGAGCAGTGATGTCCCGTATCCGCACGTACGCGCACCCCTATCCAAGGGCGCGCGGGGCGCGGGCGCATGCCGGGGCGACCCACAATGACGACATACTCATGTAATATCAAAATCATCCACCGTCTCATAACACTCGTTTCAAAATGTTATACACAAATTACACATTTCGTGATTGTTCTTTTAAGCAAGCATTGCAAATCTCTTTGTTTCAAAACAATGTGCACGTAAAGATAACATACAGTAAGATAGCACATTCATGGCATAGCTTTCATATACAAATTGCACATATTTACACAAGTATAACAATACACCATTTACCAGTTCCATTTCATTTTGGTAACGAGAGTAGTCAATTTCTAATCTATCTTATACCATTCTAGTTCTCCGATGAAGGCCTCTTGATAACCAAGTCAGGGGTCCTCTTAAGCGGCTTCAAAAGCTTTTGTCGTATAGGATGCAAGGTGTTCGTGAATCACATATAAATATCCTTTATATTGACCTCATGAATACATATCATATACACGTATAGGCATGACATCACATCATGCAACATAGTATACTAATCTACTATGCAAGTACACCTAGTATGAAATATTCATACTATCAAATACATATCAATGATATATAAAACACGTTACACAATGCTTATACTTTTACTAACGTATTAGGCTAATAACAAGGCAAAACAATAGTTCACGAGTCACTAGGTAGCATATGCTTACTAACTAGTATACCACAATCTTCATGTGATCATCTACCGGCTAATCACAAAGTCTCATCTTATCATAAGGGTAATTCTCCTTTACTGGGGTAGTCCCCTCAATACCAAAAAATAGGCAGCGGGAAAGAGTTCTCAAATTACCCCAACAAAGCAATACAAGAATACTTGGTTAAGTACTACCATAACTAAATATACTTATATATAAATTATGGAATACAACTAGGTACTAATGGAGGCTTAGCCATTCCACTCTCGAAATGTATAACAACGGACATTGGCTCTAATGAATACCACGACGATCACTATTCGAACCGTCAATCTAGCTTATCTGATCACAAGTAAAAGACTAAGAAACAATGGATCTATCGAACCGTAGTGCACACTCTTAGTATAACAACGCACTAGAAACGATACAGGAGAATATAATAATCCTAGACACAAACATGCACTCACGGCAATCTTGATCACAAAGAACATATTACTCCAAGTCCTATTCTTTTATAAAAGAACCTGCCAATAAGGCACTATGAACAACACTCGACGGTAAATACTCGACGATAAACCCAACCCAACCTAGGCCATGTAACCTATCATGGCTTATTGCTAACTTAAGCTCTGATACATACTGTCACGACCTGACCCAGATTCCAACACAAAATCCCGAGGTCGTGCCACTTGAACAACACAAATAGAAGAAAAGCACATGTTAAACAATGGTGTAAGTCGAATCGTCGAGCGGACAAGCTATAAATTAGAACATAAAGCTGTACTAAAATATAGAATTTCAAAAATTGAATCTACGGAAGAAATAATAGAGTGAAGCCACGAGCTAGGAAGCTGTAAACCAAAAACACATGAAACCAAGAGAGACAATTACCTCGCTAGGATAAAACAAAACTCACGTGCCTTAATGAACCAGACATGGAACAAAACCCTCGACATTCTAGGCCGACATTTCAACAAAGAACCAACCTTATATACAACAATGACCCAACGGTTAAATAATATCGGGGAACAACAACAAAAATAGCAAGAATACTGAGTACCCCGAGGCTACTGCTTTCCCGGGAGACAACTGAATGAATACTATAAAGTGAAATACACACGCACGACCACACTAGTCGGCTAAAGGAAATAGTAAATCAAGACTAAGAATACTACCCGACTGTAAAGTCTATAACTTTACACAACGTTTTCCTCACTAGAATAGAAGGACAAAATAACAATAATAATATAATGCGAGACAGGACTCCGCGAGCTACAACTTGGAAGAAACGACAACCACGAAAATCATGAACCACACGACCTCTACTCAACTATCGATCCACTTTGCACTGCTACGATCAGTATCTACTCGGCCTCAACATGGCTACCGAATAACTACACACTAGAAACAAAGCACGAAGTGAGTCATAAAGACTTAGTACACTACTATGATTAACAATATCATGATATTATGCACTTGTTATAAATAATAATGGCATCGCGTTACTACAATGAAAACCCGTTAAGACGTGTCGTATGTCTTAAGATACTCCACAAGATAACATTTTTTTCTCATATACCAAACCATCTAGATGAACCAGGGTGAAATTCCCTGTTCGTAAACATACATAATTAATTAGAAAGTAATTCTCATAAAATCATTATGTTGCGTTAATTTGGCTTAGTGAATGGTTTACCATTATAGGATATCGTGGAACATACCCTCAATCTCGATGTAGAGACTAATTTGATGCTCTTGTAGTATAATGGTTTGTATCTAAGATGCGATTCCATTAACGTGAACATGATGAGATGGATGATGAACTAATATGAGTTATAATGCCTTTGAGACAATACAATAATATATCATTATAAAGAGTGTTGTAGTGAGTATAATATTGTTATTCAACGATCTCATACTATCAAGGTCGTCTTGGAGAATGTATGATGGTTATTCGTTAAGTTACTATCTTAACTTGGTTTATGCTAGAATGTAAACTTCTATGCCTACTTGAGATTATGACTAAATGCATAATTGTTACATTTCTTAAGGATTCAATCCTCTATGTTGTTTTGATAACATGACTTATGAAGCATGATCTACTCTTTAATACTTTAAGGTTTCTTTGAGATGTGATTTGTTTACATGGGTTGAACTGGTATTCCACTAATGGGTGGAATTGTGAACCTCATGATCTATGGTTTCTAATAAAATGAGAAACTAGCTTTGATCAAACTAAGAACATAGAAAAAGGGTTAGAAAAGCATATAACATTTATAACCTATTTGGGATAAATTGTAGTAAAGACTCAACAGAGTCGAGTTTAAGGAACAATTGGACCTTACGAGGATCGTGGTGAGATCCTACGATATTAAGAATCCATTTGACTAGGGTTACTAGCTTTTGGAACATCGTTGAACTAAGTGTACATGACTTGGCACTTGTGACTTAGAGACTCAATTGGGCTCTTAACGTGATTTTTGTGTTTTTAGAAACTATATGCATAATCATGTGATTTATAGTAGAGTATTACCCATACGTGACATCGGACGGGTTCGCTCGGACCCTACTTGATTTCATAGCAAGTAAACATCTACTTGTGCATTGCATATAAGTCCAGCTGACATTACTTGAGTTTTCAATGGATGGTGGAACGATGATTCACCGTCACGAATTATGGGATTCATGGTAGTGATGGATCGTCATACCGATCTGATCACACACCCTCCACTATTAGCCACAGTGGGGAAGTTAGCCCATTGTCATAATCAATAGAGCGCATGGATTATGCTAATTTGGCTGAGGGTGTCCTCAGTACATCAATGTATCAATCACGAGCATCGTAGTCATGAATACAGTATATATATATATATATATATATATATATATATATATATATATACACCCATCAAGTCTCTCATGGAATTATCATGTATATGTATTGTATATCTATATATATACATATCAAGTCTATCAATAATACACAATCAACACAAACATGGTCACTTAGATTTCATGTTTCAATTAACACTTTGTTATCAAATAAGTGCTCATTGTAAGCCATATAAGGGTTCCAGAATATACCGAATCAATGTTGTTGTGTTGCTCCTCCAATCACAATCATTAAACTGTATTCATGACTACGATGCTCGTGATTGATACATTGATGTACTGAGGACACCCTCAGCCAAATTAGCATAATCCATGCGCTCTATTGATTATGACAATGGGCTAACTTCCTCACTGTGGCTAATAGTGGAGGGTGTGTGACTGTATCTGGTATGACGATCCATCACTACCATGAATCCCATAATTCGTGACGGTGAATCATCGTTCCACCATCCATTGAAAACTCAAGTAATGTCAGCTGGACTTATATGCAATGCACAAGTAGATGTTTACTTGCTATGAAATCAAGTAGGGTCCGAGCGAACCCGTCCGATGTCACGTATGGGTAATACTCTACTATAAATCACATGATTATGCATATAGTTTCTAAAAACACAAAAATCACGTTAAGAGCCCAATTGAGTCTCTAAGTCACAAGTGCCAAGTCATGTACACTTAGTTCAACGATGTTCCAAAAGCTAGTAACCCTAGTCAAATGGATTCTTAATATCGTAGGATCTCACCACGATCCTCGTAAGGTCCAATTGTTCCTTAAACTCGACTCTGTTGAGTCTTTACTACAATTTATCCCAAATAGGTTATAAATGTTATATGCTTTTCTAACCCTTTTTCTATGTTCTTAGTTTGATCAAAGCTAGTTTCTCATTTTATTAGAAACCATAGATCATGAGGTTCACAATTCCACCCATTAGTGGAATACCAGTTCAACCCATGTAAACAAATCACATCTCAAAGAAACCTTAAAGTATTAAAGAGTAGATCATGCTTCATAAGTCATGTTATCAAAACAACATAGAGGATTGAATCCTTAAGAAATGTAACAATTATGCATTTAGTCATAATCTCAAGTAGGCATAGAAGTTTACATTCTAGCATAAACCAAGTTAAGATAGTAACTTAACGAATAACCATCATACATTCTCCAAGACGACCTTGATAGTATGAGATCGTTGAATAACAATATTATACTCACTACAACACTCTTTATAATGATATATTATTGTATTGTCTCAAAGGCATTAAAACTCATATTAGTTCATCATCCATCTCATCATGTTCACGTTAATGGAATCGCATCTTAGATACAAACCATTATACTACAAGAGCATCAAATTAGTCTCTACATCGAGATTGAGGGTATGTTCCACAATATCCTATAATGGTAAACCATTCACTAAGCCAAATTAACGCAACCCTACTTAATGTTCATACACCGGAAGATACTCATTCTAAACGTCGTAATTATTCAAGCACGTATAACCTATTCGAGGCTCGTAAAGGATAATCTATTCCCCACATGTCTCGGATGAGAGAACCCACATTCCCCTCAATAAGCAACATGTCCATCAGAGGATGGTTCTCATCAGGAATAACCTGCTCTCTACCAAATTGACGGAGAATCCGGTAGGTCAGTTAGAATGTGGTCTAACGCATAATAGCCAGAATGACTTGAGCATAGGCCCAGTGAACAAGTAAAAGTTCTGGATCCGCCAGTGGCTTATGACCCAGACTATATCGAGGGAACCGATATGCAGAAAATGCTCGATCCAGTGGCACTCAGTCACGAGGTTATTGCGATAATGGCCGCGGGACCCATAACCCACAGGTGCATACATTCCTCCTACAAGCTCAGGAGATATGACTTGATTAAAATGTTCCTCCATCCACATATGTATCAAAATAGGGCTGCCAGAGGGAAAAGTCTCCTCGCCAGTAGCATAAGCATCTAGGCCAAGTAAAGTCTCAGCCAAGATGACAGGGACAATATTTACCCGGCGTTCCTGAGTTTGCAGCACCAAGTCAACCACCTGAGTATCAATAATTTTGGGTTGGCCCGCCAAGAAATATCTCCCCAGCATACACAAGAAAAGAGCATCCAGCCGGCGCCGAGAATAAACTGGCTCATCCCTGTAGTCAAAATAGATCATGGGAGGAACGGTCAAGTCAAAGCTGACCCCATTGTAAAAACCTGAAGTTCCATCCCGGCTTGAACCGTAAAGTTCCCTAATCTCTATAAAGGGACGTCTCCGCAGAGACGGAACAACGATTGGTACGACAGTTGACATGCCTACCATACCGCAAAATTCTTCAAAAGTAGGGCACATCTCATTCAAGGAAAAGTTGAACAGATGACAGGGAACAGACCAAAACCTAGAGGCTGCCCTCAACATCTACTAGTTTACATGGAGGCCCCGCCATGAGAGAACACAGCGGAAGCCATACACATGATCAAACCACTATCTCTCCTCTTTTCGCAGAGAAAGTGTCCAATAATTAAGGGAGGTCTCATATAGATCGATGTCCAGAAAAGTGTTAATTGGCTCACCTATTCAAACAGGACAAGATTTATATCTGGATTGACAAGAAAATTGGAAAAAAGGCCCAAAGAGAGACAACTCTTGAACACAATGTGTCTACCGATATGATTGCTCGAAGAAGGCCGAAACAACTCAGGTCGGATCTATTTAGAGAAGAAGTGAATGCGAGATTGAGTGAAGAATGATGTCGCTTCGGTTTTCTTTTATAGTGAAAAAATCAAGGAAACAACGACACCGAAATAGTGAATCAACAGGACCAAACAGAAAAATCCATAAAAGACTTCTGGGCGCCCCCAACTATGGGCACCATGCCCAAAAGGACCTAGGGCAGCGCCTATTTCTGCCCTAGGCTGCTCCCGAATTGATTCCCAATCTGCTTGGTATCCTGGTTTTGCCCCGGTTGCTCCCAATGTTCGTGAATTTCGGCCCCTGTCTGGCCACGAGACGTGTAGAATCTACGAGGCTAGGCGTAGCGTTCACAAGCCTTCAGCGTGAAACATATCAAGAACAAAAGGAGGTGGCTAGAAGTCCTTTCCCCACAGAGCATCGGCAACCCAATAAAAACCTAAAAGTGTATTCCATAAATCCAAAAATCATCATTCCTAAGTACAGTGTGTCTGTATAATATGTAAATGGTACATTTTCTTTTATTTATGAATCACTAAAATAACAAATCAAATAGATATGCGTCGTAGAATAAAATACATTGCATTAAATAAAATTATAGTATAAGTAATTACAAATAGTACAATAAGAAGACTACTGGGCTCGTGTTGATTTGCTCCTCTCCAAGCCTCCACCCATGGCCTGAGCGCTGGTTCCGCCAACCCTATACTCTCGTCCTCTCACCCTGGTATGACCTGATCCGCCGGCTTCATCATCATCATCATCTTGGCACCTGGCTCGGCTCACAGTTTCTTTGCCCCGGCAAGAAAATTCATCTATCACCTGTTGGTATAGTTTGGCAAGGCCAAAAAAGCCTTTCACCACCTTGCGATAGGATGAGACATCCACCTGAGAAAGAAAGAAATATTAGTCCAGAATAATAAAATGGCAAGTTTGAGGGAAGCAGAAATGAAAATGAAGTATACTGCGCGGGCCCTCTCAGGTATCTGATATGGCTCCGGGATATCGACATCAGGCAAAGCCTCCTCAATAGATCTTCCCCCACAAGAGTATCGAGCGGTAGAAAAATCCCCAGCAGGTACGAAGTAGTCAGCCTGGGCATCAGGAACAAAGAGTGAAGGCCTAGGCCTATCTACAACATCTGATGCATGTCTAGCTGCTACAGAGATAGGATGAAGCACTGTCCTCAGGACTCAACATATGGCATAACAGGAAATACCTCAGGAGGAATGATATACCACGCCAAGCATTGAAAACAATTGATGGAAGAAAGCTTCGGTAGAAACAATGGAAGAAACAGTAAATGGGTTGTTGCTGCCTGTTACTGCCCGTGAATGATAAAGGGGAGGGAAAGTTTCCCTTTCCCCCCTCCAGGATCCATTTCAGCGAATAATACCCGAGGTTTTCCCAAAGTACAAATTGGCCCTTGATGTCCTAACGGAGACTTAACGAAAGTTAACAGTCTTCAACAAAAAGTTAACAACCCCCACCCACATCCACATTTTGTCTTTAAAATTTATAATATGTCTTTTTAAAATTCCACATCCACATCTTGTCTTTAAACTTACAATATGTCTTTTTAAAATTCCACATCCACATCCTATCTTTAAAGTTTACAATTTGTCTTAAAAAAAAAATTCCAAATCCACGAATTGTCTTTAAAATTTACATCTTGTCTTTAAATTTACAATCTGTCTTTTTAAATTCCACAACCAAATCATGTCTTTCAAAATACACTGTCTTTTCAATATACACTGTCTTTCAATATACACCTGCCTTTCAATATATACTGTCTTTCAATATATACATGTCTTTCAATATACACATGTCTTTTCAATATACATTGTCTTTCAATATACACATGTTTTTCAATATACACCTGTCTTTCAATTTACACATGTCTTTCAATTTACATTGTCTTTCAATATACACTTGTCTTTCAATTTACATTGTCTTTCAATATACACTTGTCTTTCAATATACACTTACCTTTCAATATACACCTGTCTTTCAATTTACATCGTCTTTAAATTTACACCTCGTTGTTGAAATTGTTGGCCAAAGCCGAACTACGTTCTGTTTGATTCTTGAAAAGGATATGTAGGCAGCCTACTTAGTAGGCACGACCATCAAAGCACTTTAATTTGCATCATATTAGCTTTATTCCCATCAGTCCATTACATCGTAAGAGCATTAGAGTTTGATGTATTGCACCATAAACTATTGCATGTTACTTTCTTCCCTGTTATAATTTCTTCGAAATTAGGGAGTCTATTCTTATCAACGATGTTCGTTTACTGGTAAATTTCAGTTTACCCATAAACTCCATCGTTGAGGGGCTCTGTAGACACCCTAATTTTGTACCCCTATTTATGACATGCCATAAAATATCAAGACTTGTCAAAAAGGACTAATGAATATCAAGTTACATGGTTAAAAGTGCAAAAGGACGGAAGAATTAACAAACGGTGAATTGCAGGGGGTGAAAGTGCCTAAAACAGAAGAAGAAAAGAAGGTGTGAGCAGCCTATAGCCAACCAAAAAAAAAAAAAAAAAAGAAGCCTATAGCCAACTTGGGCTCTGCGCCCAAAATAGCTATAGGCGGCGCCTAAAATAGCTACAGGCAGCGCCCACTTCCCTCCTATTCACTGCTGCAGTTAGCTTTTGGTATAGCTTCTTCAGCGCACGGTACAAGCATTTGAAGCACATAGAGATAATATATGCTATTACTTCGCTGTTAAGGATTCCCCAACTTCAGCCTATAAATACAGAGGCTGCACTGCCCAAACAACAAGAAATTTTACGGAGATAAATAGACGAGAGCTGTTATGCTGATAGTTTACAATAAAACCCTGAAGCTCCGTTAGGCTGCCAAAACCGCTCCTAAACACATAAACTCTCCTGCCAAAGTGAACCTTAGTTGCCCAACTAGGTTTCTGCCCTATTTCATCGGTTCCAATATCCCAAAAAGAGTAGTTGCCCTGCCCGAATCCAGACGTCAAATCCAGCAAAAGCAAGCAGTTGTTGTTCCCGATTTCAGACTCGACAACAACAACAACAAACAAAAGCAAACAGTTGTGTCGTCCGAATCCCGAGGTGAAAAACAACCAAAAGGAGCAGCCACGCTGGCCAAAATCCGACAACAACAACAACAACAACGATAACAGAAAAAAGACTCCCTCTCCCTGAGGGACAGAGCGAACACAACCTAAAGCCTAGCCAAAAGAGAAGTTGGTCCAGGATAAAACCCACACGCTTCAAGAGATAGGTACCTAAAGTTATTTAATATTTTGTCTTTAAAATAACACTATTAAAATAGATATATCATAAAATAACTCGTTATAATGCTCAAATTTTGTGATAAATAGATATAAATAAGTCGTTATTATAGCCTAAATTTAATAGGCATCATCTGCAACTCTAAAAATGAGGCTGCTGTAATTTTCTTTATTTATTTTGTCGTATATATATATATATATATATATATATATATATATATATATTTATATTTTAAATGCTTCATTTAAGTTATTAAATTTATAAAAAGAGTATATTTAGCCAAAAATCTATTTTGAGTCCGAAAGGGCAAGTTGAGTGCCTAACCCCTTACCAACTCGTAACTTAGCCTCCGAACCCTTACAAATCTGGTATATTTGGTTTTTCTTAGTTTATCCTTAAAATAAAGATGGCGACTCTGTTATTTATATTTGAGTTCACAATTGAGGCCAAGCATATTCCACGCACTTTTGAAAAGTTTTGAAACCACCCCGCCTTTCGGTGGCGCGGATCTAGTTAAAAACGGGGCACTCACAACATCATTCAAAGAAGCTCTTTCTTTACCTACAAACAATTAATGGATGATTGCAATGGAAGATGGAATTTCCTCTATAAAAAAGAATCAGGTTTGGGAGTTAGTTGATCTTCCGCAAGGTCACAAGACTATTGGAAACACATGGGTTTTCAAAGTCAGACGAAAGGCAGATGGATCAATTGACAAATATAAGACAAGTCTTGTGGCGAAAGACTTTACCCAAAGAGAGGGTTTAAACTATGAGGAGACATTCTCCCCAGTGGTGAGATTTTCTTCTGTTTGCCTATCCTAGCGATAGTAGCGCACATGGATCTAGAACTTTATCAGATGGATGTTAAAACTGTCTTTCTCAATGGAAAACTAGATAAAGAGATCTATATGACTAAACCAGAGGGTTTTGAAGTCAAGGGACAAGAGCACAAAGTGTGCCGGCTTAAACGTTCCATCTATGGTCTTAAACAGTCATCAAGATAGTGGTATATTCGTTTTCATCAAGTGATAACCTCAATTGACTTTGTGATGATTGAGGAAGACCACTGTGTGTATGTTAAACGATCCAAAAAAAAGGATCTTGATTCTATCATTATATGTTAATGATATCCTACAAGCTGAGAATGATATGGAGATGATAAATGCCACAAAAATTTAGCTGTCTGTGCTTTTTTGATATGGTAGACTTGGGTGAAGCAAGCTATGTGCTTAGAGGAAAAGTCATTTGGGATCGTTCGAAGAGATTTCTCGGTTCGTCTCAAGAGACTTACATAAAGAAAGTCATTGAGCAATTTGGCATGACTAACTCAAAACCCGTTGTCACTCAAATGGAAAAATGATGTGTCCTTAGTACAAACCAATGCCCTAAGAATGAAGAAGAGAAGAAGAGAATGTTTACGACTCCATATGTGAATGCGATAGGGAGCTTGACATGGTTACACTAAAGATCCAAAGTATCATGGGAAGGCGAAACACATCAATATCAAGTATCATTTCACTATAGACATGGTTGGAGAAAGAAAAGTTGTTATAGAATATATTCCTACTAGAAGCATGTTGGCTGACCCTATGACTAAGCCTTTAGCTAGAGAGATCTTCCAAGATTATATGTCGGGTCTAGGGCTTCGTAAGATTTGATATTTTATTTGAGAAGATTTTGTTGACATTGATTATTATTTTCATTATCGTTTGAATAAATTGTACTTTCATTTTATTCCTTTTATATGTTAGTTGGATGTTTTAATATGTAATTGCATAGCATATATATTTTGATTAAAAATATGTCGTGGATATTAAATTGGCCCTCTCACACGGGTAATTCACCTTGTCGTTAGGTGGACGAGCAAGTTGAGATAGTAAAAGTCTTTGGCACCTACGAAGGGGGGTGTGTAGATGACATTACATTTATGCCTTGACATACGACCAAGATGAGACCTTTTATGAAGGTCGATTTTATGTCCCAAGAAACAGTCCGAATGTAAGATCTTAAAAGGAAACCTAGAAGAGTGACTGCTTTTGAGTACTCGGGTTAGACGTTAGAAGGGCGCATAGACTAAGGTTCGTACAACGTTTGAGCATGACATGCGTACTTCGTGTGGGAGTTCTGCCATAACATATGTATCATACTGTATATGACTATAAAGCGATCAAAGAAAGTGATTGAATGATCCCTACTTCATTATTGTGTGAGTTCTAGTGATCAAATCCAGATCACAATTATGCCCTATGTGACTTAGAACTATATCATGAACTGGGGCGTTGATGCTACTTTAGCATGTTGGCCAATGGGCTATGCACATACAATCCTATGAAGCATTGCTAGAAAACAATTAATCAAGAGTGAATGGTATGAGTTTCTAAGGAAAATGGTATGATATACATCTCTATTTTTGTGTTTCAATTCCATGACGATTATATTGAACATGCGGTTCAAGAAATTGATCTTGATACACAAACATGTTGAGGTTCAAGCATCGTTCTCGAGGGATTGAGGATGGTTAAATTGATGTATATATAGGATTTGGGGTATAGACGTGTTTTGTTTTCTAACGAGGACGTTCTATGCTGGTCAAATAGTGATTTGATATAGTGCTCCACCCTTTATCTTTCTCGTCAGGTCGCATGCTTCACTTCCAGTATGAAGAGGCAGTGTTTAATGAGTTTTGATGATACAATGTGGTAAGAGAGGTGAGCCCATGTGTGCGAGTGAGAGATGTTAGCAATTGGGCTAGTGACCCGATTATTTATTTTTGCTCACATGGACTCTAAATATATTATTATGGTAATTAAGTTTCCTAATCCGAAGGGGTTTGAGATTGATTTAACTTGGCCTACAATAAATAAGTTTTTTTTGGTAAAAATATAAATATGACAAGTAAATGGATTAAACCCTAATTTGTCCAAAAGAGAAGAACAAGTCTTCTCCTTGGCCGCCCCTTCTTTCTCTCCTAATACTATCTCACCTAATATTCCCTCTAACTTAACCACCGAGAGACTTGGATTTACGGTGTGAATCAGATGTTGATATTCGTGCTACGTGATATCAATCATACGAGAGAGACTTGCAGGATTAACGTTTGTGATATACGAAGATCGTAGCTCAAGCCGAAAGTCTTCCACTTCGCTCAAAGTTCAAGTTCGCACAAGATAATTCATAATTCTTCGTAGATAACGAACTTATAGTATATAACCTTCAGGTTTTAAATATGATTGATAGATAAAAGACTTCTATTATTATTACTACTGGAAGAGATGTATCCCACATTGGTTACAAACTAATGTTAATTTTAAAAGTCTAGATTAAATACTTGTCATATTATTATCAATAAAAGAAATGTATCCCACATTAGTTTTAAAAGTCTTCAAACTAAAAAAAAAAGTTTTAAGAGATGTGTTTCATATTGGTTAGAAATGAATGTTGCTTTAAAAGTTTTTAGATAAAAAACTTCTACCTAAAATTCCAAATGTTAAACTATTATTACCAATACATTAAAACGCATTGGCTTTTAAAATGTATCAATTAAACTCAAAGTCTCACCACATCCATGCGGAACACGGGCTGTATAACTAGTATTTAGAATAATAAGAAGAGTAATGCTAAAAAGAATTTATGAACATAATCGGTTTACACTAAGTTTTAAGGTAGGGGTGGCAGAATGGGTGTTATGGATAATCATGAGTTAGTATATTATCCATGGTTATCATTGGATAATAAACTAACCTATAATTATACATAACACCTATTTTACCACCTCTACTTTAAGATACCGTACAATATAAGTTACTAATGCATTAATAGTTGTATTGTATAACACTGCAATCATATGTAAATGAAATGAATTATGTAAATTTAGCATTTTATTATTAGTTGGTGATGGGGTAGAGGGCGGTATGACTAGGGGTGGCAATTGGGTGTTACCGGTTAATTTGGATATTATCCAATAACACCCATTAAGGTTAATGGGTAGTTTTGGATATTATCTAATAACACCCATTAACCTTAATGGGTGTTATTGGATAATATCCAATATTATCCATTAATAAATGAGTATTATCCGGATAATATCCAATAAGGAATATCATTTATTATTTTGAGTATTACTTGTCTACTTATATTATGATTCGCTAAACATAACATACACACACAAACTCACTCAAACACACACACACACATGCCAAAAAAACACACACACATGACAAAAACACACACATGCATACACATACACACAATGATAACTTAATACCTTAATATTCATAAATCATAATATTTTCACCAACTTTTCACATTTAATAAAAAATTAATGGGCCCCACGTTCAACAATGACCAAGATATTTTCTTAATTTTGATATTTATCTTTTCTTTCCTTTTTTTTATACCTCAAATAAAAAGTGATATTTGCAATGCGACACTATTTTTATCACCTAATATATATAAAGTTGTCAAAATTTTATAATAGTCTTCATAGTTGTGAGATAGAAAATATACGTGTTTATTGATTTGACAATAATAAATGATTATGTAAAAGTAAGAAAAATAAAAAGTCAAATACCTTATTAAAAATTAAAAATTTATATTCATTATAATTATAAATTATAAATAACAAACAAATATTCTTAATCCAAAATAAATAACAAATACGCTCATAATAATCAATTTTTATGATTACTTGTTCATATTTATATTAACTTTCAAATATATATCAAAAGTGGTCTAGTCTAGTGGTAACAAGCTGTAGCGCATTGGTTCGTGTTAATCTTGGTAAGCTATGTATTTAATTGTTATTATTTTTAAGTAAAGAGCCGTGTATGTGTCAGAGGCGGTGGTGTGCTGGTGGCGCCGGTGCAGTGGTGGTTGCCGCGTGGTTGGCGGCGGTGGCGCAATGTGGTCGTGGAGGTGGGAAATGACGATGGGTGGAGACGGTTGATCGTGGTGACATTAGTGGATAAATCCGATGGATAACCGTTAATTATCCATAATTATCCATTTTGTTAATGGTGTTAATGGATAATATCCATTAACACCCATTAACCTAATTGGGTGTTAATGGATAATAACCAATAAGTTTTTATAATGGATATAACAGATAACCCAATGGGTTGGATAAATTTTTGCCACCTCTAGGTATGACATGAAAACATAATAAAGCAACCAAAGGAGATTTGAGCTGACAGGAAGGAGAGTTTGATATCATTTTGTCCAATCCCATCTCAATGAATGTAGTTGAGAGTTTTGTTTTCTGCATATTCACAGTTTGGGTCGTAACAGTAAGGAAAAGCTATAAAACCAATTGGTGGGTCGGCTTTGAATTGATAGATAGACTGACTTCAAAATTTTCTTGAAAAGAAGAGAAAGAAAGTTAAAGCCTTTTTCTCTTTTCAGTGAGTAATAATATTCTTCTTTATCTAACAGTTTTTGGCTTTTGTTTGGTTTTGTTTCACTGTCACAGATAGCATATCTGAAAGTTGGGGGGTGAGGGGAGAAGACCTTGGCTTTCAATTAATTGTACTCAATCAGTCAGTCCCACATTGTCTTGTGTTTGTCAATCTCATACTATATTTGTCCATGGCAAAGTAATAAACAGACCTCAGAGGGTTCAAATATGGTAAAAATGGAGTGTAGTCAGATTTAGAAATTGTGTATACCTTCAAGAAATCATCCATTTATAGAAAAAGCACTCTTGTCCAGATTTGGAAATTATGTATCCTTCAAGTTACCCTCTTCTCTCTCTTTCTCACTTCTGTATCTTTGTTTTTTTGGTCATTGGGAGGTGGGTTAATGGGGTTTTAAAAGAATGATAAAGGGGTGGTCCTCTCCCATCAATTTTTAAAAGGAAACGGTTTTTTTAAATGGTAAATGATATTTCCTCCGTTCCTAAATTATCGTCTTTCTTTATTTTTTCGTCAGTTCTAAAATAATTGTCCAACTACAAACTTACTTTTTAGAACATCACTTTTACCACTTTACCCTTACTTTTTCACTCTACTTTAGTTATGTGCCACATACACATGAGCTTTAAAGAAAATTACACATTAAACCAATATAAATAATCAAGTCAAATTTTTTTTTCTTAATCTGTGCGCCGAGTTTACTAGGACGATAATTTAGGGACAAAGGAGTACTTTTTAGAGGGAAAGGACGAGTATACCTTTAATAAAATTGGATTAGGGGCATGTTGCATTGCATTTCCGAATCGATGCATCGCAATTTCAATTTTATATCGGAAATCCAGTTCGTGCATCACAAAATCCAAAATTTTGCACCAGAATTTTCTGCATAGGTAATCTAATTTATGCATCACAAAATCAAAATTATGCATCGGGATTTGCTTTTGTATTCTAATTCCAAATTGTGCATTGCAAATCTAAAAATTGTTTAACGGAATTTTATTCATGGGTGATCCAGTTTGTGCCTCGCAAAACAAAATAGTGGATCATGATTTACATTTGTATTATAATTCCAAATTTTGCATCGTAAATCTAAAATTGTGCATCATGATTTTATTAATGGGAAATCAATCCAATTTGTGAATCACAAAATATTATTTGTGCATCATGATTTACATTTGTATTCTAATTTCAAATTGTGCATCGCAAATCAAAATTGTGCATTGTGATTTTATTCATGGGCAATCTAGTTTGTGCATCATAAAATCAAAATGTTGCATCGAGATTTGCTTTTCTATTCAAAAAGGTATCCAACAACGAATAAGTTCCTATTTGAGCATTTCATCGAACAGTTTATGTGCATAACAACACATGCACAAAGTAAATCTCTTTTTAATTACACACAAACACTATGATAAAGAATAAGAAGAAAAATGAAAATTGAAATCCTATTTATTACACCTGATGAACAAAGACTCACAATTATTCAAAGTTTATTGACATAGTACTATAAGGGCAACTTTAAATTCAGGTTTTTAGTCACAGGAGCCAAGGAGGGAGGAGGGAACAACAACAATCATCCCATTCCCATGGTAAGCTTGACTTTTTGTGGGACTGGGAGGGAGAGAGAGAAGTAAAGTGGCAGGGCCCATGTTCACATACAATATACTATTTGGATTGCGTATATAAAGCACTAAAGAAATGCATGTGCTTGATTTGAGGTTCCTTTGGCAACAGCTGAGGGGAATTCAAGCTATTCTCATGCTCGCATGGGACTATGCCTTCAAAAGATTTGTTAATTTCGGGTCATCGTCTAGAGTGATTAGTGATCAAGATGATGATGGTGTCAATGGGAGGAAGACATGATGATGTTGTCAATGGGAGGAAGAAACCTTTAGGATTTAGGATTTAGGGTTTAGGGTTTAGGATTAGGTGTTTACGATTTAGATTTTTTAAATAAAGTTGATAATTTAACAAAGTGAACCGGTCTATAATTTATTATTTTTTAGAAATAATACGTGTCTCTAGTTTGGATCTCCTTGGACTTAATGTTTCTTCTTTTTTGGTTTTGGTAGAGGGGTCTCCTTGATTTAGTCCATGAAAATTGTAATTCACATAATCTCCTAACCACATTGTATAGAGTCGTAGATGGATTGCTTTTAGAGGTGGTCTTCTGTAAAACGGTCTTGTGAATCCCCTATTTAGAAATTTACGGATCATAATATATTAATAATATGTTATAAAAAGTTATAAAAACCAATCTATTATGATGGTTCTCATTGAATTTCATAAGTTGTAGGAAATAGCCTACTTGGTCTTAGGTTCAAAACTTCCTAGGGTTTTTAAATTTTATTGGCAAGATGTGTCATTTGGCTCCGATGACTCATTTTAAGGTTGAAAGTGACGCTATAAAAGGAAATTTATTATAATTTAATTAAAATTCAAATTAATACTCTTAATGTTAAAAAGTGACACATTTAATACTAAAAAGTAAGACTCTTAAGTCTTAGGTTCGAAACCTCCTATAGTTGTTTTTAAGTTTTATTGGCAAGATGTGTCATTTGGCTCCCGGCCCCGGGACACATTTTAAGGTTGAAAGTGACACTATAAAAGGAAATTTATTATAATTCTCATTAAAATTCAAAGTAATACTCTTATTAATGCTAAAAAATGACACATTTAATACTAAAAAGTGACACTCTTAATACTAAAAAGTGACACTTTTAATACCAAAAAGTGACACATTTAATATTTGACGTACCTTAATAGACTTTAACGAAATGTTAAATGACACGTTTAAAGCCAAACGTGACACGTTGAAAAGACAAAAATGACACATTTTAAGGTTGAAAGTGACACTATAAAGGGAAATTTATTATAATTCTCATTAAAATTCAATGTAATACTCTTAATGCTAAAAAGTGACACTCTTAATACTAAAAAATACACATTTAATACTAAAAAGTGACACTCTTAATACTAAAAAGTGACACATTTAATACTAAAAAAATCTTACTTTAAAACTAACGTTGACTGTTAAAAGTGACACATTTAATACTAAAACTTGACATTTTCAATGCTAAAAAGTGACACATTTAATATTAATAGTGTCACTTTATAGTATAACATGTGTCACTTTTGTACTTGAAAGTGTCACTTTACATTTTTAATGAAAATTATAATTTATCCCTAAAAAATTGTTACTTTTTGGGCTTAAATATGTCACTTTTAGTCTTAAATGTGTTACTTTCACTTTGAAAAGTATCTCATTTTTTTATAAATAAAAATCATTACGTTTGACATTAAAGTGTTATTTTATAACATTAAAAGTGTCATTTTTTTAGAATTAAATGTATTACTTTTTAGCATTGAAAATATCACGTTTTAGTATTAAATGTGTCACTTTTTAGTATTAAATGTGTCACTTTTTAGTATTAAGAGTGTCACTTTTTAGTATTAAGAGTATCACTTTTTAGTATTAAGAGTGTCACGTTTTAGTATTAAGAGTGTCACGTTTTAGTATAAAATGTGTAACTTTTTAGTATTAAGAGTGTTACTTTGTATTTTAATAAGAATTATAATAAATTTTCATTTATAGTGTCACTTTTAACATTAAAATGTGTCACTTTTGTGTTTTAAATGTGTCATTTATCATTTCGTCAAAGTCCGTTAGAATCTGTCAAGTATCCTAAGGCAATTGATGCTGACGGAGCTGACAAAGGATTAAACTGCAAGGCGTGGGAATTCGGCAAACATTGAAAGTGGAGGGGCACCGGAGCAAATAGAGGAAATGAGCATTTAAACATAATTTTGAAGCTGGGGCGTGTCGAACCTTGGACCGCCTTGGGCTAAACCTCTAAGTTTCGCCAATTACCAACTCGGCTGGCCAATTTTTGTGATTATTATTAACAGATTTAGTTATTAACCCGCGAATTTCTAAATTGGGTTCCGTCTTACGGATTTAGGATCCGTAAGACCGTCCTACAAAAGTCTTTGCCTTGCTTTTAACCCCTGGGAGTAGATTAGTTGAGGTGTGTGCAAGTTGATTCAACTTGTACATATACTAGATCTTTGTGTTCGTGTCTATAACAAGATGTCAGTGTATATGATTTCGTCAATTAAAACGATAGTGCCTAAATCGAAAGTGCGATTTACAAAAAAATGTTACATTTGAGGGGGTATTTACCAATAGTTGAGGGGGTTATTTGTAAAGATTTATATGTAACTGACCCATGACCTCAGAGCTCTATTGTGAGATTATATTAATGTAAAATTAATATTTTATAAGGGATGATTGTTCAGAAGATTAGTCGCATGGTGTGATTTTGAAATGTGAAAGAAAACATAAGGAGAAGAAATAGTGGTAACTGCTCAAAATATTAATTCTAGGGGTGACTTTGTAATAAATAGAAAAAAATAGAGAGTTAAAAGGGGATAACTACTTTCATACATATGAATGTGAGGATGAATCCCGACCGTTAAATTTTTAAAGGTAATTTAATCACAGCCTCTACATAAATTTAGCCAATTACATTTGTACGAATATGAGCTTTGTTGTATATTAGATGACATGCCACGTAAATCAATTTATCTAGAGTGGCCCTAAATGCTATACATAAAACACTAAATACCACATTCATTTAAAAGTTTAATTACTAATTAATCCTTTTATAAAAATGAGTTACACTTAACCCTAAACTCTAATTACTAATTAATCCTTATCCTTTTATATAAAGGAGTTTCAATTAATAATAATTATCCTCTTATAAATATATGTTAAACCCTCCTTTACAATTAACTTGTTCCTTTCCAACAATTTAATGAATTCCGATCCGAATAACAACGTTCATGATGATTCTTCAGATTCTTCTTTTACGGTATTTAAAACTATGTTTAAAGAAGAAGGAAAAAACCTGAAGAAGAAATCGTTGAAGGTACGCCGAACATGGTGATTTTTTTTACTTTTTTTAAACAACCTGGCGTTTTTTTTCAATTTTTTTTTAAAACCTGGCGATTTTTTTCAATTTTTTTTAAAAAAGTTGGCAATTTTTTTCAGATTTTTTTTTTAAAATGTGGCGATTTTTTTGAATTTTTTTTCAAAAAGCTGACGATTTTTTTCAAAAATTTTAAAAAAGGGTGGCGATTGTTTTTCAATTATTTTTAAAAAGCTGGCGATTAACTGGTCGCATTCCTCTGCAAAAGACAATCGGCGGCATGCCGTTCTCTAGCTATATTCATTAGTAGCATTTATTCATTCAATCTTATAGGTATTTATAAGAAGAAAAAGACAATTCTCCCTTTAAGCCTTAGCCCTAAATGTCCTAATTTTCTTTGGACCTTTTTGACGAAGCAGCAGAAGGACTCTAATTAGCAGGCCTACATTTCTCTTTCTCTTTCTTTTCCGCTTTGACTAAGTGGAAAAGTCATTTCATATTGAAATTCCTAGAATAAATGCAGTAGGAAGAAGTGCTTCTCTTCCTCTTGTATTTTCTTATTAGAAGGAGGTAGTATTTCTTCCCCGTTCAAATTCAATGAAATCAGAGGAAGGAAATGGCTAGAACAGGTGTCGAAAATTGGGCACCCAATTAGCAGGGGGAAGAAAGTTCGAATGCCTACATTATCATTCACTTGAAGATCCTGAGAGCTGTCGCAAGAGAAGAGGACTGTGATTTGTTTACCTGTTTCTTCTTTTTTCCAGTCCTCAAATTAGCAAGAGAAGAGGAATGTGATTTTTTAATCTGTTTTTTTTTAATTGAGTTTTTTTTAAAAATAAAATGGAATGAGGGTAGTTTGGTAAACAAAAATATTTTAAAGTTTAGTATTTTTCTTTTAAAATAGAAGGAGGACAGTTTGGTAATTTAATCTTTTAAGTGATGTTGCATTTAGGGTTTTTCGATGTAACATTTAGAGATTCTGTTACGCAAATTCTAGGATGCACCCTCTATTCGCAAATTCTAGGACTTTTTGTTTTTTTGTTTTTTGTTTTCTGTAATAGGATGCACCCTCTGTTGTAAAAGTTTATCATAAACTTATAGTACTCCATCCGTCTCGAAATTATTATCTTGTTCTTTTTTATTCATCCTAAAATAATTGTCTTATTTGAAATTTTCTTTTTTAGGACAATATCTTTACAACTTTACACTTATTTTTTCATTCTACTTTAATTATGAGTCACATACATATAACATTTAAAGTAAACTACACATCAAACTAATATTAATAATTTAGTCAAATATGTTTTTTTTAAACTGAGTGCTAAATCTACAAAAACGATAATTTAGAGACGGGGGAGTATGTTTTATTTTTATCATCGCTGAGCCGCATGTATTTTCACCTTTGCAATGTAGATGTACACACCTGAGTCGATTTCTGTTTGCTTCGTGACCCTCATCAAGGAGTAATAAAAATATGTAAAAACTTGCGTAAAACGGTTTTACGGATTTTTTTTGTAAGACTGATTCTTATTACGTGACCCACCGTGTGTTAGTGGGTTGAACTGTGAGAGAGTGGAGCTCTATCTTACGAATTAAGATCCGTTTGACGGTCTTATAGAAGAACTACTAATAAAAATTAGGGTGGGGCTATCCACATTTCCTGCATTAAGATGTTGTATATTGTGCTATAAATTAGATAAAATGAGTTGTATAGAGTATATGTTGGTGTGTAGTTAGCCTCACATTAAAAATAACTTTGATCTCCTGTCACTTATTTTCTATCCGCCCCAGGTTTTTATCAATTAAATTAAATAAATATATCTATACATATTTATTAGTCTATATATACTCTATAGTCCTATGTGTTATTTTCAAAAAAGTTCACTTAACGAGTTTTCTTTAAAAAAATGTGTACGATTTGGTATCTTAATATATGATTTCATTTATTTTTCTTTTTGTAATAAAAGGAAAAAAAAAAAAAGAAGAAGAAGAGAGAATTATGGTGAGACTAAAGAGAAAAAAGTAGAAATAGCATAAGTCAAGCTATTAAGGTATCGTTTGGTTCAACGTTTTAAAGACGCAATATTTTCAAAACTTAGTTTTTTCTTCTTGAAAATACGTTTGTAAAACTATTTTAAAACACTATTTTTATAAACAAAATAGTTATAAACGCAACATGTTTTTAAAACACTTCAAATTGGAGCATTTTAAAACGTCACACATTTAAAAAACAATGCGTTATAAACGCTGCATTGAAACATTTTTAAAGAGAAAACACAGTATTTTTTATTTTGATTAAAACACTCCACCAAACAAGCACTAAATCACAAAAAAATAATTTCATTTGGCTATACTCAAGCACTTCGTATATTAATTTCAATTTTTTTTTTGAATTGGACAACTTGCATAATTAAGTAGGAAACCTTTTATACAACGAAGGAAATAGGAAATATACTACATTCGTACCTAAAAAAAAGTTCACCTATTATTTTCGCGAGGTCTCGAAAAAATGTACACCTTATGCTTATTTGTTTGTACTTTAAGTGACGAATGGGCTCCACCCCGATACGAGTTTTATTGAAAAACGTTCAATATTTTTTAATATTTGTTAGTAATTGGGCTTGTGACCCGATTATTTACTTCCGCTCACATGGAATAATATTTATATTATTAAAGGATAATTAGTTTCCTAATCCGAAGGGGTTCGGGATTGACTTTACTTATCCTATAAGAAATAGATTTCTTGTACAATAATATAAATAGAGCAACTAAGGAGATAAAATCCTACACAGAAGAACACGTCTTCTAAGAGTGGCCGCCTCCTTCCTCTCTCTCCTAAAATTCTATCTCACCAAATACTCCATCTAGCCTAACCATCAAAAGGCTTGAATTTGCGGTGTGAACCAATATTGATATTCGTGCTACGTGATATCAATCCGACGAGAGAGACCTGCAGGATTCTTCATCGTGACACACGAAGATCGTAGTTCAAGCTGAAAGTCTTCCACTTTGCTCAAAGTTCAAGTTCGCACGAGATAACTCATGATTACTCTTAGATAATGAACTTGATTGTGTGATATATGCGTAGATATATCCTTCATTGGTATCAGAGCCTATATGTTTGATTGCTCGTTTCGTTATGCCATGAATTACATGCTTTTATTTTTGGGTTTGTTTAAAAGTTTTACCCGATAACGAACCAAATAAGTTTTATTATTTTATGTGTAAAACAATTTTATTTTCGAGAAAAATTTATGTCTGAGTTCCCTATGACGAAGCGAACAACATACTAAATTCTCGTTGAAATTCGTTGGGTATTTTTCAAAATATCGCAAACCCAAGTTTTGTTGAAAATTGATTTTTTTAGAAACTTTGCATGCTATTTTGACCTGTTTATTTTCTGTAAAATCGTGGTTTTATGGTCTTTACTTGTAGTACTTCGCGAGGGCTTTCCAACGACACATTATATGCTTAATTTCGACTTAAAGTGAACGTTTTACGGCCTCGCGAAGTTGGCTCGTGGATCACGTTCGCGAATCGATTTTTAGGGTTGAAAAATAGGCGTCCTACGACCCCCACTCTCGGCCTCGATGTGTGTGCCTTTTGTGGCACTCCTTTCGATGTAAAAGGTACATGACTGGAAAGTACTCGATGATACGAATCCAACACCACCGTCCACGACCTCATCGGAGCACGGGAAGGCGGCGTGTGGAGCCCATTCTCCGACTAGGTGCATGGGAAGGCGGCGTAGAGGATGACCAGTAAAGCGTTGACTGGTCAACGGTCAAAGCGTTGAATGCTGACGTGGTGCCACTTCAGCATAATGGGACCCATTTTGGTGACACATATTGATGATGTCATCACTGACGTCAGCCCTAGCGTACGCCGCCTCTTCCGAGAAGCCCACACGCAGTGGCGCTGGCGGCTTTTGGACCTCCGTTTTTGTAACGGCTGATGCGTCTAGACTAATTTTGACCTTCTGACTTCTGAGTCCAATGGTGGCATGTGTTTTGATCAATTCAGCCTGAAAATATTTGTTTTAGTTTTTTTAGTGTATAAAAACCTGTTTTTCGATTTATAAAAAATTCAAAAATAATATTCAGGGGCTGTTTTGTCATTCTGTGACTGTTTTGGGCTATTTAGGATTGTTCTGAAATTTTTAAACTATTTTAAAGTCATTTTTTGCATATTTAATTGTCGTTTTGTTTAAATTATCAATTTATGAATATTTTCACGTTGTGCATACTTTGGTTGTGATTACGAGCCTTGCGGATTTTCCCTCCTTACGTGTATGATGTGATTATATTTAGTAATTGATTTTTTAGAACAAAAGTGAATCGATATATATATATATATATATATATATATATATATATATATATATATGCTTATGTCTTATTTTTCTTGCAATAAATTGTAGTGAAATGGCTTTTAAGAATGTAATCGCTGACCTTAACAAGGGTGAGAAATTGATGACACCAACTATAGTGTTTGACAAAGAAAAATCACGTATTTGCTAAATGAGCAAGAGGTTCTTGACAACCTCGAGATACCGTGATGGAAGAACCGTAGATGGGTAATTTGACCATCACCCAGCATCGCCAAAAAATGCAGGAATTCCTTAAATGGAAAAAGAAAGATCGATGTGCACGCTTTACTATGTTAAGTAACATGCATAATGATCTAATTGGCGAATTGGAGGATTGCCTGATTGCAAAACAAATATGAGATGACATTAAGCACATTTATGGAAATACTTCTTCTACAAAGTTGAGAACTTTGACTTACAAGATTGAAAGCTATAAGATTGACCAGAAACGTAACATTCTTGAACAACTACGTGAGATGTCCAGAATGATTCGTGAGCTTAAGGCTGCTGGTTCTATCTTATCTGATGAACAACAAGTTCAAGTAGTGATTCGCTCACGCCTCGACTCTTGGAGTAGTTTGAGGCGTATTTCGACTCATACGACTCCATTCGACTTTTTGCATGTATCTCGCCATGTTGAGCTTGAGGCCGAGTGTCATGAAGCGAATCACGCGATAAGTGCCGCGACTCGTGATCTTGCTCTTGTTTCCCTTGAGGGTCCGCAAGCCAGCCACATGGGCAACGCAAGAAACAAGCTAAAGGCAAGAAGACTCAGAATTTTGGCCCCAAAAGTGACAAGATTACTAAACACCGTAGAGGCAAAAAGAATATTGCTAAGCAGAAGTGCTACAACTGTGGTGCCTTGCGTCATTTTAGTTGGACTTGTCCTGAGCCCAAGAAGGTATCCCTTAATCCTATCTCCATGCAAAGTTATGTTTGTTCTCATGTTTTATTAGCCGACTCTCTCCCCGTGTGGATTGTAGACTCAGCTCAACCAAACATGTGACGAGGGATCGAGGAGGATTTGTAGATTATCGAAAAGTTCTCTGGTACAAGAAGAATTTTCATGAGAAACGCTTTGTCTGTTGAAGTCAAAGGAGTTGGCTCATACCAACTTCAATTGCGAATGGACGACATTGACTCTTCATGAAGTTCTTTATGCACTGAATTCGACATAATCTATTATCAATAGTACAATTGCTAGGACATGGATATTCTTTTAATTTTAGTAATGATCACTTGGATATTTGTTTTGGTGATGAGATTTTGGGACATGATTTTTTCTCAGATAATTTCTTTAAATTAGATTTGTTGGATTCCCATAATTCTTCTTCTTGTATGGTTTATGATGATTCTAATTCGGAGTTATGACATGCTAGACTTGGACATATAGGAAAAGATAGGTGACTAGATTGGTTAGAGAAGGCCTATTGGGGTCTCACCAAAGTCAACCTACCCTTGTGTGAATCTTGTTTGGTAGGAAAAGCTTGCCGAAAGCCTTTGGTAAGGCAAAAAGAGCCACACATCCATTAGAGTTAGTCCATTCGGACATTTCATGACCAATGAATGTTAAGGCACGCCATGGAGCTTCCTACTTTCTCACTTTTATCGATGACTACACACGCTATGGTTATGTTTACCTTATTTCTCACCGCGATGAAGCTCTTAAGTTTTGAGGATTCGCAGAGGTTGAGAATCAAAAGGATAAAAGCTTAAAAACTTTTAGAACCGACCGGGCCGTGAATATTTATCTGATCAATTTAAAGAATTGTGTGAGAAAAAGGGAATACGCCGACAATTGACAATTCCTAGAACTCGCAACAAAATGGTGTTGCAGTAACAAAGGAATCGAACATTGTTGGAAATGGTTAGGTCGATGATGGCACAGCCAACCTCCCAATTTCGCTTGGGGGATGTGCTAATGACTCGCCACCTACATACTTAACCGAGTGCCTTCTAAGTCGCCCCACAACCCCTTATGAACTTTGGAAAGGTGAGAAGCCTAAATTGGGGCATCTTCATCCTTGGGGTTGTGCAAGTTATGTCCATAGTACCTCCAATAAGTTTGGAAAACTAGGCCCTAGAGGAAACAAGTGTGTTTTCATAAGGTATTTAGATACCTCAAAGGGTTATGTTATGTACGGAAAACCCGACGTAGGAATGACGAAACAGTAGTCGCAACGTTGATTTCATTGAGAATGATTTCCCACGTATAGGTGAAGTTAGGAAAGACTTTGAACTTTTGAGATGGAAGAAGAACATATGACATCTTGGCGAAGGTGGGGAATTGTCTCAACCTAATCCTACGGTACAACATGAGGTTCGAGCCTATGAAACTCGCCAATGAGAGTCATGGTGATCTTCATCCGAGTGGGAGCATGGATTCTAGTAGGAGTCCGATACTAGAGCGAAGAAGTAAACGGGAAATATACCTCGCCATCGATTCGCGATCGAAGAGGAATATTTCCTAACTACTTCTTACAATTCTAGCGAGCCTACATCATTCAAAGAAGCTTTTCTTTACCTACAAATAGTGAATGAATGACCTGCAAGAAGATGAAATATCCTCTATGAAAATGAATCAGTTTGGGAGTTAGTTGATCTTCCGCAAGGTCGCAAGACTATTGGAAACAAATGGGTTTTCAAAGTCAAGTGAAAGGAAGATGGATCAATCGACAAATATAAGGCACGCCTTGTGGCGAAAGGCTTTACCCAAAGAGAGGGTTTAGACTATAGGAGACATTCTCCTCGTGGTGAGATTTTCTCTCTGCTCGCCTAATCCTAAAGATAGTAGCACACATGGATCTAGAACTTTATCGATGGATGTTAAAACTTCTTTTCTCAATGGAGAACTAGATGAAGAGATCTATATGACTCAACCAGAGGGTTTTGAAGTCAAGGAAAAGCGCAAAGTGTGCCGACTCAAACGCTCCATCTATGGTCTCAAACAATCATCTAGACAGTAGGTACTTTCGCTTTCATCAAGCGATAACCTCAATTGACTTTGTGATGATTGAGGAAGACCATCGCTGTTTATGTTAAACGATCCAAGAAAAAGATCTTGATTCTCGCATTATATGTTGATGACATCCTACTAGCCGGAATGATATGGAGATGATAAATGCCACTAAAGAGTGGTTGTCTCATGCTTTGATATGACGACTGGTGAAGAAAGCTATGTCTTGGAGTAAAGTCATTAGGGATCGCTCGAAAAGATTTCTCGATTTGTCTCAAGAGACTTACATTAAGAAAGTTATCGAACGATTTGGCATGACTAACTCAAACCCGTTGTCACCCAATGGAAAAGGATGTGTCCTTAGTACAAACCAATGCCCTAAGAATGAAGAAGAGAAGAAGAGAATGTCTACGACTCCATGCGATGCGAATGCGGTAGGAAGCTTGATGTATGCTATGGTGTGTACTCGACCTAACCTATGCTTTGAAGTTGGGATGTTGAGTCGATTCCAAAGTAATCTTGCGACCTCAACACCGATGGCAAAGTGAAAAGGGTTCTCATGTTACTTGGTGGGAACCACAAATTTAACCCTATGTTACCAAGGTGGGGATTTGAGCTTGAAAGGTTTCACCGACGCAGATTGGGTGAGATGTAGATGGTTATAAATCTACTGGCTACGCCTCCTCCTTAGTGGTGGAGCTATCTCTTGAGTAGCAAGCAACAGACTAGCACCGCTCTTATCTACGATGGAGTCGAGTACATGACTTGCTCACCACCGCGGTTCAAGAAGTCGTCGATGGTTGAGGAGTTTTCTTCAACATCTTGATGTTACGACGCATGTGGATCGCCACGTAGTCATTGCTTGTGATAGCATGGTCGCTTTAGGTTATACTAAAGATCCCAAGTATCATGGGAAGACGAAACACATTAATATCAAGTATCATTTCACTAGAGACATGGTCAAGCAGATAAAAGAAAGTTGTTCTAGAATATATTCCTACTAGAAGGATGTTGGTCGGCCCTATGACTAAGACTCTAGCTGAGAGATCTTTCAGATCATATGTTGGCTTGGGCTTCGTAGGATTTGACATTTATTTTGAGAACACTTTTGTTGACATTTGATTATTATTTTCATTATCGCTTTGAATAAATTGCGCTTCATTTTATTCCTTTTATATATGTTAATTGGATATTTTAATATGAA
>CM028378.1:124672341-124701783 GCA_013146195.2 Codonopsis lanceolata
ACTGTACTCTTGAGCGGCGCCCCTGGAGGAAGTCCCAAATATTTCGGTGGGAAGGCTAGTTGTTCTACAACCAAAAAAGAAGCCAGATCCTCTATGTTATTGACCCCTTCCCCTACAGCAATAATCTCGCACTTAGAGACATTAATCTTGAGGCCCGACATTGCTTGAAAAAATAGTAAAACCAAACGGAGATAAAGCAGCTGAGTTCTGTTGGCATCACAAAAAATTAAAGTCTGCAAAGAGTAGGTGTGAAACAGTAATACTTGGGAAATGAGGTCTGCTTACTTTGAAACCTTTGATGTAGCCTCCTGCCACAGCTTTATCAACAAGACAGCTCAAGAATCGATTTCTTCTTCTTTAAGGTGAGTGAAGCCTAGAGAGATTGAATCGTCGGGATTCTTTACGTTAGTTGAGTGAAGCCTAGCCGGTGAACCCGTCTTCTATCTTTTACTTTATGTTATTTCCGTTTTTATAGTTCTTTTGAGAAAGCTACGGGCTGTTGTGTAATCTCTTGAACTCTCGGCCAAGGCAACATAATTGGGCATTTTGGACATGATTGAAGAGTCGTGAAACAAGGGTTTCGGGGCAGCCTTGTGATCTACAAAAAACGTGTGGCTGTTTTGCTATTTACTTGGGAGAATTCGGCCTAAAGAAGTATTCAGGTAAGAGGGTTTAATTCATTGTTTTTGGACAGTTGATAGGCTGTTCGAAATTGGTGTTATAAGGATAAGTTTAGGGGCTGAACTTGTAAGGGGTTTTAATTGAAAACTGGTTGGGTTTGTGTGGAAGTTAGGGCAGTTTTGAGGAGTATTGAAGCAGGTTTGGGGCTGTTCAAATAGCTTGGACAGATTGGTGTTTCCAAGCGTCCTACACCGTATCAAGGCATCACCAATGCAACCGTGGATTTGATCATATGCGCCTGTGGGTAATTAACATAGTTATTAAAGGCGGCGGCGTCGTGAGAGGTCCATTTTTGGGGCGAGGCGGGCAACCGAAAAGCGAGCAAGGCGACATATTAAGAAAAATAATATATATATATATATATATTTATTTATTTTACTATAATAAATACAAAAGCATGTATAAATGAAAATAATATAAGAAATCAAGTTCACATATAATAGCAACAAATCACCAACACAAATTCAACATCCAAATAGTAAAAGTTCACGAGTTTATTAAAATTCAAATAAAATAATAAATAGTTATGGAAATAAGATAAAAATACAAATGAAAAAAAACAAAGTAAATTGAAATATAAAAATAGAATATCAGTATAAAAAGAATCCCAAATCCCCAATTTAAAATAAGATAAAACAAAAGGCTTAAAAAATGAATAAAACAAAAAGCGAGAGCAGTAGAGGCAAAAAACTAAAACAAAAGGCTTACGTAGCCCATGCTAAATCCCCCAAACCACCAAACCAACTTTGGGAAGAGGTTAAAATGGGTAAGCGACACAATGCGGCTAACTCCAATAAAACCTTCCGGCGCCGCCAGACCGATGCGTGGGGCGCTGAGCCTCATTCCGGCAACTTCCGGCGATGGCGAAAGCGCAGATGAGTTCGCCGTGTCAAGGCGATGATATCTGTGGTGTTAGATTTGGTGATTAGTGAAGATTGGAAGCTAGATCCGAAGAAGATGGATTGGATCTGGGCAGAATTTTTTTAGATCTGGGCCGGAGGCCTTCAATGCTTGCTTTTCATCGCCTTTTAAAGCCTTTCACCTTGCGTCTAGGCGCGAAAGGTGACCACCCTAGTCACAAAAGCGAACATGTCTCGCCTCGACCTCCCCAAGCGCGGACCTTCGCCTCACCTTCGCCTCAGCGAAGAGGCGAACGCCTTTCACAACTTTGGTAATTAACAACCACAATCATATGTGTCAATTTTTCTCTTTTCATTCACATTTAGTTAAAAAAAGATCTCTCCTATGCAAATGTGAATTTGATCTTATGCGGTATGAGTTCCACCACTAAAATAAAATGACAAAAAAACTAAAAAATAAAAGAAAAGGGAACAACCAATAGAAAGAGTTTTTAGAAAAAAACATGTTGACTAGGATGTATTCACACCCTCGGGTATAGAATGTGACAAAATTGTCATTGTTATCAACAATATGAAAAAATTGTCATATCCACACCCCTCATCCACAGCTGCATTGAAGAGGTTATTTTCTTCAAAAAAGATATAAATGTGAGGTGGCACCTAATTTCTTTCACATTCACATTAGCATTGGTGATCCTCTTACATTCAAAGCATACCATATATATCATAGGAATTGGAAAGCTACTCCCATTGACTGTTTTCAAGTTGCTCTTTTGTTTTCTCCATTATTAGTTTAGTTGTTTTTGTTTTCCTGTTTGTAGTTTTTCTCTTCCTACCTTTTGCTATTTCTCTCCCTCTTTATTCGCTTTTGCTTTCATCCTAATAAAGTTTCTTTCTTTCTTTTTACGTGAAAATAAATAAACCGATGATCGTGAAGTGGAGTAACCTCAATTAATAAAAATTTGATCAGATTGACCTCTTACCACATTAGCTAAATACAAGAAAAAGAAGAAACTTCAAGCACCCTCCTACCTTTAAACTTCATGGCTTTAGTAGCACTATCCAGAAAAGAGCAGGCCTTAGAGTACTATTTCTTTGTTTATTGAAATTCATTTTACTTTTTCATTATATCTGTTAAATAAATAAACTTCATGTCGTTAAGCATTGTTTCCCTAGTAAGCCTAAGGACCAAATTTTCTACCAAGTTCCATTTTTTTTTCTTTTTGCAGCAGTTTTTGAACTTAAAGTGTATCATTGACTAAAGATGTGAGAAACTAGCTATAGATTTGGAAAGGAAAGATACAGATCAGCTGATTGAAGCCTAATTTATAAAGCCAGTCAAATAGATTATTTTTTTTGATATATGAAGCGAGTCCAATAGAATTCATCCCTCATATACAGTTTAAAAAGTTATTTACAGGGTAGGACAAGAATAATAAAGAAATTATGCTGAGAGAGGTAATAAAACATGTTCTTTGAAATTATATTAGTAAAAGTCCATCACTTGGGAATCCATTCTAATCTCTATTGGAATGAAAATATGGTTCTGTCCAGGAACAATTTTGTGACACATTGCCATGGACATCTTTCCAGTACATTCATTCACGTAGTGCACCAATCAAGTAGGTAGACTTGAGGTGATGTATCTGTTAAATCTTTCTTGAAGAACACAATGCAGAACAAAATCTAACTGAAAAGTCAGTTCCTCACTCGAGCTGCTGAGAAGTCCCAAAGCGATTTGTTGCATTCTAAAAGAGCTACACTTGTTCTTTCCACATGGGATAGTGGTGGAAGACAGTTCAAATACCAGAGATAAGGATGGAACCGAAATACGTTTTAGTGCCTGTCATGCCTTTTCTTTATATAAATGCCTTAAATCTCCATGGTACAGAAGACAAGTTGGAAGTCCCATTTCGAAGTTTATCAAAAGGTTCTTCAAGCTTTAGAGCTTCAAAAGATGCAGTTGAAAACTGGAAACTTTTGTCATCTTATAAAGGGAACACACCGTCTCAATCTACATAGTATGCCATGAAGCACATGCTGCTATGACAATGTCTCGTTGTCCCAGTATCCTCTTAAGCTAACTTGAAACGCCATTGGAGCATAATTAAGGTTTCCATCCTGTACATAAAGGGGCTAAACTGTTTTTAAGTGCATGGAAGAGATCTGTACTGGGATACAACTTGTGTGAGATTGTTAGTGATTTTAAATAGAATTATGAGAAAAATTAAGAAAGATCCTAGAGAGTATTGTTTTGAGAACTAATGGGTTACTAAGAATGCTTGTTAGATAAAGTCTATAGTCTTTTAATCCCTGTTATAGAGTGTTATATTGCGAATTCAGAATACCGAAATAAGCCGAATGTGTACCTTTTGTGTGGAAAAACGAACTAGATCTATCGCAAGATCTTTGTTGATTAAGATCACATGCTCAAAGACGGAATGATCACATCAACAATAATGCCTCTCAATTGCTCACTTAGAATGACAGTGATTGCTTACTGATTTAGATGATTTGGGAATCCACCTAATGGTCACTAAATATAGGGGGGACCGCGTAACCCTCCAGAAAGAATGGTATCTTGATACAAAAGAGACATGTTTGAAGGCACCACATGTCCTCATGGCGGCCAACCATTCCTACTTTCTAACATGGAGGATTGTGCTTTTGCTTGCCTAGTAGGTTGAGTCTTAGCTTTCCTAGTAGGGACACAAGCCAAAAAGTTTTCAGTGACACACATTAAACTCGATCACAAGAATGTATTGATCTCATCGACTGAACATCATCAAATTCTTGGATGTTCTTATTCGTTTACTGAGGGTAAAGAAACATCACTATCTTATGGATATTAGCATGGAATTTAGAAGGAAATATATAAATAATCCGACCTCTCTATAGGAAGCACAGTTAAAAAGATGGTATACAAGTGCAACTGATGCAGGAAGCAAACAAGAAAAGAATGGAATTCGAGTTGATTTATTATTTAGTTACTCTGTATTGTTATTTAGAGCTAAGCTGATTGTGATTAGTGATTACTCAGTAGTATTAGTAATTAAGTTATCCTATTCCAAGTAGGATCAGTATTATAGTTCTCCCAGTTTAATTTATATTATTAGTCCTTTAATTTTTTTTATTTTGATAAGTAGTAGTCCTTTAGTATTCAATTCCTAAAAGAATTAGGATTTTTTATTCAATTGATTAGTCCTAGTCCTAGTAGGTTAAGGATTTACTTTTTTCTTATAAATATCGATGTAATCCCCCCTGATTGAAGTTGACAATTAATATTTGCGTAGAGGCTTTTGCCATTGCGAGGGTAAGCTTTCTTCTCCTCATTCTTCGTTCTTTCCTCCTTTTCTTTTGTGTGTGCCCTTGTAGGACGGTTCTCTGTGCCTTGTCCACCATCAATTGAATATGAATCCATGGAATTACAAAGGCAACCACCAAGTTCAGCACATGTAAACTGTCAGAACTTAAAATTTTGTCGCAGTTAGTTGCCAATCTTGGTAGTATGCTATCGTGGTATAAGCCACAAGATCGGCGCATATTATGCTAAGATTTCATTTGTTTGTGTGATAGCTAATTCATGTGATGATAATTTTAAGGGGCAGAAATGAGGACAAACAAATTTTGATTCGTCCACAAATGTAACAGTAAATTCCAATCTATGAATATTCCAGATTCCCTCTTATTCAAAGTACATTACAAATCTACATAATTTCTCATCTTTCATCTACCAAAGCCTTAACCGCTAATGGAATGTCACTCCATTTCCACCGTGTAAAGTTAACTCTTTTGAGTGTTTATGACCGTTATTTGGAATGCCAATAACATCAAGCAATGACAATTACAAAACTCTGGAAGACCTAGCACTTATAAAAGCAGCAGTTGACATAAATTTTATTAATCATACCAGAAATCAGTGCCAACAATTCGAATAACTAAGCATGTGCATATACTAGAAAACAAGTGGATTCACTGGATTGAAATACAAACCATGCAATTAGTAAGAGCTGATTTTCCTGCATTAGGAGCTCGAAAAACTAAGCATATGCATATACTAGAAAACAAGTGGATTGAAATACAAACCATGTAATTAGTAAGAGCTGATTTTCCTGCATTAGGAGCTCCGATAATTCCAACCGTCAACGTCTTCTGGTCTTCCTCCTTGACAAAAACATCCTCATCATCGTCATCGTCATCATTCTGAATTGCAGCATCGAGCAACTCCTTTGCCAGCAAAGCAGCCCGACGCCTCTTCTCCTCTTCCTTCTCCGCAATTCTAGAAGCCTTCTTCAAGGTTGCCTCCTCTCCGAACACTCTTTTATCAGCTTTCCGCCTATACTTTTCGTCCCAAGTAGGCTCCTTCTGTACAGCAGCGTCGGCATCCAATTCCAAACCACTGTTGTACGCTAAATCGTAATGACTGCTATCGAAAACCGATGCGTCAGCATTGTCGTCTACGCAAGTGTTCGCGGCGCCGGCGCCGGCGGTTTCTAGAGGTTGAGCGGCGGCGTAGAAGCGAGGGAAGATCGATTTGGCGGTGGAATTGAAATAAGGATTTTGGCGAAGTGTACTAGTAGAGGTCGCGAGTGCTCGCAACGCTCTCAAAGCTTTCATTTCAAGCTCTACAAAAATTTGACATAAAAGTCAAATCAAATTACACCATCAACGGCGAAAGGTCAACGAACAGAGATAGAGTAAACGGTGACCGGAGATTTAATTTTGAATTGCAGCGTGCGGGAGAGACGATAGTGTGTTAAGGGTTTAAGGATCGGGAGAAGGGAAATGGGATATGTCGGTCATTTTGAAATCTCTATCTATGGTGCCATCAGGGTTTATGAGAGATGATTTTTGAAATTGCAAATAACCCCCTAAAAATATTAGCAATACACAAATAGCCTACGTATGTTTTAAATATTACCAAAACGGACCCCTGTTATTTCCGGTAGTTGAATCCTCTAAGGGTGGGGATAACCACACCCAAGAAACTTATCTCTGCACCCCACTTGTAATAATTACACAAATGTCATCAAGTGAAATGACCTAATACGTCCTTCTAAGCATTACACCCCCATCAATTAATGTCTACACTTCATCAATTAATCTCTACATCCTATTGAAATAACTATAATATCATTATACTAAAAGACAAATAATACTCCTTACACCTCATTATGTTATATTTACACCTCAAATCCTAATCACAAATACATGCAAAGAGCTATGGGACATTCATTGTTTTTTTCTTCTTTCAATTTTTTTTTCAAAATTCTCTCAAAACCAACCTTAAACATAATAACATTGTCAAAAATAATATTACAAGGAGCTTAAAGAAATCATGGGGTCGGGTAATGTAAGTATTTCTTTCACTTTCTTCGATTAAAATTTGGTTTTTTTCCCAAAAAAATCGAGCTGGGTATTACAGTTGTTTGGCTCTGGTGTGATGAACACCCTTAAAGTTGTTCGGCCAGTGCTGGACGAACAGCCTTAAAGGTGTTCACCACACTATGGTCGAACACCAGCACTTATGTTCATCTCATCATGGCCGAACACTCTCACTTTTGTTCATCTCAACTTGGCCGAATATGCTCACCTCTGTTTATCTCAGCTTAGCCGAACACTCTCACTTATATTCATCTTATCATGGCCAAACGGACCCACATCCACACACTGGCCGGACAGTGCATCAACAATGCAGAATTATGAATTTTTAACATGTTTTTTTTCGCTTATTTTTCAGGAAGCAAACACATTTCCTACTGAGTACAGTGCCGTTGGTCCTGTAAATGATGTAATCATTCCTCTTCAACAACAGATTGTTATAGATTACAGCAATGTGTTTGTAAATCACTCATATTTTTCATCTCGTGATGATTTGTTTGATTGGGTACGTACGATCGGAAAGGAGAATGGGCTTGTGATAGTAATTACTAGGTCTGATAGTGGTACGGCAAATAGAGGACATCGGTTGACTTTAGGTTGTGAACTTGGTGGACAACATTGTCAAAAAAGGTGATGATTCGAGTAAAGTAACAAAGAATAGCAAGAGAGAACGTGGATCGAATAAATGTGGGTGTCTATTTCGTTTGAAGGGCATACAATTATGTGAGGGAGTATGGGAACTTCAGGTTGAATGTGGGTCGCATAACCATGCCGAGGCCCCTCACATGCATGGCCACTCATTTGTTGGTCGATTATCAAACCCGGAGAAGGCTTATGTTCTTGACATGTCGCATGCCAATTCGAGGCCCAAGGACATTTTGCAAGGTTTACACGAGAAGTTTCAAAGTAATAAGTCTTCAATACGGACTATTTACAATCCTTGTAACAAGAATAAAATTATCGAACGTGACAGTCGATCGCAAATGGATATTACTACCATCATAGGAGATGTGAGAAAACCAACATCGTTCAAGATTGGCAAAACACACAAACGGGCCACCCAACTTTGGACCATATTGTAATTCGGCCACCGAAACTTTGGTTCATCTATTTTGGCCACCCTACTTTTGTTCTGTTGCAAGTGACCCCATTTTTTAACGGACGTTAAATTTAACCGTTAAGTTAAATTAAAAAGGGATCAAATCGTAAATAATAGAACTTTGGGGTTACATATTTGTGTCAACAATGTTCATCTTCCCATCTTCATATTATTCATCTTCACGGAAAAAAATCCTAGAACCTAGAAAAATTCCCTCAACCGATCACTCCCAAATTCGGACAGAGCTCCGCCTCCTCCTTCTCTTTCCATTCCGACCAAGCAAACCTCTCCCTTAAATCTGAGAGTCAGATTCTCCGATCCATCGCCAGTGAATCATTCTTCCGATCCCCGCTAGTGAATCATTCTTCCGATCCATCGCCAGTGAATCATTCTTCCAATCCATCGCCAGTGAATCAAATCTGAGAGTCAGATTCTTCCGATCCCCGCCCCTGTTCTAGCGTGACCTCCGCCCAACCGCCATTCTCCATTGTTGACGCCAACAAAAGCGCCGACCTTCCTTCTTAGCTTCCGGCAAGATCTGTCATGGAAATCTTTCCGCAAACTCCCTCTCCGGTTCTCATTTTCTTCTACAGCGCCCCCTCCCCCAAATTCGCCATAGCCATCGCTCGCCCCTACTGCCTCCCTCCGATCTTGAATATCGAATCGGATTCTCCATTACCGACGAATCATCCTTCAATTTCGATCCGCCCGCCTTGTTCCAACGTGACCTCCGCCCAGCCGCCATTCTCCATTGTTGACGCCAACAAAAACACCGGCCTTCCTTCTTTGTTTCCGGCCAGATCTGGTCATGCAAATCTCCCTGCAAGCTCCCTCTCCGGTTCTCTTTTTCTTCAACAGCGCCTTTCCCCCAAATCCGCCACAATCGTCGTTTTCAGTCTTGCTTTCTCCCTCCGATCTTAAATATCAGATGTTATACTGGGGATGTTCAACATGAGTTTTGTTTGTATGAAAAAGAACTCTATCACCGTGGGTTTTGTTTGTATGAACAATATCTGGGTTTTGTTTTGTTTGGGTATTGTATGAATATCTGGGTTTTGTTTATGAGGTTGCTTTAAAAAAATGTCCTGGTCTAACTGGGTTATTTCAAAAAATGGAGGTGGGAAGTTGCTTAAAAACCGGAAGTCTCCATCTTTCTTTTTTCTTCTCAATTCCAGCCAAATTCATTCAATTGCCAAATTCATTCAATTGACTTGAGCAGATGAAGATGGGTCTAGCTTTTGAGTTTTCATAATAAACTGGGTTGTTGTTGCTGGTTTTCTTCCCGAATAAGATGAAGATCAACAGTAAATATTGTTGACCCCAGATGTGTAACCCCTAAACATTGTTAGGTTACAATTGGACCCCTTTTATAGGGGCAAAATAGAGAAATTACAAAAAGTTAACGTCCTAGTCTAACGTCCGTTAAAAAATGGGGTCACTTGCAACAGAACAAAAGTAGGGTGGCCAAAATAGATGAACCAAAGTTTCGGTGGCCGAATTGCAATATGGTCCAAAGTTGGGTGGCCCGTTTGTGTGTTTTGCCTTCAAGATTTGTTCTTGACTCATCCAATGAGCGTTGAGCTATTGCGTTCTTTTCTAAAGGTTCTCTTCATGTATTGCACTTACATGATAAACAGATATTAAATTACCCTTGTTGGAGATTGTTGGTGTCATGTCGACAAATATGACATTTTTTATTAGAGCTACCTATATGGGGTTGGAGTTGCAAGATAACTACATTTGGGCACTTGGTATCTTGAAAGCTTTGATGAATCAATCCTTCTTGCCAACTGTGATAGTAACTGACAAAGATCTTGCGTTAATGAATGCAATTGAGGTAACTTTTCCTACCTCCCAACACTTCCTTTGTCGATGGCATATTAACAAAAAAAAACTTTGCGAATTGTAAGAAATACTTTCGCACGAAAGTGTAATGGAATCAATTTACCCTCTGTTGAAATTTTTTGGTGGATGCAAAAAATGAGCAAATATATGAAGAATACCTAAAGAGATTTTAGATGAATTTTATTGATTATCCCGCTGTGGTTGAGTACGCCATGAAGCAATGGATACAGTCATACAAGGAAAGAGTTGTGTCGGTTTAGACAAATAATGTAATACACTTAGACAACAAAACAACAAGCATGTATTTAAATGTTTTCAACATTTCATTGTTTTCTATAAATTTTGTCATGCAATAAAAATATTAATTGTATCTTATTTCAGAGTGGAGAGTCAACATGCAGCTTTGGAGAAGATGATAGATAATTGCTCCCCTTGTGATCAAGGATTGCTATACGAGATTGGTCCATCGCAGCAACCTCCCACGTTCACTACAGTTCCCCAGCTTAAAGAAAAGATTCTGGTATTAATCTTTACGAGGTTTGCTATATAGGTTGTGCGACCACGTCATAGTTGTCAAAGGCGAGCGCCTTTGGTGCCTCAGGCGAGAAGCGAGGCATTGGCGCCTCAAAGGATTTAGGCGAGACGATGTGCGACTCGAGGAGCTGGGTGTACACCTTTGGCAACTTTTTTTGAGGCGAGAGGTGCCAAAAGGCGAGGTTCAGACACACGAAATCAGGTCAATAGTGGCCCAATTAAAGCAGACATTGAATTCAAAAAATAAACAAAAGGTGGACTTGTCAAGGTAACACAATTAGGTCCGACATTCGTGTTCGTATGTGCGAGCACACGAGTAAGCCGGCCCAAGACAAATTGGATCTTGATTCGTACCCACCCTGCGGGCGTGGGAGGGATAGTTCGTTCTATACAAGGTTACCCAACACAAGGGAGCCTTTGTATATAAACCATTCAAACTTTTCATATTTTTGCAATGTGGGATAACCCACTTCCAACACTTCCAATGTCATACTTTAAGCCTCTATAACTTATTCATCCGAAATCCGAATTGAACAAATAAATATAGTATTCTTATGTATTTATGGAGAAGAACATAAGTCCACAATTACCCTAATCATTACATAAATGACTCTCAAATAAATTAGTGCCTCAAAGCCCCAATTTACTTCACTTAAAAACATTAGTTTTCCAACACTTAGTTTCATGTATTATGTTCACTTATAACATGTTTTGTTGATATTTGTTAAGTTATATACTTATATGTATTTTTCCTTAGTATTTTTTTGTGAGCGCCTCGTCTCTCGCCTCAAATTTAGACCTATCGCCTTTTTTGGCGCCTCTCGACTTTGACAACTATGGACCACGTACGAGGGCCGGGAAAGCTAGTGGTAATTACGTTCAGCAATTCCTGAAGGAATTTCGGTCTTTCATATTGGGCACAGCGAATATCATTGGTGACGGTCATTACGATTTTCGTGTCGTAGCAGGGTTTATTTATAGAAGTGAGGAGTCATGGAGCAGGGTTCATGCAGACTTGTTGATGGAGTTGATGTCAAACCAGAAGTTGTACACATGTGTCTTAATTGAACGTAATTGTGTTACTAAAGTGAACGCAAGTCTCCAATACAACGATATTAGTGATCCCAAGGCATATTGGTTTGATGCAAATGATATGGGTCATTTGGTGGCATCGTATTACAACATTGCTTTCATGGTATTAGATAAAAAACATTACTTCACTTACTTACCATTGAGGACCGCACCCCCAAATGATCCACATATTATTTGTATCAAAAGAGTAAACGATGATCACTTTATTTAGGTTTGATCACTTTCGATTGCTTTACTTCACATTTACAATTGGTTGACATATTATTTGGTTTAAATTATTTATTGACATCATATAAATTTATTTGTAGGTTTTTTTTACGTGATGATTACCCATTAGCAGCTGTGCCGTAGGTCTGGGACCAGAATTGCTCGTCGTCTGCTAATGCGTAGAAATTACTTTATATTAATCGACAACTTTCATATAGTGAATCTGTAAGCACATCTAGAGTTGTTGATAGTTCTAACAGTATAAATTTTAAGTAGTTATGATTGTATTATACTAAAAACATGTATTTGAACGTGTCATTTTGGTTAATTATCTATTTTTAATGATGCTTCGGTTATGTGTATTTAAATTATGTATGATATTGAAGTTCTGTTAATGCTTCTTTTATGTTGTTATGAAATGTCATATGTTATACAAAGTCTGCAATAAGATAATAACAAACATTAAAACCAAGCCACACGAATTCATGAAAGGGTTGCTAAAAATGTCATAACCACAAAAAAAAATACTAAAAACTGTTTTACAAGTCATAACATTAAAAAAAACATGAACATAGTCCAGATCACTATTGCCTCCTATGAGACGGTCCCGCGTCATCAGGTGGATCGCTTATAACTGTGTGAACTCTATCAAGCAATGAGCCTAGCTCCTCATACAGTATAGATTGGTCACCAGATCTCCAGCACCGTACTGTGGGATCAATCATAGTCCTCATAACTCCCAACATCCTATCATCCGAGTCGGCTACAATGGCGTCAGTCGTAGTGGTGTTAATGTATCTGGATTGTCTACCACGGGGCTGGACGACTACATATGAACGCTCCTGGTACCAGTCTAAATAACCAGGATCAGAATCCCAAGCACGAGGGGCACACATACCGAGACATTCTTGAGATAAGAGATGGCTATCTGACGTCAACCAATACCCAGCAAAACCAAGCCACAGAGGCAAAGCCTTCGAGTTATCTCGAGGGCCGTAATTCGAAGCAATGACTGTCCTCGGAATCGTTTGTACATCCCCGAACTATCAAAGGACTCTGTCTGGATGGTATGGCTGGACAATATAGCCCATATGTATGCATCCTAGATACGTGGCAATCTGATACCATGCAAACCGGTCCCTGACCTTACTATCGTAAGGAAGCCAGTCAACTTAAAACAATAGACCAATAAAAAGTCAAAAACTTTCAATATGAAGCCTAATATTAAAAAGTTATTGAAATTGATAGAAAAATACGTATACTCACGTCACGGCTCGTCAGTCTATCTAACTGCTCACATGATGCCAACAAACGATCCTCGCGTCGTCCCTGATTCCCTTGTGGGATCCACATACGTGCAAACGGGTATCTGGACTTGTAATCAACATCATGTGGAGGCCTCAGATATGTAAACCGCAAGTAGATCCACGCCTAAAAGCAATAAAACATACATTTTAAGATATTAAAGTATCAAATAAAACATCTTAACTTTAATAGTAAATACACAACATAAAAGTATAAAATAATTATAATTATTACCTCAAGTAATGCCATGGAACCAGCTATCTGCTTCGTGTTATACCTAGACGCTTGTCCTAGCTATCTATATAAATATGCAAGGGTGGCAGTTCCCCACGCATAAGTCTCTAGATTTTTAAGATCCTCAAGCCACTCCAAGTATGCAATAGGTACACGAGTCTGCTCTTATCAGCAAATATCGTGTAACCCAAGAACAATAAGAAGTATGCCCTCACATCACAACCCCCCTTAAACTCATTCTCAGACGTGACATCATCATAAACCTCACATGTAGCCACTCCAATGTCACCGAAGCCCCCCTCTTATTTCTCATGACCTCAAAAACCTCTTCAAGTGACACTCCCAACATCTGACTCACATATGCGACATCGACATCCCTAGCACAAGATAATGGATCACCCACAATCAGAAGATCGAGCAGACAAAACACATCGTCTAAAGTAATGGTCATTGTTGGAATATGTTTCTTGATAATTTACTTATAACTGTGCATATTTTATATGTTGATTTGTTTGCCCCCATTACAAGTGAGTCATCACGAGTGACTAAAAGGTCTGCGTACCGGTTAGCGTGACAGCTTGTGTGGCATCACATAGGTCTTAGATTAGGTGCGACCTGATCAAGTCCTACCTTCCTACATGATGATCAAAAAGACCAGCACTTCAGATGCACTAAGCACCGGCAGACTTGCAGCAATGTTAAAAGCCTTCAGCGATAAGATCAGAACATCTTGAAGACTCACCACCGGCAGACATACTACAAGTTAAACTGTTCGCACCAGCAAACATCAGTTCTCCTTAACCAGAATACTTGCTCCACTGGCCCGAACATCCCACTGGCAGACTTAATTATGCACGTGTTACAGAGAAAAGACTAAAAGCAGTTCAAATCAAGACAAATATGTTCAAGCCTCAGAAAGCCTGACATAGTTAAAGCTACAAGACTTTCTCTCACTCACGTGGTCTGATAAAGTCAAAAAGGAACTACTTTATTGAACAGACCACCAGATAGTGCATCAGACATCAGACCTACTTTTTAGAGACTTATCAACACAGTCTGACAGACAACAAGTTCCAAGATCTGAGGACTAAATCTTTGCCCCAAAGCGGTCAAAAGATCTTATGGACAAAGATCTCTATCCGATAGACTTCAACAATTATATCTCTAAACAGATAGAAACGTCAAATCTTCATCTCTCAACGATCACACTGACTCCAGTCTTTATAAATCATTTCTCTTGCCCAAGACGAAACATAGATGAACAACGAGTGACTGATACACGCACAGAGTGAAGTTAAAAACAGAACTCACTCAAGAGCTTCAAAGAATCAAAGAGATCTACAATGAGATCATCCTCACCAACGCATATCATATCTCGACACAAGATCGCAGTAAACTCATCCAGATCTTAGCAAGACACTCTCAGTGGATTGCTAGGAAGAAAAGTTTGGAGAAGAAAAGAGATTGATCAGAAACTTCATAAGACAGGGATCAAGATCTGAACATTATGAGAGAAAGATATCCTTTCCTATTTGATGATTCTGGAATGAATTTAGGGACTAAATTCCTTTAAGTGGGGGAGGATGTGAGAACTCGAAACCTACTTGTATAACTTGTCTCCTATACTTCTTTAACATGATTAGAAGTTTAGAACATGTTTTTAACATGCTAGTAGTATCCCTAACATGATTGACTTGATTGCATTCCTTGATCGAACCGTAATTGTCGTATCGAACGCTTATTGCCTTGCATGCTCTAGATTGGCTTGTTCTTGCTCGGGCTTTGATCTTTTGGACTTAGCCAAGACCTTGAGAAACATTTATCATTGTTTTAAGACCCTTGGTACTCATTCCATTGCTTTTTTGAGTTGTTTATGCCTTATATGCGTTATACGTGCAAATCTGGACCTGTTTGACCTAACGTATGGCCTGAGGACTTGTTCTACCCTACCAACCGAACATCTTGGGCATTGTTCGGCCCCAAGAACCGAACATTATGAAGGAGGTTTGGCCTCCACAACCGAACATAGAAGATTTCCAGCAAAACGGGATTTTCTGCAACATTTGGTTGATTACGATTGTACCCTTACTAAACCTCTATCATTAGTGACTTTAACCACTTGTATTAGAGTCTTATAAAGTCAAAAAGGAACTACTTTCTCTCACTCACGTGGTCTGATAAAGTCAAAAAGGAACTACTTTATTGAACAGACCACCAGACAGTGCATCAGACATCAGACCTACTTTTTAGAGACTTATCAACACAGTCTGACAGACAACAAGTTCCAAGATCTACAGGACTAAATCTTTGCCCCAAACAGTCAAAAGATCTTATGGACAAAGATCTCTATCCGATAGACTTCAACAATTATATCTCTAAACGGATAGAAACGTCAAATCTTCATCTCTCAACGATCACACTGACTCCAGTCTTTATAAATCATTTCTCTTGCCCAAGATGAAACATAGATGAACAACGAGTGACTGATACATGCACAGAGTGAAGTTAAAAACAGAACTCACTCAAGAGCTTCAAAGAATCAAAGAGATCTACAATGAGATCATCCTCACCAACGCATATCATATCTCGACACAAGATCGCAGTAAACTCATCCAGATCTTAGCAAGACACTCTCAGTGGATTGCTAGGAAGAAAAGTTTGGAGAAGAAAAGAGATTGATCAGAAACTTCATAAGATAGAGATCAAGATCTGAAGATTGATGTTAGATAATGTTAAAGAAAATGAAGAGCTGTCTGTAGATATTGCATTCATATCTTTAGATTTGTATCCCAATACAAATGATGTTGATTGTGCAATAATCATTCATCATGGAAGGCCGAGTGCTCTACACTCAATCGTTCAGATATCTTTTATCTAAATGACCTTGAAAATTCTCTTCTCATAACCGTTTCTTGTGGCGACCCCGACCCCGGACCGGAGATGGGACCGCGGACCGGAGCGCCAAACAAGACGAGAGATACAAGAAAAGACGAACATGCAAGGACTCAAAATATTTTAAAACTGACGTGACGCAACATTTCAGTCGCAACAAGACTCGACACTAAAGGTCGGTATTTTCAAAATCATTTCACCTGATAAACAGTTAAGCAATTAATCCAAGTCTTCGGCGACATACCGGAACCCAAGCTAAATACGACAATACGACAAGGAAATAAATAAGAGCTAATGGGATGCTCAGCGGAAGTCTAAACGTAGTGAACAACAATACGATATACAAGGCACGGCTAACACAATTGCCGACATCAAAAGGGGAATAAATACTACAAGAGTTAAAACTACAAGTAGCCAACAGGAATACACGAGTACAAGATCTATACAATCCCAAGCATAGTCTAGGTGACTAGCTTTAAACCCGTCGTCCTTGCAAAACACAAAAGAATAGAAGATGACTTCTAAAAACCTCTTCAACAAAAGCTTTGAACCTCTTCAAAAGAGAACTAAGGTGTACGCAAAAGCACCGCAAAAAGAGCCTCAACTAAGGTGTACGAGCACCGCGAGAAGAAGGTCTGTCTGCTAGGATCTAAAAAAAATACAAGGGAACGGGTAAGTCATAATGACTCGTAAGCTATCAATCATGCATGACATGGCAATATGCAACACGTTAGGCAAGACAATATTACAAGCATGTAGATCAAGTATTTAAGATGCACATTATTGCACATAGTTCACATTATGTAAGGATATAGAGCCGGGTCGCTGCGTAGACCTGAAAAACAGACACCTTCATGACGTGCATAAATCGATGGGTGTGATAATACATCGATCTTCCGAGGATATTCTCGGGATAAACAGGTAGTCACTCAATGGGCGCGTATTGGTTGGCCAAAGAGAGCTCTTCCCCACTGTGGCCAGCAGTGGAGGGTGTGTGACAGGATCAAGTGTGCCAGTTGGACTCATGCAATGCCAAGTAGTATTTACTCAACAATGGTTAGTATGGAACGAGTCCGACAAGAGCGTCCTCGTTCAAGACAAGTATATAATCTCATCAATAAACAAGCAAGATTGAGCTCGACAAGAGCGAACTCAATATATCAAGTATGCATTTATTATGTCATAAAGATACAAGCACGATAGTCAATCCATTTCAAGAGTCTAGAATTAGTTTTCTAGTAGAACGCATGTAAAAACGTCGTAGGGATTGATCATTGAGCCGGTATTGTTCAATAGCTCACTAATGTCGACTCCGTTGAGTCATTTCTATAAATCCAAGCTTGTAGAGTTAAAACATTATTTGCATTTCAAACTCTTTTCTAAGTTATCGCATTGATTAATCTAGGTCATTAATCCACATAACAACCATAGCCAAGAATAATCTCAAGTTCCCAAATCATGGAACCCTAGAATCACGTTTTCCAAATAATGGTCGAAAGTCTAAGACCCAAGAATAAGAATTATTTCTAACGTAGCATAGAACACTTTTACTTCTAGGCTTAGTGTCCAAATCGAAACATTTGCATTCATGGTCTATAATTCCCAGATTTTCATACTCTCTAAAATATCTCATTATCATGGTAGAAATCAAGGAGAGCATGATATAGACATGAGAGAAGGGAAACAAGAGGGGGTAGCATGTTATCTCTAACATGGAACTAAGGGAAATTGATAGCTTACCTCAAGCCAAGCAAAGAAGAAAGCAAGAAACTATTCGGTGACAATCGTTCTTCTCGACGGCGGTCTCGGAATCGCAAGCGGATCTTGAGATCACTTGGAGTCAAACCCTCACGCACTAATCTCACCGAGACTCTCACGCACAAGTTCTCTTCAGACCAAGGAAGAAGAAGAGAAGAAAATAGATCGTAAAATGAAGTCTAAGGCTGAAGTAGAAGTGATCAGCTCAATTAATCATGAGTGGAGAACACATGTCACATGATGAGTGATGGAAATAGGTTTAGCAATCTTAATTAGGCTTAGATTAGGCTAATAAGACTCTAATACAAGTGGTTAAAGTCACTAATGATAGATGTTTAGTAAGGGTACAATCGTAATCAACCAAATGTTGCAGAAAATCCCGTTTTGCTGGAAATCTTCTCTGTTCGGTTGTGGAGGCCGAACCTCCTTCATAATGTTCAGTTCTTGGGGCCGAACAATGCCCAAGATGTTCGGTTGGTAGGGTAGAACAAGTCCTCAGGCCATACGTTAGGTCAAACAGGTCCAGATTTGCACGTATAACGCATATAAGGCATAAACAACTCAAAGAAGAAATGGAATGAGTACCAAGGGTCTTAAAACAATGATAAAAGTCTCTCAAGGTCTTGGCTAAGTCCAAAAGATCAAAGCCCGAGTAAGAACAAGCCAATCTATAGCATGCAAGGCAATAAGCGTTCGATACGACAATTACGGCTCGATCAAGGAATGCAATCAAGTTAATCATGTTAGGGATACTACTAGCATGTTAAAAACATGTTCTAATCCTGTTAAAGAAGTATAGGAGACAAGTTATACAAGTAGGTTTCGGGTTCTCACATTTCTCGTTCTGGTCTCCTATTGCCTTCAATTGCTTAAATATTCATGAATGGATAATTAAGTAAGGATTAAGGTTTGGGAGGACAAAGACAGAGACTGAACATAGATATATTTAGGCTGATTTAATATGCAATTTATCTTTGAATAAATTCATATGTTCTTACAAATACTTTATCCCTCAGTCCTTATATATCTATGAGCTTTTTACTAATTAATTTATCTTTAGAAAAGTTATTCTCCAATTGATTTCCTAAGTCTGCATTTGAAAGAAGTATTAAATGTGCTGTTGTTCTGATCATATATTCGTGTACAGTCATTTAAGACTTCTCCAAATCTAGTCTTTTTACTTTCCGCTGCTTAGATTCTTTATAACTGGCTTTTGATTTAACTGGCAGTTTACCGGCAGAGTTGATACTTCTGCTTAGAGCAAGTCTACCGATAAGTCTCTACCGGCAGACATGCTCAATACACTAAACTGCAGATGCCACTTTATTTACGTTTTAAATACATACAAAAGAAAAGTTTTAAAATGGCATCATAGGCTATTCACCCCCCTCTAGCCTATTTGAGCATAATTGTGGACCAACAATTGGTATCAGAGCAAGGCTCTTCAAGCTATATGTCAGGACTAACCTCCTGAGAGTTTTGATCCTCGAATGCTCACTTCAAATGCATGTCAAAAGAAAATTTGTTTTATCTTTTAAAACTTTTGACAAGGATTTCATCTTGAGATAATTTTTTGAAAAATGTACTTATTTTGAAAAATTATTTTGTTTTCAAAAATTTCATGAGATAGAAAATTACTATGATGAGTAAGGGAAAATTATTCATATGACAGATATGTATATCAATTGGCACTATGAATAACTAATTACAGATGAAAAATTCTTAGATGGATGCTCCAATTAAAAGGATTTCTGATTCAAAGTTCTCTTGACAAAAAACTAACGATTGAAATCATTCCAACACCTTCTCGAGAGAAAAAAATTCTTTCAATTCTGAAACTTTACTATGAAAGAATTTTAAAATGATTCCTATCTTTTCTCCTGAAAAAGGTTAAGAGTCAAAAACTCTATATCATGAAACATTGGTTGATCCCTATGTTATATGAATCCAAGAAAATATGAATCAAATACCTTACAAATTGATTGCAAAGGAAATCTGCTCCTTAGGCAACATCTACTACAGACTAATCAGCTCAGATTCAAAAAGGCATCTTCTGAAGAACATCTACCTCGATCCAAAGATGACTGTCAAAAAGGTACATCCCTTGTCTTGTGCTTCTTCTTTAAATCTTTTTCTTTGTACAAAAAGACCAAGGGAGAATAAGAAATTCAAGATCCAGTCTTTCTTTCTCACGGATCTTCTTGAAATACTTGTTCCAGTATCTAGATTTTTTTGGAGCTTCCTAAAAGCTCATAAAATGTTGCTAATGATCTTCTTGATTTTTATTCAAGAATACATATTCTCTCAAGATCAACAAGCGTACTTTATTATCTCTCTTCCAGTATTAAAAGCTTTGCTTGACTGAAAATACAGGACCCTATTTACTTGATTCAGTCAAATCTTCTTCTTTCTGGATTATGATATATGACTGATTTTTGCTTATGATTCCCTGATTAATCATGATCATGAATATATCATCTCTGCATAGCCTTATATTTGCTTGCTCTGCTTTTATCTTTTTTCTTAGCAAATATAAAGCTTGAGTAATTTTACATATCATACTTTGCTTCTTTCTATTTCTATTAAAGTGTGATCTATGAATTACTCATCTGGTTTGATGCCTCATTTTCTGCCCTCATCAAACCATCTTCTTTGAAGTACTCTCCTGTTGCTTTGTACTTCATAAGCCCAGTTCTATGTGCTGACTTATAGAAGTTTCCACCTTAGTAGACAATGTGCAAACTCCATGGTTATTCTAGCAATTTCTACAAAGGTTGAGGTAAAGCTTTTGAAATTGACTATTTCTTAAAAGCTAACGACAAATTTCATAGAATTTCGGTAAAAACAAAACAGACTTTGAAAAATGAGAAATGTATTTCCCGAAACACTCTTCTGAAAAAGGGAGTGTCTTGTCAAATCCTACTGAAAAATTGTTTTATCCTTTTAAAGACGTTTTATCCTCTCAAGAAAGCTGAACTGACTTTTCAAAATCCTTTTAGCTTTCCAAAGAAGAAACTTTACCGGATATCTAGAAATTATTACTAACTATCACTCGTCCCTGTATAACGTTAATGAGAGTGGTTGAAATGACTCTTCATTCTTAATGAATTTATTTTATTAATCGGTCAATTGTCTTACCACAACGAGTATTTATAGAGACATTTCTTCCTTCATCTCTATCACTCACAAACTACTCCAAACACTATGATAGACTCTGATACAAAATCCCTTTCTTCAAATATGTTACTTAGGAGAATTCTTAGCACTAGATCAAGGCGTCTTCTCAACAACTTGGAATTATTCTTCCTATCTTTTGAAAGTTGTTTGGTTAGTTTCAAGGATTCCTCTTGTATGAAGATTTTCTTTAACAACCATTTAGCATATATCTCATGTTTATCTCTATCTTAGTACACATTTGATTGCTCCTTCTAGTTTAGAAGATCCTCCTATCTTCAACGAGCCAAATGTGTTTCTCCTCGGATTTTCCCTCTCAAACCCCTGAGGATGAGTGCCTGCATTGGAATTGATATCTAGAAATCTAGTAGGTGTTTATTCAGTGCACCTAGGATAGAGAAAAACCTGCTAAATAGGAGAAAAATATAAGTCTCGCTCTCTTATTGGCTCACCTTGAGTCCCTTGATCTAGGACCTATACTGCGTTTGCCAACCGGTTAGACGAATCTGGGTCCATGGTCTTCATAGACATCTCCTTGTAACATCCTTATCTTTAAAAAGGTATCAGGTGTTTAGATTAGTTGTTTAAAATGAGTAGTTAAGTCACCGGAAGTTGTAATGAATATTGTAATCTTTAGATCTTTTTTGTATTCGAGTTTATTTTGATCTAAATAAGAACTTGTTCAAAGCATCTTTACTTCATGTCTATCTGCTTTTGTATGAACACTCTTTGATAACATGAAATCTTATATTTGCTTATGATTTCGGTATCTGTACTTCTCGTTATTAAATTTTTTTTCCGAATTCAAAACAGCGAATATAACTCTGATGTTAACCCAACAGCAAACCAATCCTTAACCATAATTATTCATATTCAACATAATAATTATGATGAGACTTTCCTAGGATCTATTTTTAAATAAAAGTTTTATTTCAAGTAAAAACTCCAATGATTACTGGTAGAAATGTCATCAGAAGAATTAGTGTTGGAATATGGATAACTTCAGTTTTCGATTTCTTAGAAGGAATTACATACCTTGCAACTCCTTCATCAGGAATTGAAGACCTCATCTCAACCCATGATGTTCTGGTGAATCTTAATTCTCATCCGAAATTTCAGGTCTCAATAGTTTCAGCGGTAGACTTTACCTCCGCTGTTGAAACAACGACCTTCCAAGGAACAAGTAGTTTCTATCTTCTTATCTGTTGTTTCCTCTGTTCTAAGACAACTCTGCTCTTATTTCTTTCCTTCTTTTGTCTTGAACAAAGATGACTTACTTCCCTTCCTTAAAAAGGTTAGTCATCATCTTAGCTGTTGACCTTGAAGCAAAATTCATTCTTCTTCAAAACCTTCAGCCAAACTAAGTATGAGCTACTTGCTTCTTTGTGATCCAATTACTCTAACTTAAATGTTTGTTGTCTTCCGTTTTGCTTCTAAATGCTCTTATCATTTAATTGGGATTCTATTATAAAAAGCATATTCATCAGTTAATCCTTGCCGATGAAGCAGTTGAATCTCCTAAAACAGCTGCTAAGGCATAAAGGAAGTCTGCCGGTATCCAACATTCTACCCCTTCTACACTAGACACCTGCAGACCCTATTCTCTCTCTAAAAAGACCAAAACGCAAGTACTCTACCAGTGAGGAGGAGCCAACTGCAGAAGTCTTCTTCAAGTGATGATACTACTGCTGCTGCTGTCACTGCTGCTGCTCCTAATAGGAAGAAGCATTCGACTCTCTCTCTCTCTACTTCTGTTTCCTTCTCCTTGCCAATGAAGCCTATGGTCCATCCTTCCAGAAGCTAAGGCATCCCAAAGGAAAAGCTTGCTGTAATACTCTTCATTCATTTGGTATCGGCAGACCTCAATGTTTGCTGTTCCATCCTTATTCAGCAATCCTTCTTATCTGCAAAACTTATCTATTTACACCCTGTTTTAACAGAATTTATGCCTGTTGATCATTTTCATCAGCAGACCCTCATCTTTGCCGACTCCCTTGTCATCCATTAAATCGACAACGGCAAACCTCAATCTCTAGTTTACTGATCACCTATCTTTCAATTATTAACATCAGTAGACTTCCATCTTTCTTGAACACAAAATCTCAATTGATATAATAGCTATTTTATGGCTACCATCATCTGTGTGTTCAAAAGACTGATAACCACGTATATTCAAGAATTGATATCATCAGATATGTTCTTAAATTCTCACCTTACATCTCTATCAGCCGTTATCAATTGGTATCAGCAGACTTTCATTACTGTTGCATACATCCTTAAGGTTATCAGTTTCAACAGCAGACTTCAATCTCTGTTGGTCAAACTTGAACAGCAGACTTCCACCTCTGTCGTTCACAACCTCATTAACAGCAGACTTCAATCTTTGTTGTTCTTTCCCTTATGAAGGTATTTATAACTTAAAACATCCTTTGAAATCATTGATTACTTTTCAAAATGTTTAAGAAGTCTTTTTTACTTTTCAAAATGGTATCAATTTCAAAATGTCTTTTTATTGTTCTATGTTCTTATAAGAAATTTGGGAGATTGCTGAGGATTGTGTAAATGATTCAGAAAGCCCCGCACAATTATCTTCTAAAAACAAAGAACACAAAATTCCTTACTATTTTGAAAAACAAATTCTACTTTATGAAACACTTCTTCAAAAATTGATTTAAAATTCTAAAACCTTCTAAAGATTTGAGAGATTGCTGAGGATTGTGTAGATGATTCAGAATGCCTCATAAATTATCTTTTGAAAATTTTAGAATTTCAAAACACATCACATTTTTTTCAAAGGTTCGTATTTTGAACTTGTATTAATTTTCTAAAAAGTTATCAATGTCAACACAAATTTTATTCTCTTCATCCAGTACTCTAAACCATAATTGATATCTATCATCTGGATATTGAGATATCTCGATTTAGGTCACAATATGTATCAAAAGATCCCCAAGAATGACTTAATGTCGAAAAACATGAATCGCCGACTTTTTCAAAATACATGTCCATTCAAATTCTGTAGCTTAGAGACTTGATTACCTCGTCGCTTCGTATTACAGCTCTTCAATGGACAACCAATCAACGATTCGTGATAAGTGTGTTCTTCCATTATAAATCCTCTGAATTACTAAATCTTTGATTCTTCCCATTAAAATCTTCCTAATCTTAGAATCTCAAACAATTGCTTGATCTTATTTCATCAATTGATATCTTATTTCTATCAGTACATTTCCTCTCTTAATTCAGAAATATTCTCATGGCCGCTTCATCTTCTTCCCAAAGCGTCACTAGTCCATTTGTTCCTCCTGAATCTATCTTTGTAACCAGAATAGGCTCTCAGTCCTACATTCTTGGTCACACGATTCAATGAGAACAATTTCTCCTTGACAATATTGTCGGAGCTAAGATTATAGATCTTCTTCACAGTAGTGGACTTATCTCCATTATTTCTTTTCGCGAAGAATTCTACAGCCTTCAATTGGTCGATGAGTTCTATTCAAAGATGCGACTGACAAGAGATGGTTCAAGCTTCAAAGGTTGCATTTGAGGCACTGAAGTTGTTCTCAATGCCGAAAGCATATCCAGAGTCTTCGGTTTTCTTCTTCTGAACCAGAATCTATTGCCGACTTGACTTTGAACGACTCATGGCTTCACCGTACTGGCTACCACTCTCGTGACGACTACAGTACATGGGACATCAACAATTATCCTTTGGATATGTATTGTATTGGTGAAATTAAAGTCGATGCCTTACATTTCCGACGGGCTCGGCAAGCTACACGAGAAGACTTGAGAAACTTTACCATTGATGTTCTTGATAATCATCCCATCAATTGGTCTGAAGTTGTCTTCTCCCTCATCTGTCGATCTATCGTGCAAAGACAAGCCAATGGAGTGCGGTATTTGGTATGCTAGGATTATCGGTTATTTCCTATGCTCCTATCATCCCATTCATTCCACTTTCCATAAAGATGAACGCCTTCCCATCACTGGAGACCTGCTGATAACTCAAGAGTTATTCGGCAATCGAAGCTTCTCTGATCAAGATAGAGAATATACTTTAGACTCTAGTACTGTTAGTTTTGGAGATTCTAACTAGGTTGTATTCTTTTTTATTGTTTATGTGTACTCTTTCATTTCCCAAGTATTTTATTAAAACATCTTCTTCGCCTACTGTTTTATTTCTTCCTCTTGTCTCCTATTTTATGCTTGCAACCACTAAGGAGGAGAAGTATTATGACATATCTGAAGTCATTTATTTAAAGAGGAGAAAGCTATGACAGAGTAGGATTTTATATAGCCTATCCAATTGGTATAGGACATAATGTGAGGAGAGTCAATAGAAGACACACATAATGTAAACAATTCACTAATTTGATTCTTAGTGAATCATGTCCAGCCTTTGTGGCACTTCTACTTATGTTGAAAAATATTGCTCGAACAAAAACTCTCTATTGAGTCTTACTTTCAACGAGAGATCCTTTACTCACGGAGAACCATAAAAGTTTTCCAAAATGGTATCACAAGCAATCCTTATTGAACTACCTTAAAAACATACACTTACTCAGGATTTGCTACTCTTGCTTGCCAAAACATTCTTTTAGTTTACAAAATATATGTGCAAGTAAAGAACTCTAAAACCTTTTTAGATCATGTTCAAACCTCTTTCAAAATACTAAGTGATCTAAATTGTTTGTACTTTTGCGTTACTTGTTCAGCACTTTGATTTATCGAGTCTGTATTAGCAATAGTAGACTATACAAAAGTCATCGCTTATGTAATTATCAATATAGGACATGTCTTGTGATAAAATGATTATTCATTGTGGTCATGTTATTGCTATGTCTTGATAAATGCTTTAGTGCTTTGTATATGTCATTTTGTAATGGTTCCAAGCAAATAGGAGGAGATTGTTGGAATATGCTTCTTGATAATTTACTTATCAGCATGCATATTCTATATGTTGATTTGTTTGCCCCCATTACAAGTGAGTCATCATGAGTGGCTAAAAGGTCTACGTCGGTTAGCATGACGGCTTGTGTGGCATCACATAGGTATTAGATTAGGTGCGACTTGATCAAGTCTTACCTTCCTACATGATGATCAAGCAGACCCGACTTGGATGCACTTAAGCTTAGGCGGACTTGCGGCAATGTCAAAAGCCTTGATTGATAAGATCACTTAACATCTTGAAGACTCACCATAGGCGGACATACTACAAGTTAAGCTGATCGCACCCGGCGGACATCGATTCTCCTTGAGAATACTTGCTTCATTGGCAGAACATCCCACCGGCGGGAAATTAATTACGCACGTGCTCTGAGAAAAAAGACTAAGCGGTTCAAATCAAAGACAAATATGTTCAAGCGAGAAAGCATGACATAGTTAAAGCTACAAGACTTTACTCTCACTCTGGTGGTGCGATAAAGTCAAAAAGGAACTACTTTATTGAACAGACCACGAGATAGTGCATCGAGACATCAGACCTACTTTTTAGAGACTTATCAACACGATCGACGGACAACAAGTTTCAAGATCTACATGACTAAATCTTTGCCCCAAATAGTCAAAAGATCTTATGGACAAAAGATCTACATCAGATAGACTTCAACAACTATATCTCTAAGCGGATAGAAGCGTCAAATCTTCATCTCTCAGCGATCACCGACTCGGTCTTTATAAATCCTTTCTCTTTCCCAAGGCGAAACATAGATGAGAGCAGTGGCGATACACGCGCAGGCGAAGTTAAAAACGAGAACTCGCTCCAAGAGCTTCAAAGAATTCACTACAAGAAAATTGAGATTTAGCCGAAATGTTTTGTAGACAATGGTTTAATTCGTAGTGAAAAGGCCTTTGCGACAAAAGCAGTTTAAATCGCGCGTTAAATGCAGCGTCGCTAAAGGATATTTGCTACGAAATCCTTTGTTAAATAATAAAGTAACAACTTTTGTCTACGTTTCATAAATTTAAATCGGTAATAGCAATTAAATCAGCGAGAATCATGTAAGAGCACCTACAAATTATTTCATCGCAATTGGTCATATGTTTTACTACAAACCACAATTCGTCACGAAATCATCAATGAAACGACTACAAATTATTTAAATCGCAATTGGTCATAAGTTTTACTAGATGACATTCATCGTGGATAATCGCTATCCCACTACAAAAGTTTTTTGTCGGTAAGGGTTATTGTTTAACTACCAATTTACTATGTGGGTAATGGTTCTTCTTTGACCAAAGCATTACCTCATAAATGTTGTCTCGATGGTGGGCTATATGAAATTATTTTGCGATTGCTTAACTACGAAAATATTTCGTCAATATTAGTGCTTCATTCAACCATGAAAGTATGTAGTTGGACAATATATCTATATCGTACTTTTTATTTGAAGACAACCCAAACATCGTAACATAGATAGTAAATCATATTTACAAACCCGGTTTATGAAGGTATCAATCTACTTGCACTAAAACACACGAAGCGTCTATCTACATGAACACACCAACAACTAAGGCATCTATATACATATCCGTAGTCTCAAAACAAGAGAAACTAGAACAGCCTCCAAAACTTACCTAACACATCTATTCACAAAAAACAAAAGATGACTTTCTCGACTTCTAGCTAGTCAATCGCTCAACATCGACATCGACTTCTTTGGTGATCATGATGAGCCTCTGCTAAGTCTACATTGATTACATGCATTTATTTGAAGTTAACTAACTATTGATTGAACAATTTATAAGGCAAGAAAAGGGTAGACTAAAGACAAGTGAGAATGTTACCTATAGTTGTGGGAGACAAGCTCTCTTAAAGCCCTAAATCATAGAATTCGATGTTGATACGTGTACCCAACAAAGTGGGGATCAAAAGAAAAACATAGAAATAGAGGAGGACAATGAAAGAAAGAACAAAATGAAAAACTAATAGTAAAGAGACTAATAAAAATCTTGAGTTAACCACTAATCTTCACCTTTGCCAACTTGATGATATCAATAAACTTAAGGCGCAGAAAAGAAAATTAACAAAATCACGAGACATCAAATTTGGAAAAAAGATTAATTCAAATGCAAATATCAGGAGAAAAGAACAATTAGGCAGGTTAATTGAAGATGAACACCTTCAAAAGCTCCATGACCATCCATTTGGTTTGTATTGCCAATTCTAAGCGGTTTCTGTGTTAAGGGATTAAAATTTATGTGTTAGGTGAGAGGAGGGATAGAAAATATATATCTTAATAAAGTGGGAGTTGTCAAAAGACAAATAGCAAGAGAAACATACCTCATAGATGATTCTAGTTGATTCGGCAACCTCGGCACCGGCGTTTGCATGAAGAAACTTACATGACCCTACTTGACCCATTCTTCAGTGCACATAACCATATTCCAAAACGGTTATGTAGGGCATAGTTTTTTAAAAAATGCTTATGATTTTTCGGTTGCATTGTGATCGGCCTTGATACTTCTCTAATAAGCAAACTTGTAAATGATTTCGCTTCATACACTAAAATGTGTACTAAACAACAACAAGCAATGAAACATAACAAAACGATTGTTGAAGATTAAAGTCAATATGGGTAAGTCAAATGACTAATACTTACATATCAGATGTGGGTGGGAATCTTGTATTGATGTAAAGATGTAGAAAATTGTAATGAAAGTGTAAATAATGATGAAGTGACCAACGGGAGACTAAATTGCTTTGGCACTTTCCCATGTCAAACTAAGTTGGATTGAATTCAACTAGTGAAGGTGTAATTGAAGTTGTTGGATGATGCACCAATGGAGCAGTTTTGAATGTAACGAAAAAGTTTATATCATAGAATTCTCCCTTTAGCTACCTTTTTGGCCCTCTTGCTGTTTACAATATATATTTGTTAGTTGCTGACAAAAATTAAAGCAATTCTAAGTGCAATAACAAGCAATATGTCCACTTGAATGGAAGATCGAGGATTGATCACAACCACAAGCATGTTGCTACAAAATTTATCGGAGGAGCTACTAGACACTTTAAACTACAATTTAGCACTTTTGAATTACCTAATTAAGGTCTATATTCATCAAGTTATGACCATTCAAAACCCAAGTTACTAACTAGGATTTCGCTTAGGTTTCACAAAGCATAGCGGTGGTTCAAGACTCAATTGAGCTACTTACCGACCTCGAATTTTATGAAAATATACAGGTAACTACCTAACACATATAAATAAAACATATCCAAAATTTATCCCATTTCCATGCACGGATTTGCTACATAAATATTCGGAAAATGGTCGAAAACAAGGTGCACTTGATTGAAAGTTATGTGTTTAGCTCACCAACTTAACCAATACTTCAAAATCACTAAAAAATCTAATCACATAGCAAAACATACCA
>CM028378.1:124701883-124822673 GCA_013146195.2 Codonopsis lanceolata
CGCGTTCGGCGTGCGTGCAATGGATATTGCATCCGTCTTTCCATGTTGATGTGATGGATATTGCATCTAGCGCGATGCAATGGATATTGCATCAATCTTTCGGAAGTAATTCGATGGATATCGCATTCGGCATTGCGTCTGATGGATATTGCATCGCGTCTTTCCATGTTGATCACGATGGATATCGATTGGCGTGCGATGCAATGGATATTGCATCCATCTTTGAGTAATGCGATGGATATCGCATTCGCTATGATGCAATGGATATTGCATCCGCTCTTTCCATGTTGATGCTGATGGATATCGCATCTAGCGTTGCGATGCAATGGATATTGCATCTGTCTTTCGGGGTAAATGCGATGGATATCGCAAAATCTAGTGTGGGCGATGCACATGGATATTGCATCTCGTTTTCGTGTTAATGCAATGGATATTGCATTAAGTTTGTTCAATCGGAAGCATAATGGATATTCGTTGGTGTTAGCGATGCAATGGATATTGCATCCGCTTTCCATGTTAATGCAATGGATATTGCATTAAGTTTTCAATGTCGACCTTGATGGATATTGCGTTTTGTGTTGCGATGCAATGGATATTGCATCGCTCGTGTTAATGCAATAGATTTGCATTGTTTTGTGTCGACGCAATGGATATTGCGTTTGTTATGTTGCGATGCAATGGATATGCATCATCTTTCCGTAAATGTTAATGCAATGGATATTGCATTAAGTTTTGTGTCGATCATTAAACGCAATGGATATTGTGTTTTGTGTTGCGATGCAATGGATATTGCTTTAAGTTTTGTGTCGACACAATGGATATTGCGTTTTGTGTTGCGTGGCAATGAATATTGCATCTGTTTTCCATGTTAACGCAATGGATATTGCGTTTTGTGTTGCGATGTAATGGATATTGCATCCGTTTTCCGTGTTAATGCAATGAATATTGCATTATGTTTTGTGTCGCCGCAATGGATATTGCGTTTAGTGTTGCGATGCAATGGATATTGCATCCATTTCCTGTGTTAATGCAATGGATATTGCATTAAGTTTTGTGTTGACGCAATGGATATTGCGTTTTGTGTTGCGATGCAATGAATATTGCATTCGTTTTCCGTGTTAATGCAATGGATATTGCATTAAGTTTTATGTCGCCGCAATGGATATTGCGTTTTGTGTTGCGATGCAATGGATATTGCATTTGTTTTATGTGATAATGCAATGGATATTGCATTTTGTTTTGTGGCGACGCAATGGATATTGCGTTTTGTGTTGCGATGCAATGGGTATTGCATTCTGATTTGCATTATTTTCACTAGGTTGTAATGGATATTACAACTATCTTTCCGCATAGCACTTGTCTGCATTGCATCATTTGATCCCCAGCAGAGATGAACTACGTTTGGTCTAATTCCTTGGATTAGGATACGTAGGCAGCCTACTTTGGTAGGCACGACCATCACAACACTTGTTTGTTACCATTGCAGCATGATTGTTCTTGGCCTGAACTACGTTTTGGTCTGATTTCCTTTATTAAGGGATACGTAGGCAGCCTACACTAGTAGGTCCGACCATTAGAGCACTTAATTTGCATATCTGCTTAAAAACTACGATAACCTGTTATAACCGACTAAATATGTCTAGGTTATGGAGTTTGGTTAGCATGATAAACTGTTGCATTATAACTGTTACCTATTGCATTTCTCTCCTATTTTAAATTGAACGAAATTGGAGAGTCTATTGTTTATCAACGATGTTCGCCTACTCAAGAAGCCTCGGGTTACCCGTAGACTCCATCGTTGAGGGGCTCAGACACCCTAATTTCACACTCGATATGTGACTCGACATGTGATATCAAGAATCGCTTAAACTTAACAAATGTCAAGTTACAGGAGTCAAAAATGCGAAAGGCAAAGCAAGATGCGCGAAACAATGAAATGCGAGGGGTGAAAGTGACATTTTTAAAATTCAAATAGTGCCTTGGCGCAGCCTAAAAGCACATCTGGCGCCGCGCCAAGGGGGGTTTAAGTCCGCGCCCAACAAGCTACAGTAGCACTCCCAGTTAACGCATTGTACAAAGGACGAAGGCTGGTGTACAAGATTTTTGAACGCGCTGAAGGGATTTTTAATCCCGGATGAGTCCCTTCGTCCAGCTATAAATAAAGGTGCTGGGGCTCACTTCAGACAGGGAGAAACGATCGCAAAGAAACGATGAAGAAATTCTATGCGTTCTTATAACGCTGAGAGTAGCGAGAGAAGTGAGATAGGGAGTGTTTAGCCCACAAAGCTTTGAAACCCCGTCCAAACTTTGCCAAAACAAAAACCCACCGGTTAAAAGTGATGCCTAGCCTTTTAGTTAGGTATCCACCTCATTTCTCCGGCCCAAAAACCATAAAGTAAGCCGTTACTCTGCCCGAGTAATATGCCGAAAAATACCCAAAATAAGTCGTTGTGCTGCCCAGATTTAGTTAGGAAATATTATGTAAAAGAGCCGTTATAATGGCCAAATATTTTTAAATATATTTGTAATTATTGTAAGGAAATGGCTGCAAGTCCGTAAATAATGTAGCCACAGATGTATTTGCTTTTATTTCCCTGTCTTTTAATGCTTTGTTTATTTGCTAAATAAATATAACAATAAGCATACTTTAGCCAAAAACCATTTTTGAGACCGAAAGGGCGAGTTGGGTGCCTAGCACCTTCCCAACTCGTAACTTAGCCTCCGAACCCGTTTTACAATCTGTGGTTTTTTCTTTTTTTGGTTTTGCTTTATTTTTGCCTTAAAATAAAGATGGCGACTCTAAAACTTTTTGGATCCAGTGGGGCCTCGCAACACTCCTTTCTTACACTTTTCCGCTTTCCCCTAAAAAAGGAAAATGGGAATGAAAGGGTGAAGTATTCCCATATCCTGGTATCCCCTAAACAAGGGATAACTTGATGCGGGAAACCCAAAGCTCTCATAGTGATCCGAAATGGGCCATAAGGCTATTTTTATAAAATCCATAGTGGGGGCGTCGCAACATCCTTTTTTGCACTTTTCAGTTTTCCCCTAAAAAAGGGAAAATAGGAATGAAAGGGTGATGCATTCACATATCCTGGTATCCCCTAAACAAGGGATAACTTGATGCGGGAAACCCAAAGTTCCCATATTGGATCAAAAATCCACTAAAGGCAACCGAGGCGCATTCCAACGCGCTATCTTAGACAGCACTCCTCTCGCACTTTTAATTTCATTTTCCCCTAAACAAGGGAGGATGGAATGAGAGCAGTGGTGTCCCGCATCCGCACGCGCACTCTACCGCGGGGCGCGGCGCACTGAACCCACAGATCCATATCCTCAAACCTTTCAAATGACTTTTGAAATTTAAGTGCAATCTCCAACATAAGGTGTAACAACCCGAGCCCGAGAGCCCGGTCCGCTACGTGTAGCCTACACACTGGCCCACTGAGCACGCAGCACCTTGGGTGCTCAGGCCCACCACAAGCCGACCCAAAAGTCCATGGATGATGTTGGTGCCCAGAGGTAGTGTGTGGCCACTTTATAAATCAAACACAATTCCCACACTTATTTGATGTGGGATGGGGTATTACTATCTCCCCCACTTAAATCCTTGACGTCCTCGTCAAGGCCGAATTATATCCCATCCTACATCGGATAAGTGTGGGAATTGTGTTTGATTTATAAGGTGGCCACACACTACCTCTAGGCACCAACATCATCCATGGACTTTTGGGTCGGCTTGTGGTGGGCCTGAGCACCCAAGGTGCTGCGTGCTTAGTGGGCCAGTGTGTAACGCGTTACGATTTGGCCTGCATCACCCAGGGTACGATTTGGCCACGTCAAGGATTTGAGTGGGGGAGATTGTAATACCCCAATCCCACATCGGGTAGATGTGGGACTTGTGTTTGATTTATAAGGTAGGATTTGAGTGGGGGAGATTGTAATACCCCAATCCCACATCTGGTAGATATGGAACTTGTGTTTGATGTATAAGGTAGCCATGCGCTATTTCTGGGCACCAACTTCATCCATGGACTTTGGGTCGGCTTGTGGTGGGCCTGATGGCCCAAGGTGCTGTGTGCTCAGTGGGCCAATGTGTGGGCTACACGTAGCGGACCGAGCTCTTGGGCTCAGATCGTTACAAATGGTATCAGAGCGAGTCCCGGCCGGAAATGTGGGAACAAAGTGCTGTGCGGGCCAAAGTGCTACACCACAGAAGGTGGGAGCCACCTCTTGATCCCTGTACGAGCCACCTCTTGAATCCTGCATCGTCCGGGGTACGATTTGGCCTTGACGAGGACTTCAAGGATTTAAGTGGGGGAGATTGTAATACCCCAATCCCATATCGGGTAGATGTCGGACTTGTGTTTGATTTATAAGGTAGCCATGCGCTACTACTGGGCACCAACATCATCCATGAACTTTTGGGTCGGCTTGTGGTGGGCCTGATGACCCAAGGTGCTGCGTGCTTAGTGGGCCAGTGTGTGTGCTACACGTAGCGGACCGGCTTTTGGGCTTGGGTCATTACATAAGGTAAGTATAGTTCCACATAGTTGGGACATCTAGAACCAAATTGTTTTTATAAGGGTTTTCCTCTAATTCACAACAAGTCTTAAATTGTTCAACTCTTTGTGGAGAACCCCTAATGTACCTCATAGCTAAACGGATCCTTTCAATTGAACCTGCCTCCTCTTTCATTCCATCTCTCACAATTAAATTCAAAATATGTGCACAACATCTCATGTGAAAAAACTCACCCTCTAAAACAAAAGCATTTTTTTGGAAAGCTTTTTCTTCATGTGAGCGATCGCAGTATCATCAGAAGATGCATTATCAATAGTCATTGTGAAGACTTTATTTATTCCCCACTCAAGCATGCATGACTCGATGGCATTTCCAATTGCTACACCCTTATGACAAGAAATGGTGGAAAATTTCAATATCCTTTTCTACAATTTCCAATTGTGATCAATAAAGTGTGCCGTGAGAACCATATAACTCAAATTTTGCATAGATGTCCATGTATCAGTCGTGAGGCAAACTCTATGAGCATGAAAAGCCAAAGCAGATTTCAATTGAATTTTCAAATCACCATACAATCTCAAGCAATCTTTAGAAATTGTAATACGAGATACTAATTGCAATCTAGGCATACCAACACTACATAAATTTTTGAAACCTTGACGCTCAATGAAACTAAAAGGGAGCTCATCAACTACAATCATTTTAGCAATAGCCTTTCGACACTCAACTTGGTCAAGCTTCCAAGAAATTAATTTGCTTTCCCCTTCCTTAGTCTTGAATGATTCTAATATTTTTTGTTTCTTATCCTTTTTATTGTGAGGGTATGACCTACATCTCTCCAAGTGAGCCCATAGTGTAGAAGTAGTTGTGGTATTCCCATACACCCCCTTACAATAATTGCAAACAGAATTATGATATTTTTTTATCATTCCCTTCGACAAAAATTTGCTCAAAGTGTTGCCAAATTTCAGATTAATACCTTTTGGATTTTACCGGAAAAGTCATCTCTGTAGGATCTGAAGGATCTGTAGGTGTAAGTGTAGTTGAATCAGTGATATTATGAGCTTCAGTGCAACTTGAACCTCCAACTAAATCAACAACATTTTTATCTTTATGAGATTCTTGTGTAGCCTGAAAAAGTACAAAATTAATAAGTTTAGGGGTTATGATAGTCAACAGTCAACACATACAAGGAAAGAAAAATTAGAAATCACAGCAGGTGTCTCAGATGTATCAGACCATGAAAGTTGAGACCTTGTCAAAGATGATCACATTCTTTGATTTTTCTACTGTGGAGAAAATTTCAGTGGTTGCTGTGAAACATAGATTCATTGCAATGAAAGTTGACCACATGAAGAGTGCTATTATATTTGGCAATTTGGAAAGTCAGTTCTTGTGCTCAGCTTGCTTTATTAACTTTGGCAATGTGGGACCAACACATTTTTGCTTTTAGCATTTCAGGGTATGATTAATGTTGAATCATGTGTTGCAAATTTTAGTTTTTGTTCCCATAATCCAGTCAGTCTAAGTGTTTGTGTTCTTACTTACTGTAATTTTCCTCTGAGCTATGTGTTGGAGTCTTTATTCCTCATTCACTCATAGCTTCTTATGCTAAGGATGAAGTGAAAATTCGGTTAGTAACTTTAAATTGCAGCTCATTCAAGCTGCAGCTCATTCTTTTCTCTCAGTCCTTACATCAAATCTTCATTCCTCCTTAACCTCTGATTTGACACTTATCAGCCCTGCTTCAAGTTTTGGGCATTTGGCATTTTAATATGCAAGTTGAGGTGTTCACCAGTTATTTAACTAGGAAAAAGTATGCCTTTTTAAGGGGTGATTGCAGTTTGATATAGGTGGTCTTGCAATCAACTTTGTAGGATAATTCCTCCCTTGGGAAAATAAAATACATAATTTTATTTGAACACTTCAGGGAGTATTTCATTAAAATTTAAAATCACCAACTTGGACTGATTCTTCGGTTACAAAAATTAAATTAAATCTCATTCCTTCCCTCTTAAATTAAATAAACTGCATCTAAATTCTAAAAGGTACAAAAATTAATTAAATTCCTAAAAAGTCACAAAAATTAAACAACAAAATTTCTTAAAATGGTAGACATAAACATAACATATAGTAATAGATCGAGAAGGAATCAAGCTAACCGACATCAACATATTAAGAGGGAGGGAGAAACTTATGGAGAAAGTAGGAGACGGAGTGAGACGAAGTGAGAGAGGGAAGTAGACGACGAAAGCTTACCATAGTAGCAGTGGAGACTGGAGAGTGAGACGATTATGGCGATGGCGATGGCGACAGCGACGGTGAAGGCGAAGCGAGATCTTCCGAATGAATGAAAACAAAAGACTGTGAGAGAGAGTGAGTTTTGCGAGTGAGAGGATGAGAGGGTGAGCGAGATTGCAAGGAGCCAGGAGGCGTGACTGCGCAAGCGCCGACGAGCACAGTACGATGTTTTAGGGTTTGGTCCGTGAGAGAGAGTGAGAGATTTAGGGGATTTTCAAATTTTGGTCTGTGAATGTATTGTGAACTGTGAACTTGTGAAGTGTGAAGGACTCTTAAGTCTTTAAGTCACCCTCCGTCCAAAACAACAATGTGAAAGTGACTTAAGAGTTAATTATATTATATATTTATTTATTTATAATTTTATATAGTATATATAATATATAAATATATATTATAAAATCATATATTAATATTTTAATATGGTGATTCAGTTTGGTTCGGTTCCGAAGCAAAAACCGCAAATCGAACCGAATCGACCAATTTATAAAATTTTCAAAACCAAACCGAACCGTCCCACGTCAAAACCGAACCAAACCTACCGATTCGATTCGATTTCACGATTCGGCGATTCGAACTTACACCCCTAAGCATAACCACGCCATCAACAGAGATCCCGAGTTTGGCTCCTCACTAGCCGTCGAGATTGGTACAAGGACAGGTGGTAGAGTCCCATTCGATAGAAATGGATGTGTTCATTTCAGAGAAGGATCCGCTCCACTAACCCACATGTTAGGTCCAGAGGCCAGAGTATGGAACCAATGGGAAATCTCCAACTAACCGACCAGCCACCTTGTTGTTCCCTCGATTAATTTCCCTTGATAGCTTGAGGTGGGCTTCCATTATCAGGTTAGACTCTCTTTCACTACTCAAAACACACACACATACTCATATTCATAGTCTCCGACAATCCCAAGTGACCCTCCGAAAACTGCTACTCATATCACGCCGAAGGGTTTTAGTTGGGCTTACCCACTAGCTCACTAACGGTTTGTTTTCAAGTGACTCACATGTAGATGAGGATCTCACCCACTTTCTCTTAGGGAGCACTCAAGTTCCCAATGGTAACTGATAGATGTATTTTATACGTCTTTATCAGGTACTTTTATGACTTAGAAATAGCAATTCCACGAGGCTTTTGGTTACTAATATGTGTTTTTGAGCTATATTGTGAGTTTCAAGGTTTTATGTGAAATTATGGGATTTATAAAGCTTTTAATGAAGATTTCGAGGAAGGGTGCAAAGTGCAATAATTAAATAAAAGTAGAAAAGAATTATGAACACCTTGCGGCCGCATTCCTCCAAGACCTTGCCCCCGCAAGGTATCCAGCGTGCAGCCCCAGCCAAATCAAGACCCTTGCGGGCGCAAGGTATACACGCCTTGCGGCCGCAAGGTACCCAGAAACCGCCTTTACGGGTGTTTCACCTGGATTGAACCTCCTCCTTCCCCTAAAACACCTTGATATATATAGAAGACGGTAGCCAAAGCAAAAGTAGGTCCAAAAATAATTGGTTGACGGTTCTAACACCGATTATAGTTTGTAATACATAGTTTAGTAAATGTAATTATAGTTTTGATGATCGATTCATGTATTCCTTCATCCCAATGTTCGGTTCATCTTCAAGGATGAACTAATCGTCCATTAATCTAGGAATTTGAGGTAACTTGTATCGAATCTATTGCTTAATATATTTTTATACATTCAATTCTTGTTGATCATGATGTTTATCAACCTCTTTACTGTCTTGCTTTGACCAAATGAATGGAATCGCAAGTAGTAAAGACCTAGAGGTGCGGATAGCTGCACGGCCAAATGCATATGTCGTACACTAGCTCACCATCGTGATAAATTGACCTTATCGATGCACGAGAGTGATAAGTTAGGGTCAGGTTCATATATATGTTCCTAGGTAACAGATAGGAAATGCATATGTTCTTGTTCTTAGAATAAAGATTGGATGAATTATTTAGGATGGAGATTGAATTATAATTTGACAATCTATATCTATCTTTTGTGAACGAACCCAAGGTATTGATTGATACTTTGCTTTTCTTTACTTAAAAAGCAATAGAGTAGATGCAAGTGAATCCCCAATCCTAGATTTCCCTCCTCCATAAGATCTTTATAAATTGTGATTGCTGCTTAGTTTATTAATTACATTTCCTGTTTTAGTAGAGTAAAATTAGATTAAATAAAACAAAATAAAAACCCCCCTTAGTTTAATTACTACTGATATACTTGCTACTTGAATTCTTCTTGTCTCTGTGGTTTGACCCTTGCTTCCCAAACTATTCTGCAATAATCTTGTGCACTTGCAAGGTATTAAAATAAGACACGATCAGTAACCCAGTCCCAGACATATGATTCAACAACACAGCTCAACTTTTCCACCTTACATGGGTTTTTAGATGTGGTCACCTATTTTTTTGGCATGATTAGTGTTGTTCCGATGTCAGAAAACAAACATAGATGTTGCTTACTATTCCATCCGAACACTATGGTGAGATCAAGGAAACAAACATCCAAGCCGATGACTCCTCCCATTTTGGCTTGGGGAAATTGCGTTCTTTTTTTCAATCATTAAAGTTTCATTTTCAAAATAACTGCCCAAATCTTCTTCTTACATAGCTTCGTCCAACACTTTGGAGTTCGAAAATCACAATTATTATGCAACGAAACGGGGATCGACATGCACGGTCAAGTCAGAGGAGTCGAGAGTGCCTTCGTGGGGGGCTCGTGGGTAATGCCCCAAAAGGTAAACGAGTTTTATGTTTCATTAAGTACGAAACTTTAATGGAACTGTGATGGGTTGGAGAACTTTCACAGTAGGGACGAAGGCGGACGAAGAGGAAGAATATGAAGGCTTACGACGTAGGAGAAAGAGGAAGAAGGCAGAGGACATGAAGTCTGGTTCATAATGATTTTGCATCATGGTGCATCAATTTTTGCAGAGCAATGCAAAATTGGATTAGGTAATTAAAACTGATGCATCGCATAGAAAAAATTGATGCAACGTAGTGAAAAATTGGATTATCTAATTAAACTAATGTATCACGGTGCAAAGATTGATACATCACAATGCATTTGAGTGTGTGATACGTAGCGCGCATCCGATTCATAAGTGTATCATTGTCTTTTTTCCATCAAAAGTCACTTTTTCCGGTTTAAAATAAACGATAGACTGTAGCAATTAAAAACTTTAAGAAAGGGACCAGCTCGAATTTACCCCTTTCAGCTTTACCTATGAATGAGCCAAGTCGGCCCGCCAAGGGACAAGGCGATGCTCAACGCGTCTCCCACAAGAGACAGAGCCTAACTGTAACGCCCCAAACACGGTACCGACACCGGGGTCCCACAATTTGACCACGTCACTTACAATAACATCTTAAAATCATAAATATTCACAACTCAAAAATAAATAAACCTTCAAACATCTTTAACTCAAGTCAAATAACTCAATAAAATTTACTACAAACTCGATGCTAAATAAAAGTCAATCATTCTTAATAACTTATCCTTTTATTAAATAAAGTCCAGATCCAAAATCTCTCGGAACCGTCATCTTGGTTCATCCGAGTCAAATCTTCTCATAATTCCTACTCATTACCTGAAGAAGGAGAATTTGAAAGAGAAAAGGTGAGCGAACAATACCCAGTAAGATCATATACAACCCCTCCGGTTACTAAGGAGGAGTTGACCAGAATAAATCAGAGAGGAATAAATTTCAATGTTCCAAGTTCACAGTTCAAGTATCGATAAGCGGAAGCAATTTATCAAAAAAAAACTTCATTCCCAGTAAAAGGAAGCCAAATGAAGATTTAACAGACAAAACAACTCAAGTGATCAATCGTCACCAACCGTCCCATACCGATTGGAGACAATAAATTACTGACAGAATCCAATGATCATAAAACCATTTTTAAATATTTACTCCGAAGAGTATCGATAAGCAATTCAAATAATTACTCCGAAGAGTATTGATAATTCAATCATGTTTGGTATATCCGGATAACCATATACCACTAGCTAGGTGGTATTCGATAAGATCGATCATTCAATAATTATGCTCACAATTTAAGTGACATTTGATAATCATAAAAATCAGTTTAATGATCATGGTAGAATTTCAAGGAAACGATAGTCAAATTTCACTACAAGGGTCATGCATCACAAAATTTCGCATCGCAACAATCATATATTTCATGTAGGGAGAATAACTAACATGAAATTCAATAATTAAGTGAAGTTAATCGTGAATCAATTCATGATTTTCGAAGAAGTAAAATCAACGGAATTCAAATCAACTACCGACCCAAGTCGGCGTACGTTTCAAAAGAATAACGATGTCAATAAAATAATTGGAAGTCTAACGAATAATGTTAAAAAATATATATAAACTATAATGTTACTATTATTACTTTTATATTATTATTGTTGTTGTTGTTGTTGTTGTTGTTGTTGTTATATAACCACTATTATTATAAGTAAAAGAAGCCCCAAAATTGATGGGTCAAGCCCACACTCAAAGTATACTAAGTAACTAACATCAAGCCCACTAAAATAAAACTCAAGTCTACTAGGCCTAAAACCAATTCTAATAAACTCCAAGTTAAATGGTTAAGTTCGCAATAATTATTAATATCTGGTAATAATTAATAAAATTATTTTATTTCAAAATGGAAAATTTGGGGTGTTACACTAACCACCCCTATAACATGCATGTCAGGTTGTAGGATACTCTGAAGGGAGAAAGAACTGCGGAAAGGGAAAAGTAAGGTAAACCAAGGTGACAATCTTTTTTATGGTCATTTCATGGACCTCGGTTCCTTTGACCCAGACCCAAACTACAAAGAGGAACAATTAGAGGTGGTGCAACCCACTCACAAAAAGTCCAAAGCACCAATGAAAAATAAGCAGATTGACGAAGAGTATGCTCACTGGGAAAATCTGAGAAAGTGTGAGAACCCCATTTCGACTCCCCTTATCGATTGAAAGATGAGTATGATTTCAAAACTAAAGCGCGTGGTGGACTCTCAAAAATCTAACAAAAGATTTGCCACCTCCGTTTATGAAGGAAACGAAAGAAAACCTAAATTCTAAGGTTTAGGGGATAAGTTACGAGTCGGGAAGGGGTTAGACACCCAACTCACCCTTTCGGTCTCAAAAGGTTGCTACGCACGCTTTGATTTCTAATGTTTGGTCAAAATGGCATATTCAGTCAACAGTCAATGGTCAAACGACACATAAACACATAAAATTACAAAAAAAAAACCCAATTAACTCTAGTCAACATGGGTCAACTAGAGTCAACAAAAAAAGTCCAAAATCAACCATATAAAAATAAAATATCAACATGTATATTAAGAAAATTAAATTGAACATATTAACCATAGATAAATGACTTAACTGAATAGGTTACATACTAGTTAGCGTGGCAGCTTTGTACAGGACTTAGCTTTAGAATATTATTGATTAGGCTTTGTAATATTATCACTAGGAGTCTTCGGCAGTGCCTCAACAGCACACATCAAAAGACCTTCACCAGCAATCCTTAAACAAACATGTTCATGTGGAGATCAAGTATGTGATCCAAAATTGAAGACGTGGATTATAGAAGTCTAGATCTATATGGTTTATGGATTATTCTTACGTATTCAAATATATGTTAAGTAATCCACAAGTTGAGTTCTTGAAACCCATTCACCAATGACCACATGGGTGAGTTAATTGGAGTTTCCCCTTTGGTGAACCTGCAAGAAAGGCAGACCAGCATTATAGTCTAAAGCATTACCATTTTCTAGCAAAGTTGTAGATCAGCATAAAGTGTGAGTGCCCCGTTTCGCACCCTCCCCCGCTACTGAAAATTGTGTGGTTACAAAACATAAAGCGCGCGGAATATGCCCAGCTTCATTTGTGGACTCAAAAATATTAACATAGTTGCCACCTCTATTTTAAGGAATAAACAGAGAAGAACCAAATATACCAGAATCAGGGGTTCGGAAGCTAAGTTACAAGTTAGGAGGGAGTTAGGCACCCAACTCGTCCTTTCGGTATCAGAATTAGTTTTTGAACTAAATATGTTCTTTTCATAAATTTAATCTAAATACAACATTTATGTATATAGATATATGTGCAATAAAGAAAATAAAGGAAAACTTGCAACAATTACATTTTTAAGTTGTAATAAAAGCGGATATAAATTAGACTATTGTAGACACCCCAATTTCGTACCCCTGGTATATGACATGACATGAGATATCAAGACCTGTTAAAAAGCTAACAAATATCAAGTTACAAGGTTAAAAGTGCAAAAGAAAAAGCAGGATGCGTAAACAGTGAAATACAGGGGGCCTAGCGCCAAAAAGAAGACCAGAAAAGGGGCCAGACGCCGCCCATACTCCTTCTGGGCGCCGCGCCCACTGTTTCCATGGGTGGCGCCCAACAGTGCTCTCTGCATTGTAGCAGTTTGCCTTCGGTGCCATCTATCAAGTGCGCGGTACAAGTCGATGAAGCACAGAATGATAAATCTTAACCGCGAAGGAAGCCTCACTCTTAACAATAAATAGAGGTGCCCGGCTTCAGGAATTCACATACACCGTTAACACAGTTCACACACTACGCAGTTGTGAGTTCTCTCGAGAGGGTTGTGAGTTCTCTCGAGAGCGTTGTGAGATTTCCTCCTCTAGCCCCGAAGCTCCGCCAAATCTCCCCTAAACACTAAAACCAGCCTGTCAAAGTGAACCCTAGTTTCCTTGCTAGGATTCCATCCTATTCCTCCGGTCCAAAAATCCAAAAGCAAGCAGTTGTTCTGCCCAATTTCCACCGTCAGCAAACAAACAACAGCAAAAAAGCAAGCAGTTGCTCTGCCCGGTTCCCGAGGCCTAAAAGCAACTTTCGGAAGAAGTTACTCTGCCTAAATCCCCACAACAAAGCAGCAAAAAAAGAGACTCCCTCTCCCTGAAGGACTGAGCGAGTGCACCTTAACCCTGCCAGAATCTAATTGGTACGTAATAAAACCCCACGCTTCAAAAGGTAGGTCATTTAAAAGTTTATTATATAAAAGTGCTATTTTGGATTAGCAAAATGTAAGCAATATAAGCTGTCGTGCTGCCCGAATCTCTTTAAGGAAATAACACTAAAAACAAGTCATTATTATGGCCAAAATTTATTTGTAACTCCCGAAAGGAGGATGTGGCAAGTATTGTAATAATTTATGTACAAATATATGTATATTTAAATGCTTTATTTCATCTGTTAAATAAATACAATAAAAGCATATTTTAGCTAAAAAACTATTTTGAGACCGAAAGGGCGAGTTGGGTGCTTAACACCTTCCCACCTCGTAACTTAGCCTCCGAACCCTTTGCAAATCTGGTTACATTTGATTTTTCTTTGTTTTTCCTTAAAATAAAGATGGCGACTCTCTTTTAATATTTTGAGTCCACAATGAGGCCAATCGTATTCCACGCGTTTAAATGTTTATTTTGAAACCACTCGCTTTTCACATAGCGGGGGGGGGATCGGTCGAAAAACTGGGGAACTCACAGTGGTGACTCTGTTAGGGGACGTTGTTTTTATTTTAAAGAAAATAAAAACGGAGGGCTAGACTCATTTAAAGAAAAAAAAGAAAACAAATTTTCTTTTCTTTTTGGCTAAATATGTTTATTATATTTCTTTAACATTTTAAATATTTCATTTTCATATATCTGTATATATATTTGTGTAAATAACATTAAACTTGCAGCAGCTTCGTTTCGGGTATCGTTGCGAATATAAAAAAATAAAAAAATAGAATAAAATAGAATTTCGGGCAGGACAAAAAAAGGGGCTTATTATTGCTTTATTTTTGCTTCGCTTTATTATATCGCAAAAAAAAGGATCGTCGATCGGACCACCGGAACTCCGGGAAATGATCTCTCAAGTTAGGGTGACCTCCATGGACGAAAATGGTGGATGAATCTCTGATTCTCTGGTTATTGTTGATCAAAAATGGCTGGAAGGGCTGAAAGTCTCTTTTATACCTTCCAACAAAACCTCAATCCATGTGAAGGGGGTTATTTGGCTTCTCATTGGCTAAGGGAGGATGGCCTTTGATAAGGGATGATCCAAGGGTCTAACAAGGGTTTGACTAAAGTCAAAAATGGTGTTCTAGGCTGAAATGGTCGGACTTTGGACAAGGGGCAAGGGGCAAGGGGGTCTTCAACCAAAACAAGTCAATAACCTAAAATCTGGAAAACAGACTGTCAATCTTGTAAAATAGACCATAAATATCTCACACCTCAAAATGAGGTGATTAGTGATTTTTATGAAACTAGACTCATTAAAATATATTTTAGAATTTTAAATTACTCAATTTGGACTTATATTCATCAAAATATGGCTACTACAACTTCAAGTACAGAAGCTGATTTCCTGAAAACAGAATTCTGGTACAGCCGTATGTCAAGACATAAATTAGGTACTTATACACCTTGGAAAAATAACATATTTTACAGGGAGTATCCGAACATATGTAGGTAAAACATACTAAATTTTTAGAAAATTCTATTTAGTAGATTGGTACCAGAATTTTCCCGAAGTTCGCCCAAAAACAGGACTGAATCTGTGAAGTGATATGTTGGTCATCTTATTTCCAAATGCAACAAATCTATGAACATTGATTGTGAAAGCATGAGAAATACTAGTACACTTGGTCTAGAACTTAAATGAAATTCTCGCAAGTTGAAAGCACAAACAATACAAGCAACGAAGGCAAACACGAGAAACCCTAAGACTCAAACGAAGCAACAAAGCTTCTAAACTTTCAACCAAGCATACTATGATCAAGATGAACATTATAAGTCATATATGCAAGGTACTAAGACTCCAATGAGACCTAGTTAAGTGATAACATGCTAAGACGAACACTCAACGCATTAACAACAAAGCATGCAACACGAGAAAGTCAAATACACGAAGGTTCGGGGTCTTACAATATCTTATCTCTGCTTTATCTATTTATTCTGCGCAAAATATGTAAATATTCTTTCATTATGTAATTTTATTTCGAGAATTAGGACCAATTTGTAATTAATAGGAATAGATAGATTCCCCACTTTTCTTTCTATTTCTTGATCTGAATGGCCGTTATGCTTGCTCGTACCGTCCCTTCGAGGACTCAAACTAAATAAGCCGAGAAAATTCATAAAGAACAGAAAGACGGACTATATCTGCTTTATTTACTGCTTTATATCTGAAAAAAGAATTAAAAAAATTTACTACTTTTTAGATACCGCACACATGCGCACGCACGTAGAAATATTCGGAATTGCTACCCTACACCATGACCAACCTGCTCCCTGCATCAGCCAACGTTAATTGCATATAGTTTTCTCAGGACACTCCATCGATCGATCGGTTTTTATATCTTTAAATTATTGACCAATCCCTGTTGCAAAAAAAAAAAGCAAAAAAATAATTTATATATATATATGCAAAAAATATATATATGCACAGGGGCTGGCCAATAATTTCTATAATATTCGACCTAGACCATTTGAATGGTGGATCCCGGAAAGAGTATAGGCCCTTTGCCTGAGATCAGTCCGATCTTGAGAAGTCGAAAGGCAAGTGGAATGCGAGGGTCCTGTACTCTGGAGAAATAATCCATTATTCCAAGAATAGTCTTGAGACTGTCAAAACAAAGCAGGTGCTTGTTTGATTAATTGTAGGAAAAATGAATAATAAAAAAAATATTAATAATAAATGCACATTGTACTCAGAACCCAGAAATCCTTCAGCCAACCCCTTCTGAGACCTTCAACCCCTTTTCCTCAGAAACCTGGCCCGAGTTTGGAAAGGCAGAGACAGTACCGGTCGTTTGATACGGGATACAGACACAGGGGTCAGATCATAAAATATCGGGGTTAGATCAGAAAAATTCAGAATCATTCCAGAGGATACAAATTTGGGCAGAATGGCCGCCAAAAATAAACAGACTATGTCAGAAATTAGCAGCAAACAGAAAAAGCTGGGACCAGAAATAAAAACTCCTGGGTATGCCCCACCTCTCGAATTCCAAAACTGGCTAAAAAGGGAATTGGATGCCCATATAGAAAGATTAACAAGCCAAATAGTTGGCAATCTTTTGGAAAAGTTCTGAAACTTTACCTTTGTGCTCTCCTTCTAAAGCCTAATGCCTCCTTCCAATAGTTCCTCCTTCTCAAAGAAAACTTCTCCTTGACCAAACATATCCTTTGGCCTTGACCAAACACCCCTTGACCAAATATCAACCCCATTTCCCAAAATGATATTATCCCAAGTACCTATAACCTCAATCCACCACCTACCCCAGACATCTACCCAAGTTCACTCACCTAAATGCCTGTCACTATGACCAAAAAAGCTTTCTCCCTCTTGATCCTTCAAATACCTATTCGCAGCAAATGGCCCATGGAACCCTAACTGGAATGATTTATGCGCATGAAAAAGAACAACCTCCCTCAAATAAGAACGCATACAATCAGTTCGTAGCACAATATTTCCCGGACCACAAAGATGTTCAACCTAGCCATTCAACCGAATCCCAACCGAAAACCTCACCCCAATCAAAAGGAAGGAGGGAGATTCAGAGACATTATGATGACTTGCCCGCTTCAAGATCGAGGATTTTCCAAACACTATGGGTTCATGGGAAGCTTAAACCAATCATGAATTATACACCACCAAACCCATTACCCAGCTCATGGAATCACGCCTATGATTATGAATACCATCGCCGTAGTGGAATCACTCACCAACGATGATTACTCTAAGTAAGAATGTCATATTGAACAACGAAATGAACATAGGATGAAAAAGCTTCGATTCCCGACCCGAAAGAAAGATCGAAGATCAACGAAGTGTATTTTTCCGGAACTATAAAAGTCCTATAGAATTCCCAAATAAAAAGCAACTTGAATACAATATGCTCTACTGAGAGATAGCTTCCTGAGTATGATTGATGGAAGCCTACTAGCATATGAATAACCTCAGAGACGACACGAGTCCGGATCTATAACCCTCCATAACGGTTAGGCATACACATGACTTTGATCTAAACTCACTCCACGAGAATATACACCCTTCCTTTAGCATTTTGGTCATCTATTGGTTCACTCCCTTAATATATGAATTGAGGACCTCAAACCCAAGTGACCTTAATAAATGCAACCGACCATGAAATATGAAAATCTTGATGTCTTTGCGTATTCATTAGTTGCACCTATGTTAAAAGACGGATTCATTAACATTAATAATGAGCCGTTTAACGAAATGGACCCAAAAGATAAAAGTTACTTACGATTGAGCATCGCCAAGTCACTCATCGACATGATAAAGCATTATCCGGTTGGAAGTTATGAAACTTGTCAACTTATCATTTGAGAATAGTGAAATCGAGAAGTCGTTGGCAAGGGTCCGAAAGGGCTACTCCTAGATCGTCTTCGCATGGTCATACAAGACATGCCCGAATAGTGAGGATTCGGCCATTCACTTATGTACTCAAGCCGAATGGTTACGCGCAAGTAAAAGAAGAAATCATGAAACAATTGCTACGTCAAATTCATTCGGGTAGTCGAGTACGAGTCAGACATAGTGAGTTCCCGTAAAACGCCGAATGACTCGAATTGCATAAAAATGGCAAGGCGAATCGAAAGATGACTTCTCTCATACCAACATTGACATTGTGGTAGTACGCCGGTGGCCTCCCATCATAAAAAGACCTTTGTAGACGGCACATGGCGGAAAAGTTTACAATCAAAGAAATCAAAAGGAATAGTAGAAATAAACTTCATCATCACCAAAGAAGATATCCTCCTTGGGACCAAATATCAACCCCATTTCCCAAAATGATATTATCCCAAGTACCTATAACCTCAATCCACCACCTACCCCTGCATCTTTCACTCACCTAAATGCCACTATAACCAAAAAAGCTTTCTCTCTTGATCCTTCAAATACCTATTCCCGTGGCCCATGCCCTAACTGGAATGATTTATGCGCATGATCCCTCAACGAACGCATGGAATATCAAAAAGATGTTGCCATTCAACCGAATCCCAACCGAAAACCTCAGAAGGAGGAGATTCGACATTATGATGACTTGCCCGCTTCAAGATCGAGGATTTTCCAAACACTATGGGTTCATGGGAAGCTTAAACCAATCATGAATTATACACCACCAAACCCATTACCCAGCTCATGGAATCACGCCTAGTATTATGAATACCATCGTCACTTGGTGAATGTGACAATGAAATAATCATGGTGGCGGGATCGAAAAAAAGCCCCGAAAGTCAAGATCAAGAAGTGTATTTTCGGCCAGAATAAAATACTATAAATTCCCTTTCCAAATAAAAGAACTTGAATACAATATGCTCTACTGAGAGATAGCTTCCTGAGTATGATTGACGGAAGCAATAGCTATGAAAACCTCCCGGATGAGTTCGAGTCCATTGCTAATAACCCTCTGCATAATTGGAATACCACGTAGCTCTCTCACCGACGGTGGACCTTTCATATACTATTCCCCCTCCTTCCTTTAGCATTACGGACTGGTCATCTATCGGTTCACTCCCTGAAATTGAGGACCTCAAACCCAAGGACCTTAATAATGTAACCGACCTTGTACAGTCTGCTTTAAATAATGAAAATCTTGATGTCTTTGCGTATTCATTAGTTGCACCTATGTTAAAAGACGAATTCATTAACATTAATAATGAGCCGTTTAACGAAATGGACCCAAAAGATAAAAGTTACTTACTTGAGCTCGCCAAGTCACTCAAGCACCAAGAAAAACACCGATCAACATCAGATGAAAACTTGTCAATTATCAAAAGAATAGTGAAATCGGAGAAGTCGAGCGACTATTCTTATCGACCTCCTCGAGAATTTGCTCTATGGTCCTACGAAGACATGCAAATCCGGCTCAAAAGCTCGATCTATCAAATCATAATCTCATCATGAAACATCTTTGGCAAGTATCACCCGATTAGCCAAATGGTCGTTTAACTCAAATGAATATGACATCACATACGTCACGCTCAAATCCATCAAAGGCAGCGTGATCGCAGACCATTTAGCTTATCTACCTCTAGAAACAAAAGATACATCTGAGCCCAGTTTTCCAGACGACAGTGTCTTGGAAATCACCGATCATGACACCAAGTGGCAAATGTTCTTTGATGGAGTAGCCAACAAAAAAGGTTTCAGCATAGGAGTCCTGCTAATTGATCCAGCAGATTCCCATACACCACTGGCCATAAAATTGGAGTTTGAATGCTCAAACAACACTGCTGAATATGAGGCCTGCATTGCCGGTCTAGAAGAGGCTCTCCGAAAAGGAGCCAAAGACTTGGAAGTCTATGGTGAGTCTACTTTAATCATAAATCAAGTTGAAGGGAAATGGAAAACCCAGGATCCCCGGCTACAACTATATCATGCTAGACTGACAGCCCTAGCAAAAGAATTCGATAATATCACGTTCCATTATTTACCGCGAGATAGAAATCAATTCCCTGATGCCTTGGCCACTCTAGCCTCATTGGTCCAAATTCCCACAGAAATCAATTTCCAACCATTTATAGTCGGGAAAAGGACCACTCATGCCTATTGTTTCAGAATCAATGCCACCCCTGAAAAGGATAATAAGCCCTGGTACCTAGACATTATGACTCTGCTTCAGAAAGGGTTTTACCCATCCAACTGGGCATCGCAGTTTGTGATCAGCGGAGGCAGTCTTTACAAAAGGCACTACCAAGGTCTAAACCTGTTGTGTATCGATCACGCCAAAGCCGAACGAATCATGGATCAGCTGCATGGTGGTACTTATGAGCCACACATGAACAGGCATATGCTTTGAAAGAAAATCATCCGACAAGGGTACTATTGGAGTACGCTAGAAACCAATTGTATTCGGTGGGTGCGTCACTGTGACAAATGTCAACGCTTCGCAAATCTACAACACGTTCCCCCACATATACTATACAACTCCACGACCCCTTGGCCCTTCTCAACATGGTGAATTGATGTCATAGGTCAAATTCACCCAAAAGGATCCAACGGCCACGAATATGTCTTGGTAGCCGTCAACTACTTCACAAAGTGGGTAGAAGTCTCTTCCTACAAAATACTGAATGCCAGAAAGGTGTCCGACTTCATCAGAACCAACATTATATATAGATACTGGGTACCTTTTGAGATCATTTCCGATAATGGCACACACTTCGAAGGGGAAGTGAACCGACTACTCGATGAATTCAAAATCCAAAGGCACAAGTCTTCCCCATACCGACCACAAGCAAATGGTGCCGTTGAAGCAGCCAACAAAACACTAGAAAACATCATTAGAAAAATGGCTGATACAGGAGGAGACTGGCCAAAAAAAATTGCCACTAGCCCTCTAGGGCTATCGTACTTTAGTCCGCACACCCACTGGAGCTACCCCTTATTCTATAGCTTATGGCATGGAGGTCGTACTGCCCATTGAAATAGAGATCTCATCATTAAGAGTTATGATGGAATCAGACGTTGCTGAGATCGACTGGTACTTCGCGAAAAACCCCCTAGTTATGTCGACACTAGGGCAAAATGGAAATCTCCTTAGATGGGACCCTACATCGTCAAACAGATCCGGCCAGGAGGTGCGGTGCTCCTCACCAACCAAGATGGGGAAAACCTTGTTCAGCCCTTCAACCTTGACAAGCTCAAAAAATACTATGCATGAGTCGAAAATGTTTGGCAACTCCATCCCTCTCCAGCTCGCTAGATTGAAAACCCGAAAGGGCAATCTAGGAAAAAGTTAAAACCAAAAAAAAAAAAAAAAGGAGAATAAGGGCTTGCTAGATTGAAAACCCGAAAGGGCAGTCTAGGAAAAAGTTAGAACAACATAAAAAAGAAAAATCAGGAGAAAGAGAGAGGGAAGGCCATCTCCAACATTGAGTCCCCAGCATCTGATCTCCAGCAGGAAAAAGTCTCTAACATATTCAGGGAAGAAAACGCGACATCACAAGAGAGACAGCTCGCCATGGTCTTAACTGACCAAAGAGAAAAACCACAACATGGCTCATATAATAAATCATTAAAAATATAAAAACTTCCATAAGGTGCAACTTAGGAATAGGTGACTAAGACATTTCGATTAACATGTATTCCTGTACAGGTACCTATATACATGCTGCCTATATCCCCTATCCCCCCCCCCAAACTATCCCCTCTTTTCATGCAGCTCCACCTTGGAACGGTCCATCAAAGTCTGTGACGTCGTAGCCGAGACCAAATGCTTATGCGAGGTGCAGAGGAGGCCCCAGCCTCACCGGCATGAGAACCTTCAGAGGTGTCCTCCTCCTCGTCATCGGCATCCCCATTTTCCTGTGTAGCAGCACGGCTTGGTCCAGCACCATCATCTTTTTGAGTGTTGCTCCGCCTGCCTGCCTGATTGGGGCAAGTCTCATCAGCCCGCCGGGGGTTACTCCTTCGAGTCGCATTGCTCAGCCTAGGAGGCACATTACTGGGTCCCGCCTCGTCAAGATTACGAGCTGTCTAACCTCCTAGGTCGTGCACTCACCGAAAGTCCTCCTACAGAACTTGGGGAACCACTAGCCTTGAGCTTTCCAAATCCTCGCCGATTTCCATCAGTCGAGCATTCATGCCACTGGTCACTCGCCTAGCAAGGATCCTTCTCAGTACATGCCTTATCACCCGAGAATGCTCCTCAACAGCAGCCAATATCCACGCCAGATACTCGTGGGATAGCAGCATGTTCTCAGCAAAAGTGTAAGTTGAGACCCGCAGGGGATAGTCGAGCTCCCACATACCCCGGATGAGACCGCCCACGTCTTTCTCCATCCGTAACTCCTCTATCAGTGGACGGTTCACGTCCTAGAAGGACATGCTCTCTGTCGAACTGCCGAAGAACTCGATACGCCAGATAAAAGGTGGTCTGTTGAATACCAGGCAAGATAATCTGGGCATAAGCCCCGGTAAACAGAAAAAAGTGGTGAATCTGCCAGTGGCTAATCACCCAGATTATTTCCATAGAGCCGATGCATAGAAAATACTCTATCCAGTCACGCTCTGTTAACATATTATGGTGATAATGGCCGCAAAAGCCATAACACCTGGGATTATAAAAGCCTCCTCCAGGCTTAGGGCCTATCACCCAGTTAAAATATTCCTCCAGCCACATATGGATCAAAATGGGGCTGCCAGAAGGAAAAACTGAGTCGCCGTTCGAAAAAGCGTCCAGGCCAATCAGAGTCTCGGCCAAAATTATCGGGACAATATTTACCCGGCACTCCAGAGCTTGCAAAATCAAATCGACAACCCACACATCTATAAACCCGGGTTGGCCTACGAGAGGTATATCCCATCACACATAGTAAAAGGGCAGCCAGCCGATGCCGTGAATAGACTGGATCTTCCCGGTATTCAGTATAGGTAGGGGGAAGAACGGTCAAATCAAAATTAAATCCATTATAAAAATTTGGAATGGCAGCACGAGTCGAGCCAAATAGTTCCCTTATCGCCATAAAGGGATGTCTCCACACCGACGACACAGCAATAGGCCCAACATTCAGCATGCCTACCATAGCATAGAACCCTTCAAATGTGGGACACATTTAGCTCAAAGAAAAATTTAAAAGGTGACTCTGCACCGACCAAAATCTTGATGCTGCCCTCAGCATGTCCCGGTTTATGCGCAAGCCCTGCCATGAAATGAGGCATCGAAAGCCATAAATTTGATCAAACCATTATCGCTCATCCTCCCGCAATAAAAGGATCCAATAATTGAGGGAGTTCTCGTATATTTTGATCTCCAAAGTTGTATGGCTAGGCTCGGCCATTTCTGAACAAAAAAGAAATTTTTATATCTGCAAAAAGATAAACAGAACAGAGAGGAAGCTCAAACTGCTATCTGCTAAAGAAGAAAGAAAAAAGAGTGGTGCAGAATTGAACGCTGCCCTGAGTATCCTTTTATACTAAAAACTAAAGAAACGACCGAATTATGAGCATAGTGCATGAATAGTGGTCGAAACAGGAAAGCGCGGAGAAGGCCTGGGCGCCGCCCATAGCCACTCTGGGAACCATGCCCACTTCCTCCATGGACGACGCCCAGGGGTCCCCCCATTATCCCCCAATGCTGCCTGGTATCCCAGTTTTCAAACCCGCGTGCTCCACTGATTTCCCTGTTCGTTCACGAGAAAGAAAAGAAAAAGAGTGAGGCTAGGCACTAGCCCTCACTGACTAAATAATAAATCAGATACAGGAAGAGGCGGCTGCATGACGGGTAACAGGTTGAAATAAGTTGAAATTAGTTATATATTTGTTGGTTGCTTTTGATTTGATATTAGTTATATCTAGGCTCGACATTTGGATAAGTTTGGGCGGGTAACAGGTTGAAATGAGTTGAAATTTGTTAGAACTTGATTATCAAATGGGTTGAAATTAGTTGGGTTAAAATGGTTCGACTGTCCTAACCCGCATTCTTCCCAAAAAAACTCTATACATTTGTAGAATAAAAGATTATTATTTTAGGGAAATAAGTTGAAATTTGTTAGAACTTGATTATCAAATGTGACTCTTCCTTCCTTCTTGTCATAGTGAGATGATCTAACTTCCTTTCAGATTGGTAGTTCCGTCGTAGGACGATGGTGTCAAGTTTCCTTGTATTGCTACTGGGATTAGGAATTCAATTCAAGGGAAATTTGTTGTGGGTGATGATGGCCCCACATGGAAGAAAGTGTCTAAGGAGATGAAAGATTATTATTTTAGGGAATGGAATGTAAAAATCTTTATATTCAATCTAGTTAATTAGTTATTTCATTTATACTGAAATATAACATTAGCTGTTTGACTTGCCATTTGAAAGAGACACTACAAGTGTGTAACAAACATTCCAGAAAGACAGATAAGAAAAATATGGAATACAATGACGAGCCGCCAATACAAGCTTATGTGTCATAGGGGATGCCAACAGTTCAAACGAAGTGGGCATCCATCTTGGTGCACAGAGCACGATTGGAATCATCATTTGTTGTTTTATGCAAATGACAACACGAGAAAGAAGTGTGAACAAGCTACTAAAAACCGAGGTAATGGCTTGGGATTATCTAAACATTCAGAGGGTTCTAGGAGTTTTGCGTCTCACGAGCTTGTCATGGTAAGAGTTTGTTACTTGTTTATATCGTCTTTGTGGACATCCATTGTATTTGTGTACAGTGTCATTAGTTAACTTGTTTATTTTCTTTGTCATTATAGATAAAGGAGAATCCTAAGAAAGTGATAACATAAGATGATGTTTTCCTGAGAACCCATAAGAAAAAGAAAGGTACGGGTGAGTTTGTGGATGCTAAGTCAAAAAAAATCTTTGTGAGTTTATTTATGATAGTTAATCTTTTTTACGAATTTACTTTGAGCATTTCATTTTTTATAGATGTATCCTTGATCTCAATGTTCATAATATTATTTAAAACTCAAGTTGAAAAGTTAGTTATAATATTAATTTGTAACATTTTAGGAGGATTATACTGCTCGAAAGAAAGGTATAGATTTTGATCCCCACAGCTTGGGTTGATGCATCTAGTGGTGTTACAAAAAATCGTTTGTATGGCTTTGGTTCATTAGTTCCTGCATCAAAGATCTTGAGTGGCAGTGGCAGTGGAAGTTATTTGTCACATGGAAGTGTGAATGAAGATTTCACATAAACCCAACAATTTCAAGATAAGCTTTGTGAAAGAGTAGAACAAGTGAGGGAAGATATTCAAAAACAAATACAAGCTGACAATGCTGTGGAAATGGAGACAATCAAAGTTGATTTCAAGCTAATGCAAGAGGAAATTCGGTCACTTAGAGCCCAACAACTTCCACCAACGTCTATATAGTTTGACAGTTAGACAATATCTTTTGTTAATCACTAGGAGGCTCTCAACATTCTCTACACTTTCATGTAATCCGACACTTCGACAATGACTTTTGAATGAAATACTTAAACTTGAGTTGTTTTAAATGTTTGATTTTAGATTTAATTTTTTTTGTAAAATGTGAAATATGAAATGTTCAATCAGGTACGATAATATATATATATATATATATATATATATATATATATATATATATATATATATATATATATATAAACATTGTAATGGAAAAGTCTGTTGCAAAAATGTAACAAAAAATGCAACGAAAATGTTTGTTACAAGAATGCAACAAAAAATGCAACGAAAAAAATATGTTGCACGAATGCAACAAAAAAAGTCTGTTGCAAGAATGCAACGGAAAAAGTTTGTTGCAAGAATGCAACAGAAAAAATTAGTTGCTATTTGTAATAGACGTCAACTGCCCTTGGAAACACATTTGCAACTGAAAATTTTGAAATTGCAACGCTCGGTTTTCGTTGCAATATCATGCAACGGAATACATATGGTTGCACAAAATTTGTAGCAAGCATTTTCCAAACCGAATTTGCAACAAACTTTTTCCGTTTCAATCGTCTAATTGTAACGGATTTTCATTTTTTGCAACAGAAATTTCCGTTTCAATTGTTCTGTTTTCTTGTAGTGGGACGCCTATTATGGTAGGCCTGACCATCGAAATACGTTTCAGCATCCAAACTACGTTTGGTCTGAGTTTTATTAAGGATACGTAGGCTGCCTATTTCGGTAAGCCCGACTATCGCAATACGTTTCAGCATCCGAACTACGTTTGGTCTGATTCCTATTAAGGATACGTAGGATGCCTATTACGATAGGCCCTACCATCGCAATACGTTTTAGCATCCAAACTACGTTTGGTCTGATTCCTATTAAGGATATGTAGGACACCTATTACGGAAGGCCCGACCATCACAATATGTTTCAGCATCCAAACTATTTTTGGTCTGATTCCTATTAAGGATATGTAGGACGCCTATTACGGTAGGCCCAACCATCGTAATACGTTTTGGGATCCGAACTATGTTTGGTATGATTTCTATTAAAGATATGTAAGATGCCTATTATGGTAGGCCCGACCATCGCAATATGTTTCAACATCCGAACTACGTTTGGTCTGATTCCAATTAAGGATACGTAGGACGCCTGCTACGGTAGGCCTGGCCATCGTAATACATTTTAGCATCTGAACTACGTTTGGTTTGACTCCTATTAAGGATACGTAGGCAGCCTACTTTGGTAGGTCCGACCGTCACTTCAAAAAAATACGAAAAATAGAGAAAGAGGAAAAAAAGAGAAGAAATCCACCATGCCCCGACTTGCATCACAAAATGTTTTCAAATTTAAAATCTTCCCCAGCGATGTTTGTCCCGAAATTTGGAGTCTATTCTTATCAACGACATTCATTTACTTGTAAACTTTCATTTACTGGTAAACTATGTCATTTAGGAGCTTTGTAGACACCCCAATTTCGTACCCCTACCCTACAATGTTCTAAAAGATATAATTTACAAATTAAATGGACTAACAAAAGTTACTTCCGTTACGTTTCAGGGAACCAGGACTTAGCAAGGATAACCAAAGTTTAGAAGGGTGGAAAGTAAACAAAAAAATTATGAAGAAAGAAGAGGGAGCCGCGCCCTCGGTCCAAGGGATGCATGCAGACGTCGGGCTTTAGCTTCATCTTCACTGCTACCTCCGGTAGCCCTTCTTGTTGGTTGCCCGTTGCCATTTTCTCCTATAAAAGGAGCCCTCCACCCTTCATTGAGAACACACCAAAATCATTCTTCTCTCCCTCTATCCGAAAGGCTGCCGAGAAGAGCACTCCCTAAGCCTTGCCTAAGCAAGCCTTTTGCCCAGCCTTGCCCAAGCAAGCCTTTTACCCAACCTCCTTGCCTAACAATCCCCTTGCTAAACCAAGCCCAATGAAACCCTGCTAACCCAAAACCACACACACATACACATACTAATGCATGAAATTCTGCTTGAAAACACAAGATGATCGACCTCACTCCAAAACAGCACCAAGCTGTCCAAACTCTCCTAATTTTAGCCTTTAACACCACGACTTCAAACACTAAAGAAAGGAATTCAATTTGAAATTAATCTGTCCAAGAACAAGGCTGCTCGAAGATTAATTCAAACAGCAAGTAGGCTGATCGAAATTGCTCCAAAAACAGTATCAAGACTCACAAAAACAAAACAATAGGATAGATTGGCGGGATGGGTAGTTATGGTAGGCTCACCGGTTAGGAGTCACTCTCCTAACGTAAAGAAACATTCATGATTTTCTTCCTAACCTTTAAGAAAGAAGAACTCAATGAATTGAACTAAAATATGTTCGTTTTCTATTATTTTTTCTGCACTCAAAACATAAAAACGGGATTACAAAATACAAATCCTATTTATACTAAAAACATTAAATCCTATCCTTTTAGGAAACTAAAAGAAAACTTCTAATCTAACTAGGAAAGCATTAAACCTAATCTATAGTCCTTCAAGGACTTTATGACAAAGCAAGTAATTAAATTAAATCGTAACTTCTAAATCCTTCAACCTCAAGGATTCCCTCCAAACCATGCCTCCTTTGTGAACCCATGTGGCTACTCCCTTCTTTCCTTTATCGTTTGCTTGTGTAGCTTCTAACTCTTTTGTACCAACCCAAGTCCATGTATCCAACGAGACAAAACCCCTTTTGGATAGTTGTTGCATGTCGTATCACCCTTGTTCCAATTACCTGCATGCCCAAAACTAACTTGGCCTTAACATGTTCCTTAAACCCCTCCCAAACAGCCCTAAACCCGATTGTTTTTCTTGCATCATACGCCCAGCCCATGTTCCATTCATTTGTTTTCTTTGCATGCATGCAACTCCCAAGCAAGGCTCATTTAACTAGTGCGTTAATCTTCATGAATTCCCCAACCTTCCTTGGACCCTTTTACTAATAAGCCCCAATCTGCCTTAGGTCTCCTTGCTAAGTTGTGTCACCTGAATGCACTAAACTGTGCCCCTTCCATGTGCTTGTTTGTGGCCTCTTTGAATAGCTCGTTCCCATCGTATTCCATGCTCCATAACAACCCATAAAACAACCCCTTTTGGCCTTGAAATCCTCAACCCAATTGCCTCCCTTTGCCTTGCTTCCCATTTGGAATATTTCCTTCCCAGATATGTATCACATACACACACGCACATGCATAGACACACATACGCACACGTACAACAAAAGAAATAACAACATCACCGAAAAAGAAAAGACTTTCTCTCTCAGGAGGACATGGAAAGCACACTTCAATCGCCTAAGCTTAGGCGTACCGGGTTCAAGAGGTAGGTCTCGACCTATTATTCTGTCCCCATAGTTATTTTATTTCAAAAGTCTGTAAATGCAATGTAGATATTAATATTTTGTAGGTCTGTAAATATTTTATTATCTATACATATTATCATAATTAGTTTTTCTTTTATGTTTATGTTTTTAGTATAGAAAAGTAATAATATTTTCCTTGTCTAGTTAATATTTCCTGTTTTCAAAATAGGGTCGTGTTGTTAGTATAGTTTTATTTCAATAAGTTATAAAATAGTTATTATTACGTTTAAATATTATTTCCCTTTTGTTTAAATAAATCTTATCTATTTCCCATTGTATATATATAAGTTCATTTTTCAGACTAAATATATGCAAAAAAATAAACAATTTTAGCAAACCCATTGTGAGACCAAAAGAGCGAGTTGGGTGTCTAACCCCTTCCCAACTTATAACTTAGCTCCCAAACCCATATTTTCTGGCATTTTCGGTTTTTCACAATTTTATCCTAAAATAGAGATGACAACTCTATACATATATTTTTAGAGTCCACAACAAGGCCAAGCGTATTCAACGCGCTTAAGTTTTGAAACCACTCGTTTTCATTACGAGTGGGGGTCGAAACAGGGTTCTCACACACACATTATTCATCGCATAAGGCTCAAAAGGGACATTAGGAAATCATGCATAAATTGGTTGGTCGATATGGCATAAACGATCCAAAAATGGCCTAAATCACATCAAAATTTCTACTGTGATCATGATTCACTTTGAAGATAGTCAAACATGACATCAATTGTTCCTTCACTCTCAATGTTCACTCTACCAAGCTCTTTATGAATAGCATAATCCTTCGCTAGATAGCACTCAAAGATAATCAAGACTTATATGCACCAAGAACATGAGAAGCATGCTTGAGATGAATTAACATGAGAATCCCAATAGTATTCTAGGCTATCATATAATTGTTGGAATAAATTGGTGTAATCTGAAAATGGAAATAAAATAAATGCAAAAAACAATACGTTAATTAATTACTTATTTAAATTACGTAAAATTCAAGGCAAGAGTTTGACTCTTTCTCTGCAAGACAAAATTGTTATGTATATAGTGTTCACGGTCTACAGCAATTGTCTCCAAGATACAACGACTTTCTAACTAATAATCATAGCACAACGATTAAGAGTTTTCGGCGAACTAATTGGTTGCCCGAGACTTTCTATGACAAAAATGAGCGAGAGAATACTACAATGAATGCAATTGTAGTGGAGTGAGATGAAATGGATGGAGAGGGGGTTTTATAGTTATTGAAAAGGTAGGGGTGTCTTTTGGCAAGAGTCACAAACTTGGCAGATGGACTCAGGGCCACTGGATGGTGGTTGATTAAGAAGGGGCGGTCGGTTGAACAAGGATGCGAAACACAAGATCACCCCATGTTATAACCGCCCATTCAACTGCTGGTTGCACCGCATTGTCCGCACCATATTATTCCTCCATCGAGCGCACCCATTGCACGTGGTTTGACCCATAATCACCAGGGCCGACCTGTGAACCGCACACTACTAGCCGAACCGAGTTAAACCTCCAGTTGAGCCATTGGTCTGGTTGACTTGGACAAAACTTTAAGGCTCCACAGCTCACATGCGAAATGAAAAATGCGCCTCTAAGGTACCCAGTGCGACCTACGCGTATGCGTGCGGGCTCGGATGGTGCTTCTCACCATCCTCGTAGCTTGTATTGGGTTAGCCTTCGGTTAACCCACATGTGACACCACTACGATACACCTTGGGACACAATTGAATTCTCATAAAGTGTACCTATTAATAAAGTGCTCTCTTACACTTTAGTTTCACAATGCGGGATATGACAATCCATATGCCCATTTGCTCTTCAACTATAAACTCAAGTGGCTCACTTTGTGCATTAATTTCTGATTCACCTGAAATTCGTGTTGAGCAAATAAATACATTATCCGTTTCTACTCGAAACGTGGATTGATAATTTGCAACTTTCTTTTAATTCCACTAAATGGAACTTAGGTCAATGATTGGTCGTCACCAATATTTGCCACCAATTTCCACCAATAATCAACCCTTAGAATTACAACTACAATGTAATAAGTATGGACCAAAAAGTCTAAATTTTAAGAAAAAAAAATTCAAGGAAATTTTCATTTTCTAACCCCTCCCCAAACTTAAAGATGAACAGTCCCAAATGTTTATACACATAAACATGCAAATAGATGAGGGAAAAGAAAACTCCCGAAATGTCGATTCACTTGAATTTTGATCCCTGAATAATCACCCAGCTACCCCAAACTTAGAGATTTGCTCCTCCAAAATTCAAGCTCTTTGAAGGGAAAACAATTGTATCTAAAAAAATATCCACTTGTGATGAAGACATCCCCAACAATGTCAACAACTCAAAAAGAGAACGATTTACTCACGGGGAGATGATGAGATCCTGTCAAGCCTAAGTCCGAGTCAAAGTCAAATGTTGATCAAGCATGGAGAGTTCGTGATTGATCAAGAAACCAAGTGCCCAAAAAATCAGATTAACTCTTTAAGAGGCGTGGAATATGCTTGGAAGATTCAAGAATTCTACACCAACTTGATTCGTGGGTTCATTGGAGATTTGGGCTACTATAATGGATACTCGACGAGGCAAAAGAGGCTGGTGAGCGTGATTCAGAACAAGAAGATCGCGAGGCTGACATTCTGGGGACCTTGCGGACGCAAGGTTAACATAGGCTTGCGACCGCAAGTCCTGTCATTTATCAGACTAACCTTCTGCCGACCTTGCGGACGCAAGGTGCCAAAAGGCTTGCGGCCGCAAGGGTCCCCGAACCTGCTATTTTGTGTCGAATCAGCTTTAAAACAATTCAGTATCGAAAAGGAAGCCTTCAAATGGGTCCCCATATATTCAGATATGACTTGGGGAGCTTTTAATAACTATTGGAAGACTTTTGGGGCCAAAATGCAATTTTAGAAAATAGGCCCTTGTAGAAAAACGGGATTATTAGGGTTTTCTTTATTTTAGTTATTTTTAGGGTTTCTTTTTCTCCAAGTATTAGGTTTTACTTGTAAGGTTATAAATAGGCCTTTTCCTTTCATTATAAAACAATTTAACTTTTCTGATTATTGAATTAATATAGTTTTGAGTGTTTTCTTCGAAACCTCCTTGTTCTTCATGAACTTGTGAATACTTCGGTGTGATTCCGTTGTGTTCGAAACCTAACTTATCAATAGGAATTCCATACTTATTGTGGCATTATTCACAATACTTAGGTTTTTCAATTGCTACGATTGCGGGTTGTGGCTGTACATGTCAAGGTTCCTGTCGTGCTAATTGTTGGGTCGATGTATCACCCCCGCAAACATCCTTGGATCCTAGGCTTCCGCCGCGTGAGTAATTCGTTCTTCCACGAAGCCTTCCGAGAAGATCGTATCATTTTGCTATCAGAGCAAAGGTTCGTTTCCACAATCTATCTTATTTTAAATTGTTCTTATTTTGATAATCAATTTGTTTCTCTTCCTACTTCGAATTAGGGTCTTCAATCCTAATTTGTTCTTTTCGATTTCTTAGTTTTGTTGTTTCAAAACCCTAATCTTCTAGGGTTATAAATCCAAAAAAAAGGGATTTTACTGTTCACCGGGCACTGTTCATACTGGAGTTAATGTTCACGTCGGAGTTACTGTTCACGGGATACTGTTCACCGGCACTGTTCATATAAAAAAAACTATTGTTTTAAATTATTTCGGACAGTTTTAATTACAAAAAAAAAAGTATTCGTACAAAAAAAAACAGTTCGAAAAAAAAATACAGAAAATTTCAAATTCAAAAAAAAAAAAAATTGCTAGTTGCCGAAAAAAATTGCGATTGATTGAAAACTGAAAATTGCTAGTTGTGTAAATTGAGAAGTTTGAAGTATTGTCATCATCTAGGTTCGAGAATTAAAATCGAATCTTCTTATACAATTGATCTTTGAGCCATTCATCCTTGGAATTCTTTTCTTAATTCATTATTTCTATACGTCGGATTCTATTGATTGAGTTTGGTTTGTTAATTCTGAATTCACCGATTTACTTGTTAGTTCTTTTAGAACTTGGAGGAATTGAAGGTGAGGGAGAGTAGGTAAACACGAGAGGAGAGATCATTGCTTGAGTGATACACGTAAGGGAGTGTGTGAGATATACTTGTTTATTTCTAACATATTTTCTGCAGGTTTCATAATGTTTAAAAGTAGGAACACCATGGAAAGTAACACATATATGGGTGGTTTGTTAGAAGAGATGACACAACAGTTTGATAAAATGGTTAGGGAACAAACAGAGGAGATGAGAGTGAGTTTTGATAGGTTGAAGATGGGAATGAATGAAAAATTAAAATATGTTGTTAAAACAAAAACATATTTACCGAAACATATACATAGGGAGAATGGAGAACATAGAGGTGTTAGATTCAAAATTCCAGCCTTCTATGGTAAAAATGATCCAAAAGTATATTTAGAGTGGGAGAAAAAAGTGGAGGAAATCTTTGAAGGTCATAACATTCCTGAACTTAAGAAGGTTAGAGCTGCCACCATAGAATTTTATGGTTATGTTGTTGATTGGTGGGAAGGATTAAGGGAATGGAGATCTAGAAGTAGAGGGCCTCAAGTTGAGACTTGGGCTGAATTAAAAAGGGTGATGCGAAGAAAATTCGTTCGGTTCATTATTTTAAAGATAAACCTTCAGAACCAAAATCTAGAGCTATGGTTAGACATAAGGAGGAGAATGAAAAGAAAAATATTGAGGAGGACAAAATTGAGAGAGAAAATATTGAAAGAATAAAGAGAGAGAAGATTGAGAAGGAAAGATTAGAAAGAGAAAAGAAAGACGAACGAAGGTTGAAAGAGTTTCGAGAACTAATGGAGCTTGCATTCGAAACTTCACAACACGTTACACATGTTTCACCTACAACAAATCAAGTTCTTGAAGATGAACATAAATTAAATGAGAGAAAGGCTAGTGAGGAAAAGAATATAGAGAAGCCTTCACAAAAGGAGAGCATGAGAGAAGAGAGAAAGGCTAGTGAGGAAAAGAATATAGAGAAGCCTTCACAAAAGGAGAGCTTGAGTGAAAATAAAGAGAGTTCGGCTTGTGAGAAAGGTGAGGTTTGTGAGATAGCCGAGAAAAAGGAGAGTTTGTGTGAAAACAAGAGCGAGAGGCCGGCTCAAAAGGAGATAGTTAGTTTTGAGATAGCCGGGCAAAAGGAGAGGAAAAATAGTGAGAGTGAGCAAAAGAAAGAGTGTGAGAAAAAGGAAGAAAGTGAGGCAAAATTTCATACTAATAAATTTGAATTGTTATTGCCTAGTTTCATTGTTTCTCATTCACAGATTGTTCATGAGTTGAAGCCTACACCGTCTAAAGAAATTGTGAGACTCAAGGTTAAATACCAACAAGGTAAGGAGATTGTTGTAGACCCTACACTTTCTCAAAGGTATGATCTTACTCTTTCTTGGAAAAATAAGATATGTGGTGAATTGTTACATGATAATCACCATGATATTGATCATAAGCTCAATAGTGTAGTTGTTGGGTTTGGAAAGTTACATAGTCTTGTAGACACTTCAGTTATGGGTGAGATTGTTAGACCAATTACTTTATTACATGATGTACACCATAACTTTGGTGATAAATTCAGAATTGTGAGAGGTAATGCTTTGAAACATTTGATTAATTTTGTGAATGCCTTATTCATGAAAAAGATTGTTGAACAACTTGACTTGTTTAGAAAGTTTAAATTGCAAAATTTGGTTAGTCACCATGGTCTAAGTGATTGGATGAAATATGGTGAATACATTGGTGATGATTTAAAATTGACATTTCATATGCCTAATCATGCATATGTGGATCCATTCATGGAAAGTACATTGGTTGATAAATTGATAGGAGTGCATTGTGCAATACAAGTTAGAAAGAAAATTCTGAATTTTGCATTGGGGATTTCTAAGTTTCATCAAGATATGAGTTCTAAGCATGTGATTATGCATGATGTTTCTATGATGAATTCCTTTGTTGCATGTCATAAGATTGTTGAAGTTCCCCATGAAGCATTGATGTTTCATAAGATTTATGGATTGCATATAGTTTCATTGAGGGATATAAATTGTGCTAAACATGTTAAACCTTGGAAAGGTTATGAGCTTCATGCTACTAAGGAATATAAGCATGTTTTGACTAATAGTCTGATTATTGAGCCTAAAGGATGTTTATCCTTGAGATTGCACTCTGGTTGTAATTTCTTATTGTTGCATGATTCATTATTGCTAAATATGGATATGCAAAAGATAAAATATGTTAGATTAATCTTCAAACCTGGCGAATTTGGTTCTTGTTTGTTTCAAGTCAAAAGAATAAATGAGAAGACATCAATTTTTGGTAATTGGAAGAAAGAGACCATAGAGTATGGTAAAATTGTTTGTAGTGAAGAAACCTTGACTTGTGATAAGTTGCTCAAAGAGGAAGGTGACTTTGGTCCTATAAAGGATTTTCATGAGGGAACATCGAGTTGTGATAATTTAATGAGTGATATTATAAACATTGATGGATTTACTTGTCATGACGGATTTGGATACATGAGTTGGTATGCCATATTGCATATTATCTTCTTATACTTATTAATATCTTTCATTGACATTCCTTATGATGAACTCGTTGTGTTTAATGTTGCATATGTGATGTTTTCATTCATGGAAAATTACCGAGTAATGCAAGTGAGATATGTTAGGTTGGTATTTGAACCCGGAGATGGGGTTTGGTTGATGAATAATATTAAAAGGCACTTCGGTTGTGCAAAATTGAACATGACGATATGTGATTACTTGTTGAGTATGAATTGTCGTGCTAACCACTTTGATCATCTTGCATCGCGTAGTGTTGTTATGATTCTCCTACAGGTTTGGGCAAGGATCAATGTGAAACACAAGGATGGATATGATGCCAATGACGTTCGATTAATTCATGATCCACGAAATGTGGTTTATGTGGGTTTAGATGGAAAGCTCATTCAAGAACAAGTTGATTTTGAGCATAGATACAATATGACCTCTAAAGTGGATTTACGTGGTAAGATTAATGTGAGTTCATACTTTTCGGTTGCTAATTCGCGTCCATTTGATGTAGGTCCAGATTTGAGGACAAATCTTTTTGAAGAAGGAGGGAATGATGAGGACATCCCCAACAATGTCAACAACTCAAAAGAGAGAACGATTTACTCACGGGGAGATGATGAGATCATGTCAAGCCTAAGTCCGAGTCAAAGTCAAATGTTGATCAAGCATGGAGAGTTCGTGATTGATCAAGAAACCAAGTGCCCAAAAAATCAGATTAACTCTTTAAGAAGCGTGGAATATGCTTGGAAGATTCAAGAATTCTACACCAACTTGATTCGTGGGTTCATTGGAGATTTGGGCTACTATAATGGATACTCGACAAGGCAAAAGAGGCTGGTGAGCGTGATTCAGAACAAGAAGATCGCGAGGCTGACATTCTGGGGACCTTGCGGACGCAAGGTTAACATAGGCTTACGACCGCAAGTCCTGTCATTTATCGGACTAACCTTCTGCCGACCTTGCGGACGCAAGGTGCCAAAAGGCTTGCGGCCGCAAGGGTCCCCGAACTTGCTATTTTGTGTCGAATCAGCTTTAAAACAATTCAGTATCGAAAAGGAAGCCTTCAAATGGGTCCCCATATATTCATATATGACTTGGGGAGCTTTTAATAACTATTGGAAGACTTTTGGGGCCAAAATGCAATTTTGGAAAATAGGCCCTTGTAGAAAAACAGGATTATTAGGGTTTTCTTTATTTTAGTTATTTTTAGGGTTTCTTTTTCTCCAAGTATTAGGATTTACTTGTAAGGTTTTAAATAGGCCTTTTCCTTTCATTATAAAACAGTTTAACTTTTCTTATTATTGAATTAATATAGTTTTGAGTGTTTTCTTCGAAACCTCCTTGTTCTTCATGAACTTGTGAATACTTCGGTGTGATTCCGTTGTGTTCGAAATCTAACTTATCAATAGGAATTCCATACCTATTGTGGCGTTATTCACAATACTTAGGTTCTTCAATTGCTACGATTGCGGGTTGCGGCTGTACATGTCAAGGTTCCTGTCGTGCTAATTGTTGGGTCGAGGTGTCACCCCCGCAAACATCCTTGAATCCTAGGCTTCCGCCGCGTGAGTAATTCGTTCTTCCACGAAGCCTTCCGAGAAGATCGTATCAACTTGGAAGTAAGGGAAAAAGAGTATATGAAAATAAATACATCCCTCATCAAAGCAAAAAACAAAAAATATCTTTGTGAGGGGACCCTATGTACACCTCCCTAGAAATTTGTAAAATTTGAAAGGGCTTTGAAAAGCAACATAAAATAAAGTGAGTAGGGAAGAGAAATGATACTTTTTGTTCTAAGTTAGAGTTGTTAGCTTGACTGTGGGCCTCCCTTAGATCTAGGGAGGATCATCAAAAAGGATGAATACTTCTTAATGGGAAATAGGACCACCAAAATAATGCTTAATTCGTTGCTCATTGACCTTGAAAGTAGTGTGATCTTCCAAATTTTCAATTTCCGCCGCACCATGAGGATAAACATGAACCACAAGAAAATGGTCGACCATCTTGACTTCCATTTTCCTAGGAAGCGTCTCAAACGAGAGTTGTAGAGGAGAACTTGTTGACCCGACTCAAAAGTCTGAACCTTGATTTTCTTCTCAAGTAATTTCTTTGTCTTCTCCTTGTATATTCCCGCATTCTCATAAGAATTCAAACGAAAGTCATCCAACTCCTCCAATTGAAGTAACCTCTTTTCACCTGCAGTTTACATATCAAAATTGAGCTTTTGATAGCCAATATGCATTGTTGCGACGACTTGACCCCGAATCTCTATACGAGCCTTAAGTCAAGCGCCGAACAAACACATAAAACACATGTAAAGCCCCTACTAATTATTGTTTAAATAAGCACACCTGATAAAACATAAGCACTCTTGTGATTAATATAAAAACTATAACTTCTGAATTATCGAGAAAACAAAAGTCAACAAGCTATTGCCTGTAAACTAAAAACAGTGGCTCCATGGCCAACTAACTAGTGTAATATAATACACAAGCACGATGTTAAACATCGACATCAAAAGAATAGTAAAAGACTAGTAATGTCAGTGCACCTAAAGTAGAGCTTACAAAAATCTACATAACAACAACCTCGTCCTCACACTATACAAATACTACTCCCATGGAGATGTATATAAAAAAACCATATGCTATTCACGCATGCCTCGCTGACCTCACCGCGAACTCCCTACCTGACTGGGATCTAAGAAAAACAAATAAAGGGACGGGGTGAGTGATAACTCAATAAGTTACTATATGCAACTACATGGACGGGGTGAGTGATAACTCAATAAGTTATACACATGTTATAAACACATTTGTAAATCAAGTATAGTTGTGCATATACTTATATACATCACGCTGATCATGCTATAATGCACATTGACTTAACGTAATTAAACACATAATCCAGGATATACAACTGTAGGCAAGCTTTCCATCTCGGCCTGTATCTCAAATACCATAGTTGTATGGCTGTTACAGTACACACACCGAAACATGTCTGAGCACATGCTGAATCATGTTTGAACCTAATAGTATCCAGAACCAATATCTATATCTGAACTCAATAGTATCCAAAACCAATGACCATGAGACTTAACCAAGAGTCTCATTATTCCGAGCTTTATCCAAAAGACTAGCTACCAAATGTCATGTGAATTGCTCTAACAAAAGGGCTATGTCCTCACTACAACCAATATTGAGGGAGAGACCAATGCAACGACTCGTAGCGATCACGAGATTTAACTCCCGTATTGACTAATTTGGTCTCATTGTCGACACAACCACATATGTCAGTTGGACTCAATGTGATGCACAAGTAGATGTTTACTTGTCAATAAACACAACCGTCGAGTCCCAAAGTAGAGGAGCTAAACACACATAACAAACATGCATATTTACTTGTAAATAAACACTGAAGCATTTCTTTGTTTATACACAAATATCAGAGAATGTGATATTTCACATATATTAAACTACACCAAAATATTCCCCATTATTGTAGGGATCGAACACATCACTCGTTATATTTTATTGTCCCTAAATCGAATCTGTTGAGTCATTCGTTTAATATTTATAAATTCAGGCATCACCGTGATTTGTGGGATTTATCCCAATACAATCTCACTGATGTTTTATTTGGCATGATAATGGTTTAAAACCATTTAACACATTAACCATATCAAATGAACAATAAATTCGTAAATAGAGTATTTATACTGCATATTCAAAACAAATCATATATGAGTAGCTTACAATTCATGTATGTATTATTGCATATAAATGGAAGGGGGTAATAACTTACCTCCTCCAAAAATATCGGTAGAAACAACAAATATTCGGTTACAAACGTAGCCTTCAACACATACAACACCCCTACAAAGTTGGATTTGAAAACGTGTAAGTATTCGATAGCAAATCGAGCTCAAAACCTCAAACCCTCAAACTCACTCAGCAATGGTGCACGACTGCTGTTTTGAAGAAAGGAGAGATGATCTCTCACGACAGATTCAATATAAGGGGTAAAGTGGGCCCAATGCCCAAAACTATGACCAATTAAGTACATGTTAATTATGTCCTGCGGGAATACTTGGGCTGAACCAAAATCGAACTTGAGCTCATACAAAGGTACACAAAACCCATTCCAATACAATTCTAAAGGTCCCCTATTCATCCAGGATTGAACCTAGGGTTAAAGTAGCCAAAAATAAATATTTTATAGCTTTAACGTATCATTTTATATTCCAAGGTGGTTATAAATCATAACCAACATAACTAAAGTCCCAATATGGACTTTAAACACATCAACATCAAGCTCAACATATCCTGAGCACAAATAGACTCTCATAAAGGCAATTACCCAAATCCACAATACAAAACATATAAATAACACAATCGGACTCCAAAAGTGCTATCGCACATGTCAAAACCCAACATCGCTAAGTTCTTATTAGAACTCAACATAGTTAGGTTATCAATAACCCGACACACAGTAACACGAGTAGGAGTTCACTGATTTCCAAACATGCTCTAAACACACGTACATATTAAATATAGCACATAACACGTAATTAATCATGCTAAAATATAGATAGTACATCTGTTAACATATATAAGGTTCATGGGTGCTACATTTGTGTTCCACCTCCACCGGAAGATGACAAGACTTTCCAAATACAAGTTGATATGGAGACATACCAAGAGGTGCTTTGAATGTCGTCCTATAAGCCCATAATGCATCATCTAGCTTTTGAGACCAATCTTTCCATGAGGGATTTACAACCTTCTCAATAATTTGCTTAGCTTGTCGATTTGAGACTTCCACTTGCCCACTTGTTTAAGGATGGTATGGCTTCACAATTTTATGTTTTACACCATATTTTACCAAAACCTCTTCAAGCAATTTGTTGTAAAAGTAAGACCCGCCATTACTTATAAGAACTCAAGGCGTGCAAAACGGGTAAATATGTTTCGTTGAAGGAATTTGGTGACAACCCGACCATCATTGGTAGGAAGTGCAACAACTTCAACCTACTTGGACACATAGTCCATCGCAAGAAGGATATAGAGATTACTGAAAAAAGATACAAATGGCCCCATAAATCAATACCTCATACACGAAATATCTCCACCTCTAGAATATCATGAAGGGGCATTGTTAATCCCAAATGGCACAATAATAAGCTAGAAGAGGGGGGGTTGAATAGCTTATTAAACACTTAAAACTTTTCGTATTGATTTCTAAAATAAGCACTTGCAATCTATTGAAGAGACTGAAGTAGCAGAAGTCTTGCAAGGAAGACAGTTCAAGTCTGCCGGTGAAGCACTACCGATAATTGTTCTCTCTCTAGGACTTTCTCTCTCTAGGGTTTGCCTCCTCTTTTCTCGTTAGGGTTTCAGCCTCCTTCATGGATCCGGCTACTAAGCCGCCGGACGGGTCTGGTGCTACTCCCCACAACACCACGAATGTTCCTCCCCCAGCAACAATTAAGAATCCGATCTCTTATGCAGCAGCGGCATCAAAGCCATCGGTTGGCCCTAGTTGCGTTCAACCTCAGCGGGTGAATGTTCTCCCTCATATTCCTTTGCCCCCTCGCCCTCCTACTAAGATCCTCAACGAGCCTGCCTGTTTATTCACACCTTTGGAGATCGAAGCGGCAGAAAATCAATTCGAAAACACTATAGTGTTGAAATTTTCGGCTGGTAGGCCATCACTTCAGGTTATTAAGGCTCATATTGCCAACTCTTGGAAACTCAAAGGTTCAGCGATGGTTGGATTACTTGATCCACGACATATTATGGTTCATCTGGAATCCAAGGAAGATTTAACACGTGCCTTGTCTAAAGAGTCGCACATGATTTAGAGTAGCATGTATCGTTTGTTTCGGTGGACACCCGACTTTGCATTTAAGAGAGATAACCCTAGGGTTGCGGCGTGGGCTCGACTCCATCACCTCCCACTATCTTTCTTCAATGCTTCTTACCTTACAAGGATAGGGAATTCTCTGGGACAGTTTCTTCGTGTCGATGATCAAACTCTATCCCTTTCGCATCCTATGTATGCCCGCATACGTATCGAAATGGATGTCTCAGTAACTCTTCTAGATCATATATGGATTGGGACTTCGAAGGATCAAGGTTTTTGGCAATCTATTGAATTCGAGGGCAACATTGCGTATTGTGTTGGTTGCGGATTATTGGGTCATGTTGAAAGGGAGTGCCGAAAGAAAAATCGTTTTGTCTCTAAACCTACTGGATTTATGCCCTCAGGAACACGCACTGTTAATGATGCTAATGTTCAGGAGAATAACAAGGATGATTTAAAAGGGCAATCGATACCTACCATGAAAGCAGTTCAGCAGCCTACATGGAAACCGGTTGGGAAACGTGTGGAGACGGCATCAGTATCTAATGCTAAGAACACTCAAGCTGTGAGTCGGGATCCTGAAGCTATTGATATTCAAGATGTTGCGGGAGTTTCTAATGTTAAAGTGAATGTTCAGGCTTCTCAGCCGAGTCAACCCAAGGTTGCTGAGGAGGAGGTCCAAGTTGAACATCCGAAGTGCGATAATATTAATCTGAATGCGGGAGTTTCTACTGTTCAGGGGGATGATCAGGATGCCCAGCCTAGTCGTTCCAAGGTTGTCTTGGAGAAGGCACAATTTGTGCAACAGACTCAAGATAAGGATTGTCCTTTGAATTCGGTTTCATCTAATGAGCTTTCTTCAGAGTCGACCAGGATGGATAAAGGCCAGGAGAATGATACGGTTCAACCAAAAGGGGTCTCTTCAGAGACAACGGGTATGACTGTTGGCAAGGAGAATGACACGGTTGAGGTTAGGGATGTTGGTAATCAAATAAATGTGGAGGACTCACCAGGTGATAAGGATGATAGGGTTCCATTTTTAAGCAATGCATTTGAGTCTCTAAATGATATAGCAGACTGGGAATCGAGTGATTTGAATGTTCACTCCTTGGCAAAATCAGCCAGTCCAAAGGTCAAGATGGTGAAAGAAAAGCTTACTCGGTCAGCTTCAATGGATGATATCAACGATTTCCCTAAATCTGATTCATCGACTGAGGGGTTTAGACAGGAATGTCGGAAAGCAGTTAAAAAGGCTAAAAAGGTGAAAGGCTCGAAGAAAGTGCAAGCTACTAAAAGACAGACTAGAGCTTCTACAAAAGCTCCGACAACTTCTTCTTGTTTGTTTTTATGTCGATATATATATGGAATGCAAGGGGTGTGGGTAATAAACAAACTATATCGTACTTAAAGAATATTCGACGTCAATACTCTCCTTTTTTGGTAGTTCTTTTAGAACCTAAAATTGCGGGAGATCGCATTGCTATGGTTGCTAGGAAATTACATTATAGTCATTATCTACATAATAGTCCTGTTAATAAGCATATATGGATATTATGGACAGACGAGGTTTCGGTTCGATTATGTCGTACATCGAATCAACATGTTACAGTCCACTTATCGGTTAACAATGTGTCTTCTATTCTGGCTACTTTTGTTTATGCTAAGTGCACTAGAGTTGAGCGACAAGAGCTTTGGAATCAGCTGTTGGATATATCTCGCACCAATTCAGACCCGTGGTTATTAGGCGGAGACTTTAATACTATTGTGCACTCATCGGAAAAATTGGGAGGAAACGGTCATGACTTTAATAGCATGGATGATTTTTCGAATTTTATGATTCAGGCTGGGGTTGTGGACGCGGGTTTTGAAGGCAGTAAATATACTTGGTGCAATGGCCATCAAGGTCGAGGTAGGATCTGGGAACGGCTGGATAGGGTTCTGTTGAATGGTCTTTTTAAATCATCGTTACCTGCTCTGCGCGTTTCTCACTTGTGTTGTATGTATTCAGATCACTCCCCTCTTTTGTTAGAATTTCAGTTATTTCAAAAACCGAAGGGAGTCTTCAGGTTCCAGCGCATGTGGCTGGAGCATAAAGATTTTTTACCCTTTGTTACTCGGCAATGGAACAGGCCTGTCTATGGTTTCATGGGCTCGCCTATGTTGATTTTGCACAAAAAACTGATGTTTCTCCGCAAAGAATTAAAGACTTGGAATTGGTCGGTATTTGGGCATGTGCAAAAAAAAATATGCATCACTCAAGATAGTATTTTACGACTTGAATTTCAACTTCAGTTTGGCTGGGATGAAACTGTGCATGAGCAGTTGAGGATGCATCGATTGGAGATGGATCAATTATTGCGGTGGGAGGTCGAGCTCGTGCAGCAGAAATCGAGAGATAAGTGGCTTCGAGACGGTGATAGAAATACGTCGTTCTTTCATGCTTCGATCAAGGAGAGGTCTGTTCATAATAAGGTTCGTATTAAACTTCAAGATGGCTCGTGGTGCACTGACAATAACAATTTGGGTGATCTTGCTACATCATATTTTTCGAATCTCTTCTCTACCTCCTCACCAACTGTTCAGGATCATTTATTTGCTGGTATAGAGAGTTGCATTGATACTCAGGATAATCATATGTTGGCTATGATCCCGTCCTCGGAGGAAATTTGGGGTACCATTTGTGATCTCAATGCAGATAGCGCACCAGGTCCGGATGGGTTTACCGGGCATTTTTTTCAAGGATGTTGGTCTATTGTAAAGGATGACGTGGTTGCAGCAGTGCAAGAATATTTCCGTGGAGCTTCGCTGCCTCAGGGATTTTCGGCTACAGTTATGATATTACTCCCGAAAGTGAACGACCCAACTAATTTTGGGGATTTTCGGCCTATAAGCCTATGCAATTTTTCTTGCAAAATTATCTCTAAAGTGATTGCGAGTCGGTTGGCAAAGCTTTTACCCCGTCTTATCTCTCCCGAGCAGTCTGGATTTGTTCAAGGGCGTGCCATTCATGAAAATATTGCTCTTGCACATGAATTAATTGGAAGAATTGACAAAAAAGTTCAGGGAGGTAATATCGCTTTTAAATTAGATATGTCAAAGGCTTATGATCGGTTAGAATGGCCTTTTCTCCTTCGATCCCTGCGTGTCCTTGGCTTTGATGATAAATGTTGTGATCTGGTGGCTCGTTTGATTAATAATATTTGGTACTCGATCAGAATAAATGGTTCCAGTTATGGTTTCTTTCAATCGTCGCGAGAATGCGTCCAAGGAGATCCTTTATCGCCTCTCCTTTTCATTCTTGCTCAAGAAATTTTTTCTCGTGCACTTAATAAAAGTTTCTTGGCGGGTCTTCTGGTTCCTTATTCTCATGGAAGGGGTAATATGCTTATATCACATTTTCTATATGCCGACGACATGATCTTATTTTCTAATGCGGGTAAGCAGACAATTGTAAGCTTGAGGAGGCTGTTGAAAGACTATGAGCTATCTTCTGGTCAGTGTATCAATCTGCAGAAAAGTGGATTTTATACTCCTGCTTGGTTCTCTAGAGCAAAAATTAGTCGTATTGCCAATTGGTCGGGTTGCAAGCATCAATCCTTTCCCATAAAATACTTGGGTCTGCCATTGTTTCGGGGGAAGGTAAAACGAAGTTATTTCGAAGATTTGGAATTTCGGGTTAAGAAAAAAATAGAAGGATGGAAATCCCGTCTTTTATCCTTTGGTGGTAAAATAATTCTTCTCAAATCTGTATTATGTAGCATTCCTATATACTCTTTGGCAGCTATTAAGGTTCCGGTTACAGTTCTTAATCGTATCGAAATGGCCATGGCAAATTTCCTTTGGGGAAGCGCCGGTGAAAGTCGAATTCATTGGGTTTCATGGAGCAACATATGTAGGCCAACTTTTGAAGGCGGGCTGGGCATTCGTAGTCTTATTCAAATTCGGAATGCTCTCCAAGCAAAGCTAGCATGGAGTGTTCTTGAAGGTAAGAGTCTATGGGCGCGTTTCATTGGTTCCAAATATAAAACAGTGCATGGCTTTAATGTTACAGTAGACTCGACACATGTTTGGCGATCGACTTATTCTCATATTAACGATATTCTGGAGCTCAGCCAATGGATGCCGGGCAGGGGGAACATCTCATTTTGGAACGACAATTGGCTTGGATCCCGGCTTGAAGGCCCGCTTCCCATTGATGTTAACTTATCTATTAAGCAAGCTTTTGATCAGCTTCCTTTGATGCTGCAGATTGTTCCTCATCAATTTCATGATAAGATTCAACAAGTGCAACTTCAGGAGGATATTCCGGATAGGCTAGTATTTAGCTTAACGACTAATGGGGAATTTGATGCCAAAGTATATTGGAATCATTGTAGGCAGCGCAGTACCGTGCTTTCTTGGGCCAAGAAGATTCGGAAGGATTGGATTCCTTCCAAGATTAGTGGTTTCGGCTGGAAGTTGCGGTTCGGAGCAATCCCAGTAGACCTCCGTCTACATTCTCGATCTGTGCCGATTGTTTCTCGGTGTGTTTGCTGTAAAATAAACCATGAGAGGGAATCAATTAATCATCTTTTCTTGGACTCAGAAATAGCTCAAGATTTGTGGAGTCGGTTAGCTCATCATTTTAACAAGGTTGATAGATATTCATCAATAACTCACCTATTTGATATTTGGTTAGAGGGGGCTTCTGCGCGAAATCTTCTGGGAGCTGTTCAGATTGGTATTGTTTTATTTGCTTGTTGGGCGATATGGACAGAGAGGTGTTGTGCAGTTTATGATAATCAGTCTATGGATGGTGCAAAGATTTATAATCGGGTGTTGCAGGGGCTGCGTAATTGCTTGCATCTGTTTCATCCTAAATCTCCAACGTCTCCTAGAGGATTACGCAGTCTTCAAATGCTTGATTTATCGGTTTTACAACCTAAGTTCAAAAAAGGTTTATGGCTGCGATGGTGCACTCCAATCACTCCTTGTTTTAAGTTAAATGTTAATGGCTCTTCTGCTGGTGGTTTGGCTACGGGTGGTGGGGTGATTAGAGATTGGAATGGTCATTTCATTACAGGGTTTCTCCATTCTTATGGACAGGGATCGAACACAAGGGCTGAATTTATGGCATTACGAGACGGGCTTCGGTTATGTCATAAAATGCACTTAACATATGTGGTGGTTGAGTCAGATTCTCTCGTTGTAGTTTCGGCTATTCAAGGGCGTCAAAACTGCCCTTGGATGTATATTTACGAGTACCGTCAGTGCGTTTCTTTGTTGGGTAATTTTAAGCTTGAGCATATTTATCGGGAGAAAAATTTGGTGGCAGATCGTCTTGCCAATGCTACTCATAACTGTATCTCCAATGAATTTGACCGGGTCTCTCAGTTACCGTCTGAGGTTAGGAAGGCGCTCCAGCATGATGCTCTCGGTTTTTACAGTTTTCGTAAAGCTTGATGTAGCTTGTGATCTTGTTCTGTCGGTTAGATAATTTTAGTAGTCTTCTTATTATAAGAGGTCAGGCTCCTTTGTCCCCCCGTTTTTTCGGGTAAGGCTGGTTGTCCCCCTCTCGTTTGTCCTTTTTTTTCTGTTATATAAAACTCGCAGGTGCCGTCCTACTTTGCCAAGAAAAGAAAAAAAAAGCACTACCGATAGGCTTTGGCTGATTGCTTAAGTTTGCTGCTGAAGGAGTAAGTTAACAGATATGAAAATGATGTAAAGAAATAAGTAAAAAACACAAGTATTTTGAGATGGTTCGCACTATAAAGAGTGCTACGTCCACCACCAAGGCAGTCAACCTTGGATTTAAATGTGCACTATGTTTTCCACTAGTTCTATTACAGAATTGTCTAATGGATCGTGTACAAAATATTTGACTTGTGTTTGGGGTTGGGAAATTGAATATCTAAAAAGCATAGTATTCAATGTGCAAAAGAATAGTAGAAAGAACAACAAAGAAGCAAATGGTTAACAGTTGATGCAGATTTTCTTATTGTTGTTGAGGACTTCTTTGATCAGTTTATGATCTCTTGAATGCAATGATTATATAAAGCTTGATGTTGTTGTGAAGATTCAAAGCATTGTTTTCTTCAGTCTTTAATGGCAGTATTTATAGCTGGGCATTCTTGAGATCGTTGGAGAAGACGAAGTGAGTAACAACTCTATTAGGTTGAATGCATTAAATGCCTGGAGTTGTCTGTCGATTTCATCTTCACTGATACTGAGCAAGGAATGGCAAAGAGTTGTTTGCAGCAACTGGTCGGTGAGCAATCAGAGTTGCAGACCTGCAATAGTTGGTACAGTCTGTATGTGTCAGTCTGTTCACCTGCTCTGTCACTTTTCAGGAAGCGAAAGTCTTCAAGCTTTTTCGAAAAAGCTAAAGGGACGTGTCTGAGAAGTCAAGCACTAATCTGGAGATAATTTAAATTCAAATTCAAACTGAACTAGACTGAATTAAAATAATCCACCAAAGCTTGGTGTGTTGAAAAGTTTGGACACGTCATGTAGTCCGAGTGCAGATGAGGTCTGCCGTAGGAGGCTGCTTGAAGTCTTCCGGTGAAGCCTTTAGCCGAAGTCTTCCGCTGAACCTGTGAAGTCTATAAAAAACTATTCTAAGGAAAAGATGTATACTTAGTTGCCATGCTAACTGGTACGCAGCCCATTTAGCCACTAAGTATAGAACCTAATGTAATGAATAAACAAATGCAAATCAAGATACAATGAGAAACAACCATCTCCTCCTATTTTCATCATGTCATCATTACTTACAAGTAAAGGCTATGAAAACTTTAGGATAGAAAATAGTATGTCAGAAAAATATTTTTGGTTTTAAAACAGCAGACATGCTTTTATCAAAAAAATGCCTCAAGTCTATAACTAATCTAAGTGCATACGAACAAAAGAGATGAAGGAACAACACAAGGATTAGAAATAAATAGTTCAAATAAATCTAAACTGGATGTTTTAAATTCTAAGCAGATATATGTCTTTAAATAGCAAGAATTTAAGTAGTAGACTGTTTTTGAAAAGAATAAGCTTCTGTATTTCAAACGAGAAGTTTAATTCTGCAGAGTTTTCAAAAAAAAAAATAGGTGCAAAAGATAGGGATAGAAAGATATGAGCTACCACGGCCTTTTTCCCTTTCCTTTGGTTATTTTGTCAGCTGCTTCTTTTTTGCGGCGCTGACGCTCGAGTTCTTCAACTCTTCTTGTGTATTCTTCATCAGCGGAGATTGGTGGTCTGGTGGAGCGAGAACGGTAGTCGAGTTCTTCACGTATCTGTTGTTCTCCTCCATCAGAGTTCGGTTCATAGACCTTAGTTGTCTCTCCTCCGTGATGGCCAGATCGCGGTCACGCTCAGCATTGATACGATCATGCGATGAATTGAGAGCGAGATCGTTGAGCTCTAGAACAAGAGGTCGACCGTGACCCAGATGAAGAGTTATGCTGTGGAAGAGCTGCTAGAATAGAGTAGAGCAGAGTCTGACGCACTCGTTGCGTTGAGCTTCCATGTTGATTTTAAGATCGGTGGACTCGTGCCGCATTTCTCCAAACTTTGTCCACACATCCTCAGGGAGAGGGAGAAGGAGTCTTTTTGCTGTTGTTTTGCTATTGTAGAGATTCGGGCAAAGTAACTGCTTCCGAAAGTTGCTTTCTGTCCTCAGGAACCGGGCGGAGCAACTGCTTGCTTTTGTTTGCTTGCTGAAGGCGAAAATCGGGCAGAGCAACTGCTTGTTTTTTGCGGATTTGGCGTCTGGATTTGGGCAGAGCAACTGCTCTTTTCGGGATTTGTGAATCGGTAGAATAGGGCGGAATCCTAGTAGGGTAACTAGGTTTCACTTTGGCCGACTGATTTTAGGGTTTGGGGGAGATTTGGCAGAGCTTCGGGGCTAGAGGAATAAATGTCTTGACGTTCTCTCAGGAGAGCGATCACTCACTACGCGGTGAAAAGGTATGTATTTCTGAGTGTCGGATGCCTTTATTTATAGGCGAAAATCCTGGCTTTCTTAGTGATTAAGTTTTATCCACTAAGCTTTAACAGTTTATACCACGCGTTTGGAGAATTGCACCGAAGACAAAAGGCTACAGTGCAGGAGGCACTATTGGGTGCCACCCGTAAGGATAGTGGGCGCAGCGCCAGAAGGCATTAGGGGCGGCACCAGGCACTTTTCTATTTCCAGTTTTGGCACTTTGGCCTCCTGCAATCCACTGTTTATGCATCCTTCTTTTCTTTTGCATATTTTTCATTTTAAACCCTGTAACTTGACATCCATTAGTCCTTTTAACAGTTCTTGATATTTTATGCCATGTTACATACGAACGCTGATATTTTATGCAATAGTTAGCATAGCCCCTAACCCGAAGATTACAGTAAATGATGAGCCCCTATAAGAAATGGAGTGAAATTACGAAATTATAATGGGAGAAATGAAATGTGCGACAGTTTATGATGTAGTAGCTCGAAATCTCACATACCCTAGACATTTTTAGTCGGTTATAGCAGGTTATCGTAGTTTTTAAGCAGATATGCAATAAAATGCTCTGATGGTCGCACCTATCGAAATAGGCTGCCTACGTATCCCTTTCTCAGGAATCAGACCAAACGTAGTTCGGCCTCATGCAAACAAACAACAACACAGGGTGGGATGGATGGTGTGTTTCGCCCAACATAGGCAAAATCGGTGGGACCTTTAAAAACGTATTTTCCCCAGCATAGGGAAAACGATGCAACTTTTCAAAACGCGTTTTCCCCAGCATAGGGAAAACTATGAAACTTTTCAAAACACGCTTTCCCCAACATAAGGAAAGCGATGCCACTTTTTCAAAACGCGCTTTCCCCAGCATAGGGAAAGCCATGCCACTTTTCAAAATGCGCTTTCCCCAACATAGGGAAAGCGATGCCACCTTTTAAAAATATGTTTCCCCCATAATATGGAAAATGATGCAACCTTTTAAAATGCGCCTCCCCCAGAATAGGGAAAACGATGTCACCTTTTTAAAACGCGTTTCCCCCAGAATAGGGAAAACGATGTCACCTTTTTAAAATGCGTTTCCCCCATAATAGGGAAAACGATGCAGCTTTTAAAATGTATCTCCCCTAGAATAGGGAAAACGATGCCACTTTTAAAACGTGTTTCCCCCAGAATAGGGAAGACGATGCAACCTTTCAAAACGCGTCTCCCCCATAATTGTAAAAATGATGGAACCTTGTATACTTGTCCTTAACATGCTTAAGATTGCTTACCTATGCTTGTAGTATCTTTGTTTAGTTCGTGTTTGAACGGTTGATAATCATTAGTTGTTTATGTTGTTCTTGATGTTCGTTTCCCTTCATTTTTTCATGTCTCGGGAGAGGTTTGATTGTATTTTGAGTGTTGATTTGTTCCCTTTTAATTGCTTGGGTTGTTTGGGGTCATTCTAGGCCAAATTTGAGGGATTTTTAATCTGGAGACCTTGCGGACGCAAGGTGGTTTGGGCTTGCCCTCGCATGGAAGGCAGAAACTTGGGAGGTGCATTCTAGTGACCTTGCAGGGGCAAGGTTTAGGGACCTTGCGATCGCAAGCCCCCTTTTGACAGCAACGAGCAGTTTTTGCTATTTTGTGATTTTGAGCGTGAAAAAACTATCCTACCCCCATTTTAACCCCTCTCCTTTACCTTGTCCACAACTACGAAGGGTAGGATTGTCTTCCCTAACCCTTTATGATCTAATTTCATCCTCCTCCTTCCTCATTTTTTTCTTCATCCACCGTGACTTTTAGAGAAAGAGGGAGAATGAGCTTCCATGGGAGATTCATCGATTCCCGGAGTTCTGGCCGTCGGTTTGTCGAGCCGCGACCGCCATCACGAAGCCCTCGCCGAGTAGATCATTTCCCCTCGATTTGTTTCCTTTCCTAGTTGTTTGTGGTTCAATTAAAATACGTTACTTAAACCCTAGTTTCTCTCTCTGCATTGATTTTGATCTTAGGTTGTTAGAGACTTGTTCCTCGCGACTTATCGTTATTTTACATGTCTAAATGATATGCTTTGATGGATATCAACATGTGTTGGTTAGGGTTTGAACCCAAATGAGTTTATTGGGTATATTGGAATTGTTATGGTTTAAGATTTATTGTTGTTGGGTTTAGAAATCCGGATAAATTGTGAATCTCAAATTTATGCCTTGACCTAGAAATTGAGACTTTGTAATTTGATCCAAATGGATTCAATTAATTATAAAAGTTGTTAATTGAGCCTTATGATAAATTCCTATATCTTCTTGTGTTCGTTAAATCTCAATTACAGAATTTTGAGAATTGTTCGGGTGAGACCGAATTGGTAATAAGATTGATTCTTCGCTTAGGACTCTAATTGAGACCCTTGAATGATTTTATGTGTGAGATTATCGCTAGTCCTTGGATGTTATATGTGTGAGTCGCGAATGCGTAACTCAAATGAAAGACGTTTTGAATTGGTTCAATTATGAACTAGAACCAATAATACTAGTTGGACTTTAAATGAAGTCCCAAGACTTGTAGGAATGTAATCTATGACCTTACTTGGGAACCTTGTTAACATCCTTGGAAAATTCGGGATTGCATCGTGACAATTCTTCCATAGAAAGGATATTTGAATTGTGTATGCCTTAGTACCCTCAATGATGAGAATCTCGAGTTGTCGCAAAGATAACTAAATGGTTATCCAAGACACGTGTGTTGTGATGGACTTATGAAGTACCATCACATGGTTATTTGATGAATCTTGAGTTGTCTAAAGTCTTCTATCCTTCAAGTGTGCATGTTTGATCTTTAGCTCTTAGAGAACCTCAAGGGGATTTCATAATGTTATCTATCTTATGATTCTATGGAATTGAACTTGATAAGGTTTATTTGTGAATGATACATGCATGAACCTCTATGTCTACTTGAGATTATGACTTATAAGCATACTGTGTGTCTTATCTTCATGATTATCCTCCTATTGAGTTATCAACATGCTTTGATTTATGATTCTATTAACAAATGGAATTACAAAATTGAAATTGAACTAAGCTTGGTTTGGCAATAATCAACTTAGGTTTCCCTTTTATACTTGACTTAGTGATTTTGAACTAAGGTTCCTAAATGGAACGAGAACCTGGCTATGCCTCAAACAAGAACATAGAAATGAGTCTTGGAACACATATAGTGTTCAAACTCTATTTGGTTGGAATTATAGAGATGACTCGACGCAGTCGACACTAGTGAGCTATTTGATAATACCGGCTCAACGATCAATCCTTACGACGCTTGAAATTCGTTTAACTAGAATACTAGTTTCGAGATTCTGGATTTAATTCATGATCATACTTGATTGTTAGTCGTAAAGTATAGCATGCCTACCTGACTTGAATAAGATCGCTCTTATCGTGCTCGTCCTTACTTGATTTCTTAAATGTGTAAATTTTTACTTGACTAGGATCAGTTCGCTCTGGTCGAACTTGACCCTCTACACGTTCATGATTGATAAGTAAACATTTACTTGTTCCCCATTAAGTCCAGCTGGCGTACTTGTCTTGTCTTGTCTTGTCTTCCTGGTTGACAATACATCACCATTACTGAATCGTGAGATTTGTGATAGTGATGGGTTACCGAACCAGATACGTGGAAACCCCTCCATTCTTGATCACTTTGGAGAAGAATACCTTGTGTAACAATTAGGACGCTTGGAATAATACTATCATTGGTCGATGTATCGATCACGTACATCCGACAACACGTTCTGTTAACAATTTATATTGCAGGAGCTACGTTGCGGCACTAGATTTATATCATATCCTCTTATATGTGGATTACTTCTAGTACTTATGTGAAATCAAAGAGCTACCATGAATGTGTGAGCTAAATGCTTACATGTACTTGTTCTTGATTGCTTGATATTACTAATAATTCCTTGAACGTCTTGATGTGTATATACGTGGATATACATGCTTCTACTTAACTATTCCATGATTATCTTGATGTGTGCATATGTATAATTATGTGTACTTCTATCTAATTATTTATAGGAGACTTGGGATGTTTTACATTTAGACATACCTCCATAATTATTCGATACTTTTTGTGACTTGCCTCCTGACTTGCTTTGTTGTTTGTGAACATGGAAATCGCCCTGGTTCATTTTGATAGTTTGGTAAAGGAACGATTTTTGTGTAGTATACAACTCGACTTACTGGGTCTTCGTCGTTGTAATATGATATCATTTCCACTTATGGTAATATTTCATTTATATCATATTATTTAGTAGTAGCGTACTGGGTCATTATGACTCATCTCGTACTTTGTTTTCTAGTTGCAGTTTCGGTAGTCCCATTGAGGCCGAGTAGATCGTGACTGTAGCAGAGCGCAATTGATCGATAGATCGAGATTAGATTGTGTGTTTGTGATTGTAGCAGCTGACTTCTCCGAGTAGTAGCTTGTGGAGTCCTATCTCTTTTAGCATCGTTGACTTGTGCATTGTACTTTACTATTCTTGTGAGATCATTGTATTGTAAAGTTATTTAGACTTTACAGTCAGGTAGAACACTTGGGTTATGTTTTGGTTCTTCCTTGGGCCGATGTATCGTGTGGTGCCATTGTTCTTGGCCTTAGTGTTTATTTCAGTTGTCTCCCGAGCACGCAGTAGCTTTGGTGTTTTTCTTAATTCTAGTTGTTTTGTTGTTGGTTAACCCCGGTATGCTTTAGCCTTGGGTAATTGTTATATCAAGTTGGTTCTTTGTGGAAACGTCGGCCTGGAGTGTCGATGGTTTGTTCAGCGTCTACAATGTTGCGGCACGCGAGTTTTGTTTTTCCCCTTTGTGAGATTTATGTCTCTCTTAGGCTTTTAAATTTGGTTTCGAGCTTCGCAACTCAGGACTTCCTTTCTTTATCGCTTCTGCAGATTCGATTTTTGTAAACCCTTTGTTAGTCCTAAAGGGCACAATAATAAGCTAGAAGGGGGGTTGAATAGCTTATTTAAACACTTAAAACTTTTCGTATTGATTCCTAAAACAAGCACTTACAATTTATTGAAAAGATTGAAGTAGCGGAAGTTTTGTAAGGAAGACAGTTCAAGTCTGCCGGTGAAGCATTACCGGTAGGCTTTAACTGATTACTCAAGTATGATGCTCAAAGGAATAACTTATGAGATATGAAATAGCATAAAGCAGTAATGACGAGTAAATGAAGAACATAATTATTTTGAGATGGTTCGCACTATAAAGAGTGCTACGTCCACCACCAAGGCAGTCAACCTTGGATTTAAATGTGCACTATATTTTCCACTAGTTCTATTACAGAATTTATCCAATGGATCGTGTACAAAATATTTGACTTGTGTTTGGGGGTGGGGAATTGAATATTTGAATAAAACAGAATATTCAAGGTGCAGAAGAATAGAAGAAGGAACAACAATAAGAAGCAAAAGATTAATGGTTGATGCAGATCTTCATGTTGTTGAGGACTTCGTTGATTAGTTTATGATCTCTTGAATGCACTGAGTATATAAAGCTTGATGTTGTTGGGAAGATTCAGAGCATTTTTTTTTCAGTCTTTAATGACAGTATTTATAGCTGGGGCATTCTTGAGATCGTTGGAGAAGACGAAGAGAGTAACAACTCTATTAGGTTGAATGCATTAAATGCCTGGAGCTGTCTGTTGATTTTGTTTTCACTGATGCTGAGCAGGGAATGGCAAAGAGTTGTTTGCAGCAACTGGCAGGTGAGCAACCAGAGTTGTAGACCTGCAATAGTTGGTCACAATCTGTATGTGTCGGTCTGTTCACCTGCTCTGTCACTTTTCAGGAGGCGAAAGTCTTCATGCTTTTTCGAAAAAACTGGAGGGACGTGTCTGAGAAGTCAACGTTGATCTGGGGATGATTTAATTCAAATTCAAACTGATTTAGTCTTGAATTAAATAATCCATTTAATCTTTGAAGTCTGGAAGTCTTTGGACACGTCATGCTGAACGAGTGCAGACAAGGTCTGCCGCTGGAGGCTGCTTGAAGTCTTTCGCTGAAGCCTTCAGCCGAAGTCGATCTTCTGTTGAACATGTGAAGTCTATAAAAACTATTCTAAGGCAAAGTTCTATACACAGTTGCCACGCTAACTGGTACGCAACCCAATTAGCCACTAAGTACATAACCTAATGTAATGAATGAACAAATGCAAATCAAGATACAATGAGAAACAACAATCTCCTCCTATTTGCATCTGGTCATCATTACTTACAAGTGAGGGCTATGAAAACTTTAGGATAGATAATAACATGTTAGAAAATATTTTAGTTTTATAACTGCTGACATGCCTCTATCAAAAAGAAAAAAACACCTTAAGTGTAAAAGCTAATCTAAGTGCTTACAAACTGAAAAGATGAAAGAACAGCACATGGATTAGTAATAAACAGTTCAAAATGGATTTAAACTGAATGTTTTAATTTTAAGCAGATATATGAATTTAAGTAACAAGAACTTAAACAGAAGTAGAGCCGTCAAAATGGGTCAAACCCGTTGGGTTGGTCCGCCCCGCCATAGTAAAAAGGTGGGTTGGGTTTTAAAAATACGACCCCGCTTAAAGGCGGGATTTTTGGGTTAGACCCGTGCGGGTCGCGGGTTAAGGCGGGGCGGGCGGGTTGGTCCGCCAATTTATATATATATATATATATATATATATAGGATACTTGTATATGGTATAAATCTAATTAATGAATGTAAAGTGGGTAGTTGTATTTGAAATGGAAATACAAAAAGTCAAACCACTCACCCTCTCTCCTCCTCTCCATATCTCCAGCCATAATTCACTCAGACACTCACCATCATTTTCTCTCAACCTCACCGTCTCTCACACACAGTATACCCATACCCACATCTTTTTGCTTTAAGAAATTATAATCAAAGCTTCTTGTGTTATACGGCGGCGGCACTACTCCATTTTTTACTAGAAAAGGAAAAAAAAAGTAGCAGACTTCATTCAAAATTTCAAAGCTTCTTGTGTTGTACTGTAATTTTTTATTTTTGAATTTTGACGGGCTGATCCGCCCCGCCCCGCAACCCAAGGTGGGTTGGGTTGGGTTAGAGTATTTCTGGTCCGTTATTTTTCGGGTTGGTCCGCCCGCCCCACCATTTTGCGGGTTGGTCCGCCCCGCTGATCCGTTTTGACGGCTCTAAACAGAAGACATTTTTGAAAAGCATAAGCTTCTGTATTTCAAACGAGAAGTTTAATTGTACAGAGTTTTCAAAAACTAGATAGGTACAAATGATTAGGGATAAAAATATGAGCTTCCACGGCCTTTTCCCTTTTCCTTTGTCTACTCTGTGAGTTGCTTCTCTTTCTCTTCGTTGGCGTTCGAGTTCTTCAACTCTTCTGGTGTATTCATCATCGGCAGAGGCTGGTTGTCTGGTGGAGCGAGAATGGTAGTCGAGTTCTTCACGAAGTCTGTTATTCTCCTCCATCAGAGTTCGGTTCATAGACCGTAGTTGTCTCTCCTCCGTGATGGCTAGATTATGTTCACGCTCGGCATTGATACGATCATGGGATGCGTTGAGAGAGATATCGTTGAGTTGCAGAACATGAGGGCGTTCGTGACCTAGATGAAGAGTTATGATGTGGAAGAGCTGCCAAAATAGAGTAGAGCAGAGTCTGACACACTCCTTGCGTTGAACTTCTATGTTAATTTTGAGGTCAGTGGACTTGTGCCGCATTTCTCAAAACCTTGTCCACACATCCTCTTGAAATTGGCGAAGGATGGCGGCATTTATGTCGGCAGCCTTGGACGTTGCGGTTGCAAGTTTAGCAGCAGCTGTGGAGATACTGGTAAGTTCTCCCAGTCTGTTGAAGATGGCGTCCAGGCGGCTGAGAATCTCTGAGTTGGCCGGTTGGGATGGAGAAGGGTCGAGACCAATATGTATGTGCTCAATGCCGGCAGATGAGGTGGTGTCGGCAGAGGTGACAGGGTGGAAGGGCTGCTAGAAAGGTGGAGTGGCTGAGTTGGAGGAAGAAGAGTCGGGTGTAGGAAATGTATGGGTAGATGAGGAATTTGAGTAAGGAGGTGATGCAGGTGGGGTTGGGGGAGGGTCAAGTTCAATATCAGTGTCGGAGTTATCACTAATTATTGAGGGTTCTGGTAGGGGGTTGGTAGAGAACCAGAAGGGGGGAGCAGGATAGAAAAGGGATTTTGGTTTATTGGTGTAGGTGGTGAAGTAGGTTTGGGGAAGAGATCTGCTACCGATGAAAGTTCAAATAAGAACTTCGTGGTAGCAGAGTCTAAGGTTTGGATGGGAATGGTTTGGTTTCGTTTGGATGGTATAGTTGGGTTGGTTGGATGTCGAGGGGGTGAAGATGGGGTAGAAGGGTTTGGTGAGTAGTTGAAGAGGGAAGGAGGGGCTGGAGAGGGTGATCTGGTAGGCTCCTCCTGGGTTATAGGCTCCTCTGGAGGGGTTGATTCCCTTTGAGTAGATGACTCAGAAAGGTTGGTATGAGAAGGGGTAGAAGGTTGGGTGCCAGCAGACTTCCTTCGCTACTCAGCGACTGGATATGAGATCCAGTAGCTTCATCGGCAGAGATGACAGGATCTGCTGGTGGCTTGGTCGGAAGACCTTTACATAGCCGTCTACGTTTAGGCTTGGGTGAAGGTGAGGGTTGGTCAGATGAAGGTTTTCGTTTGGGCGTTTGGGATGACTGGGGAGTGGAGGTTGTTGGTTCAGGGTTAGATGGCTGGGGAGTGGATGTTTGTCCAACAGCGGCAGAGGAGCTACCAGTAGATTTGTCACGCCTGTCGGGCCTTCAGTTCCTGCCGAATCCATTTGGCCTGAAGCTCATCTATGTCCGCTTCATGCCTTGTCTTCTTGGCTACATCAGCTTTTGTTTTGGCGAATATGTCAGCCAAGACTTTTGTTTCATCTGGCGAGAAACCAAGTCGCCTTCCTTGCCTTGGCGACCTTAGCCTGCTTGAGAATGTGTTCTGATTCCTCGGCTAGGTCTTTGGCCTCTTGATAGATATCACGACCAGCGGTAGAGGTTACCTTCTTGAACCTTTCCATGGCTGCACGAACAGTAGTACTGGCAGCATCATATAAGCTTCCATGTCAAACCGTATAACCATCATGGGAGTAGGTTCGGGTAACACTTCAACAGCAATGTTTGGTAGCCCTCTTTGCTGCCTCCTTCTGTTCTCCCATTCAATGTACTTATTGAAGAAGGTTGCCGTCAGCTGTCTGCCTTTAGAAACTTTGATAAGTTCTGCTTTAGGAACGACAGACTTGATCTGAGGCGTATCCCTTAGCAGGGAGTTGATGAGCCTGACAAAAGGTCTCCTGTAGGTAGGGCTCTCCTTCACTTTGCCAATGTGATGGCAAAGCTCATTGAAGATGATAGCACCATAGTTGAGGCGAGTCCTCCGGTGAATGGCGCTCGAAAGGTTGAGCTGTTGAGTAGTGAAGTTGTCATGGGCTCCATTCTTGAACAGAAGGGACTTGTCCAGTAGATGACTAAAACAGTATACGTCCAAGGGAAAGACGTTCCTCAGCATTTTTCCTTGAGGTTCCCTTGGAGTGTTGGTTCCCCTCATTGCTTCCCAGGCTTTGTCAGCCTCAGCAATGGATAGCTATATGTCTTCGCCATAATGAACTCCAATAACCTTGGATATGACTTTGGCAGAGAGAGAGAAGGGAAATCCTCGAATCCATCCATGTATGACGGATGGAGTTTTGGGGTTGATTTCCATTCGCTGATAGAACTCTTCAGCGAGAAGGATGTTGTAGTCTCCGTCGTGGAGACAGAAGAGGGGGAGAATCCGGACTCGTTCATGTCATCACACATCTTGGCTCCGCGGCAAGTGTGCGAACCGTCTGTAGCTCAATGCACATGCCGGACAAGTTCATCTTGGGTTCCAGATGCTGAATGATATCGTGAGCAGCAGAATAGAGAGGAAACCCAGGGACGTTGACGGAAGGGCTAGAGTGAATGATTCTTTCTGGGTCAAGCACCTTCGACTTGTCGGTATTTGATTTTGCAGATGATTTCACCTACAAAATATATTTTCAGGAATTAGGGCTTTTCTCGTGATAGAACAAACAACCAAATATTTCATTTTTAAGAAATAAAATAAATTTTTTAGACAGAAAAATTTGAAACCCTTGAATGTCTGGAGAGTTAAAAACATAGAAACATTAACAGATGATTCGCAAAAAAAATGAGTATCCAAAGTACAAAGAAAACTGTTAGTTTCAAGGTTTTGAAATGAACAACAATGGCGGAAACCGTCAGGATATGTAAAGCGTCCTTTTGAATTCCTCAAAAATATGACTCAAAAGAAGAAATTTTAAGCATGAGTCAACAGGTAGTAAACTAATGAGTAATGAAATGCTTACCATTGTTGATGTAAGGAAGAAGAAGTAGAGAATAGTCGGAGAGAGAGAGATGAAGCAGTTGTAGAGAAGAGAGGAGGGTTTGAGTGGAGAGAGAAACATTAGAGAGTAAGAGGGTTCGTAAAGGTTTTTTTTCCCAAAGAAGTTTGAATACAAACAAGAGTTGTTATAAATGTAACCTCGAAAAGGAAATTATATTTTCTAAAGCTAAATAGACCAATTTTGAGAAAGTCAATTTTAGCGAAAAATGCCTTAGATGATTGATTAGTGTGTCTATCACAAAGACCTTAATTAACTTAGATATTTTCAAAGAAATAACAAAAAGTGACTTTTAACCCCTTTGCCTTTTTAGAAAACCTTTTCCACTTTAATAGGCAAGACAATTGAAGATCTGTGACGTGATTAACGAAGAGATTAGAGTACCTCATGCTTATGTAGGGTAGTTTTAGTTGATGAATGTCTCTAGTTGGATAGTCAGTCTTCGAGGTCTCGAGGGCCTAAGTGCCACACCACAATTCTACTTTAAGCCACTCGCCACTAGTTTGAGTCTATGGGCTCATTTAAAGGCCGATTTTAGTTTAAGCCGCCACCTTTACAATCGCCTTAGCCTATCTAACTTAAGATATTTTCAAAGAAATAACAAAAGTGACTAACCCCTTTGCAGAAAACCTTTTCCACTTTAATAGGCAAGACAATTGAAGTCCAAGGAGTAGCCTTCGAGGTCTCGAGGGCCCAAGTGCCCAACATTTACTTTAAGCCTTCTAAAGTGCCCCAATACCCATGCAATGGCCTAAGTGCCGCCGAAGTCTCAAGGGCCAATATTTATTTAAACCTTGCCATGCCGAGGACTCAAGGGCCCGAGGGCCACATTATTTACTTTAAGCCTCGCCACACCGAGGTCTTAAGGGCCCAAGTGCCCTAATATTTATTTAAACCTCGCCACATCGAGGTCAATGGCCCAAGTGCCCTAAAGTATACGTAGCCTCGCCACGCTGAGGTCCCAAGGGCCCCAATTGCCCTAATGGTTACTTAAGCCTTGCTAAGTCAGACATCGAACACGTTAAGAACAAAATGATCAATCAAAACATAAATGAAAATACAATCAAAACAAAGGCTGAGTCCAAAATACTTGTCCAAATTGGGACACACGCCCCATTATCAAATAAATGTTTAAGACGAGAACATGAAAGAAAAATATTGTTTTGAAACTACACACATGCCAAAACACACTCGACGCAGCGAGTTCTTAATCCACATTAACACTCTTACCAACAACGCCGAGCAGCTTCTCCTAGACGACTTTCTCGAGGGCAGCGTGTTCGTCCTTGTTAATCTTTCCCCCTTCAAACTCTTTCCAGGGCTACGTGTCTAGGAAAACCTTTCCTACACCTTCAGGTTAGACGCCTTGACATAAAGGCCCTTCTCATTCATTTGAACGAATAGGTTACGAGACTTGATTGAAGGGGGGTCTATTAAAATCCTTCTCATTAGAAAGGAGAAAAGGATGCATCGCTCAACACGCCGCGCTAAAAGTGCCATCCTCGACCCACTTCATCACCCTTCAAGTGAAATGCCAACACCAACAGCCGTGGCAGTGCGAAGTATTTACACGCGCCCTTTTCCCATTGAGTCTAGAGCATACCTCATGTACTCAGTAGAACCCATGAACTTGGAAATCACATTCTCATCATCGGGTGCCGATTGGAGCTATTCACTCCACCTCGCCTCATCTTGCTTTACTTGTGCAAGCTCGTCTTTCATATCCTTATAGTTGCTTCACAATATCTCAACAAAATCTATCTCTTTCCGTAGTCTCTCTTGGCACCCTAAGTCTTTTCCTTATGTTTAGCTCCTCCAATTCACGAGCCAATTGCAAGTGTTCCTCCTCGCTCTCTTGCAGTTTAATATTTTACTGAGAAATTTCAGGATTGGCTTTCTTAAGTTCATTAATTCCGACTCCTAGTCAGTGTATCATGCATTTTCTGCTCGACTTTGTCACACTTACTTCCCAAATTTTTTATGCCAGTGGCCAAATGTAACATAAAACAACCATTAGAAGTTTATAATTCTTGACATTAAGAACGAAGTCGAGAAACTCAAATAAAAAATTAAAATACCTCAGTAAGTGAATAGCCGAGCACGTTGACAACCTCACCACGAGTGTGAGTATCAAGCTTCTTGTTCAGGGAGCTAATGAAGAACTCATAAATCACATTAAACCCACCTTAAGGTCAAGGCTGTGAGGAATCTCACTTGGCCGAACAAAAATCGACCCGTCGTTACCAATGACCGGGCTGGGAGAGGCCCAAGGGTCAGAGATTGGCTACCTAGTGGGAGTACCTTCGTCAGATCCCTTTGTCGAGGAAGGCTCATCGACAACTTGTTTTTTTCTGGGTTGATGCCAAGACTTTAAAAGGAGGATGTCGTTTCTTTCCACCAGTAGCCATAAATTTTCCCAAGGTCAACACGTAGGGGCACCTTGCTTACGTACAAAAATACATATTCAAATAGCTATTACACATAACAAAAGTATTACATATATAAACATAGCATTGGATAGTTCAAAAAAGTGCAATAAAGTTAAGTAGTCATAATTTATTTTCCTAATAATACAATCTTTCAGAGTAAATAAGAAGATAACTCAATTCATAGAGCAAGAATCTATGAAATCGTCACTTCTCAAATCTATTGAATTTTACCTCAAATTTTTTGTTGATGTATAAAGAATATCGAGAGGGAGAGGGAGAGAGAGAGAGAGAGAGTCAAACATATGAGAGAGAAACATACCTTGTTGAGATGTTAATAGCTCTTGATTGATCAAATTGTTGTAGATGTTTGTAATTATGTACAATCGATTGAAAATTCTATATTGACTACCGGAGATGCAAGTCATGGAGTGATGAGGAGGAGCAAGTGACTAAGTGGACTGAACAACAATTTCACATGCTTGAGAATGATGTTAAGGTTTAGTGTTATACATCTAACTCACACACACACACAAACACACACATATATATACCTAGATAGATATATGGTAAATACTTGTTTGAATAAGGGTAAAGTTATATTACTAAATAAGCAGTTTAGGAAATGGCACGGGTATTTCTAATATCAAAGTCAAACCATTCCCCAGTTATTCCACTTACACGCCCCATATTCAATCAAACCAGTCAATAGCTATCAATTTTAATTTAGTTCGATTCACGTATCCACGGTTCGGTTTAAAATTATAATCTCAGCCATTGAATCATAAAGCTAGACGCAACGACTTAAAATCTCTAATATGCTCAAATAATTAATTGATCACATGAATGAGATGTAAATAATTGTTTAATCACAACTTTATATACCAATTTTGAAATGAGTAATGCTAGAACTACCAATGATAAGGTGCTATAACTTTTTTATTGACAAAATTTGGTACTCTTATTCATTGGTTGCCTCTTTCATCACTCTTTAAAATTTAAGGGTGCTCAAACTTTAAAAGAGAGAAGTGAAAGAGAGAAGTGGGTTCGATATTCATTTTGATCCCAAACATTGGGGTGGAAATCAAAAATTTCCATTAGTAATGGAATTTAATACGGGTGTCGCTATTTAGCCCCCCTTTTTTCTATGAGTTGACCCTTCAAAAATTCTTAAAACTCATTTTTTCTATTTTACCCTCCTTATAAGTTGATCCCCTCCCTATCCTCAATTGTTCGGCTAGAGCATGCCGAACAAAACTGTGTTATTCGGCTAGAGCATGCCAAACTACACTAAATTTAATTTTTTTAAAAATGTTTCTAAATTGTTCGGACCTCCTTGGTCGAAACACCACTGTGTTATTCAGCTAAAGCATGCCGAACAACATTAAGTTTAATTTTTTTTTAAATATTTTCAAAATGTTCGTACTTACTTAACCGAACAATACAGTATTGTTCGACATGCTCTATCCGAACAATACTGTATTGTTCGACTAATATGTTCCGAACATTTTAAAAAAAAAATTGAGGGTTAATTGAAATAACAAAATAGGAAGTTTACAATTTTGAAAATTAGGAAAAGTGCTGAATAGCGGCACCAATTTAATAATGTACTTACGTGCGACTGGAATTGGAGGGAAAAGGGTGTGTGTGTGGGAGAGAGAGAGAGAGAGAGGGAGGATGCCGGTGGCTCGACCGGAGTCGTCTGATTCGAGGATCATCGCTCACGTCGACATGGACTGTTTCTACGTCCAAGGTTTCCCACTACTCTCTCTCTCTCTCACTCTCACTCGTACTCGTATAACCTGAAATTGTGAAATAACTACTATTTAGGTTTTAGGGACACCAGCGGTAACTGTAATCCAATCCAACCTTATTTGAACAAATTTGGTTTTGTTCAAACCTCAATTTTAATCAAGTTCCTCACTACAGTAGTTGCAATTTATAAATCTGCTATCATTTGCGTTTGATTTATCTACTTGAAACTAGGGATTCGTGTAATCTAGCTTTAGTCAATGTGCAAGGTGTCCGTTGGTTATGTTTGTTACTGTGGTCAAGTTTGGCTTAGCTTCAGATTTTGCAAAAAGAAAAGTGATTCTTGGGAATTGAGTCCAACGGGAGGGGTTCTCAGTTGTGAGGCTACCTTAGGCTCAAAATGGATATAAACGAAAAAAAGGGATACCCTTATTGTATCAATTAAAGTAAAAAATTATTGATTTATACTACCCAAAAATATACTAGTGTTAGTATAACTTTTAAATAACCTCATTACCGAAATTTAACCCTAACTAAAAAAATAAATAAAAAACCAAACCAATAACTAATACAAAGCAAGAATCTTAAAAAGAACGAAATAGTATTTCTTAGAATTTTTAAATATTACTATTTATGAAGATTTTAGTTGGAATATGGTTAATAATTCTATAAAGATGGAGGTTATTATTGGAAAGACAATAAATTAACCAATATTTGATAGAATCACTTTTGGCAAAAACGGGTCATAGACTCATAGCTGAGCCTGCCTAATTCAATTTTCTGTATTTTTGCAGCTAAACATGCTCAAAATTAATATTGAACTCCAAAGGTGATTCTAAGCCTCCAAAATGCAGTGCCAAACTTTCCATTACTCCCATCCATTTCAGGTTTCAGTTAAAGACGGCTACTTTTCTTTTAGGATTGTCTGTGCCAAAAGCCTTGTTTTTGTAGCTTAAGCGTGTAATTTACACGATATTCTTAGTTTACATTTCATATGCAAAACAAATAAACTTATTATGGGTCTTGCTAACAAGTGCCCTTGTCGCACTAGCTAAGAATCCTGATGTGGAAATGTTTTGCTTTGAAATGCACCAATTCATTGGTTCATCTTTCCAACACATTGGTAATTGTTTTAACGTCACCCCTCCTTCACCATCCATGAGGGAAACAAAAAAAAGAGTAAAGGGCTCCTTTTTTCCTTTTTGTCACAACCCAAATAAAAATTGTATTTCCTAATTTGGAATTAAGTAAAGTGTAATGATTCTTAAATTACCTTTACTATGTTAAGTGACAAGCGTAGTTAAGTCCTCGAAATAGTATCAAATAAATTGAAGATAGAGATGAAATCATGAGAGGTTAGTTTGAAATGGTGGTTAGAGTCTGCTTCATTTGATGATTATGTAGGGAGTACAGATCTTTAGCCACTAATATGCTGATCACAAGTTGGACCTTGCTCACTTTTGGTTGTGCCCGACTAATAGTCATAGTTGTCAAAGTCGAGAGACGCCAAAAAGGCGATAGGTCTAAATTTGAGGCAAGAGGCAAGACGCTCACGGAAAAAATACTAAGGAAAAATACATATAAGTATATAACTTAACAAATATCAACAAAACATGTTATAAGTGAGCATGATACATGAAACTAAGTGTTGGAAAACTAGTGTTTTTAAGTGAAGTAAATTGGGGCTTTGAGGCACTAATTTATTTTAGAGTCATTTATGTTTTTTTTTAGTACTTTTGTGAGTCATTTATGTAATGACTAGGGTAATTGTGGAATTATGTTCTTCTCCATGAATACATAAGAATACTATATTTATTTGTCCAATTCGGATTTCGGATGAATAAGTTATAGAGGTTTAAAGTATGGCATTGGAAGTGGGTTATCCCACATTGGAAAAATATGAAAGTTTTGAATGGTTTATATACAAAGGCTCCCTTGTGTTGGGTAAGCTTGTATAGAAAGAACTATCCCTCCCGCGCCCGTAGGGGGGGTGCGAATCAAGATCCAATTTGCTTTGGGCCGGCTTACATGTGCGGACACGAATGTCGGACCAAATTGTGCTATCTTGACTAGAAAAGTTAAATTGGGTTGACCCTAACCCTATAGGGTCAGCACTACAGGGTTGTGACCCTATAGGGCCACGGGTTAAACGGGTCATTTAAACAGACTGCTCAAATCGCAACCCTAACCCTAACCCTGTAGGGTACGGTTTAACAGGGTCAGCCCTATTAACGCATGATGTCTTATTTAAATCAAAAATTTGAAATTAAGTAACAAACATATTGACGGATAAGTGACAACGATTAACAATACGAATTAAAAACATGAAATCGAGTTTTCTTTTGAGAAAGTATCTTCTTCAACATCATTATCCATTTATCCTCTTCATCTACAATAATAAAATAACATAAAATAAATGTTGGTAAGAAGTTAATACAATCAAATATTTTAATCAAATAATAAAATATAATACTAAGGTCAAACTGTTTAGCACAGAATTTAAACGGTTTGAATTTTCCCGATCCTAACCCTTTCCGATTCCCGATTAGCAGGGTCAACCATGTGGTTCTCGGTCCTTTTAACATAGCTAATTATGTATCCAAAAATCTCATTTTGACCAATTATGGAAACTTATATGTCTTAGAATTGTAGTTACGACCATGTTTGAGTTTGACTTTCATCAAATACATTATTGATTTACCAAATGAAATAATAATATATATTACGCATTTGAATATTTGACAAATAAGTTAGGATGGTTGAGTGGTTTAAGCTACCATCCTTAAGTTCTTATCCTCCAGATACTTTGTGGGTTCGAATCCCTCTTCAAATATTTTGAGCCTTCATTTTAGCCAAAGCAAATCTTCCAGCCCGCGGGTCAGTCCTACAACAATTTGCTCGCGGCCCTACAGGGCCAGCCCGTTTATTAAACGGGTTGGGTTTTCCCAACCCTAACTAACCCTTTCATGTTTCCAGTTAATAGGGTCGACCCTACGGTTTCCGGCCTTTTTAACATCTCTAATCTTGACAAGTCCACCTTTTATTTATTTTTTGAATTCTTAAACATACAAAAAAGGCGCCAAAAATAGTTTCAATTTTTTTTTTAAGTTAAAAAACTGAAGTAAGCGCCTTTCACGCCTTTTCACCGCCTACATCGCCTCGCCTCGAACACATGATGCGCTTCAGGCTCTCCTCGCTTCAGGTGCCAAAGGCGCTCGCCTTTGACAACTAAGCTAATGGTTCCCCAATTTCTGAATTGCTGACTTCAAATTTATCATATCTTTCTTATTGGTATGTTTGAGTTTGAAGTGTTTTTTTATGGTACATTGTCTTCAAACTTCTGTTTCTTCATGGTTCCAAGCTGATATTGTTAAGTTTCCTTTGCAGTGGAGCAGCGCAAACAGCCTAATTTAAGAGGTCAACCAACTGCTGTCGTACAATACAACTCCTGGAAAGGCGGGGGCCTTATTGCTGTCAGTTATGAGGCCCGTAAATATGGGGTGAAACGGTAAATGTAATTTCTTTCTTAATATTCTGAGCAAATTTTCCCTTGATAACTAGATTATCTTTGAGTTGTAATCCTGTAGATCTTGTATGCTTTAAAGTTCCATGCGAGGTGATGATGCTAAGGAAGTATGTCCAGAAATTCAGCTTGTTCGAGTACCAGAGGCCCGTGGTAAAGCTGACTTGAGCATATATCGAAATGCTGGTTCAGAGGTAGTATGAAGTCAAAATATCGTCTTAAATTAGTTCGGTAAATATTATAATGTGGTCTTCACTAAAAAAAGTCGAGTAATTGACTTTGATTACACTTCCAGGTTGTTTCCATACTTTCAAGGAAAGGTCGATGCGAGCGCGCTTCTATCGATGAGGTGTATCTAGATCTAACTGATGCCGCCGAGACAATGTTGGAAGAAACTCCTCCAACGAGCCTGGAAATGATTGATGAAGAAGTTCTAAAATCACATGTTTTGGGCCTTAGTATGGTAAGAGAAGTATGCTTTGCCAAATTTCAGTCCTCCTTAGGACATCAATGCCTACCTAACAAGATGCCAATGCAACACTGCTGTTAAATGCATTGATATTATTTTTTTAATCATGGTTTGCATTTCTGAATTAAATTATGGTCTTACAATGTCTGATAAAGAAAATTCCAAGCTTTTGTGCATCATATCTTGAAGATATCTTCTCATTTGGCATTTCTACTTGCTGGAAGTTGTTTCACCTTTCTGTTGCATAATGTGAACCTAAAAGATGTGATGTGGATCGCACGAATTTTTTTGTCTTGTATTTTTGCCTTATGTTATTGTCTCTACAAACACACACACCTCATACGCACACACGTGTATGTGTGTAAATAAAAGATTGTGAATCTCGGAGGAGAACAATATACAAATTTGTGATAGAAAGTGTTCAGTTAAAATTTAATACTCCTTAGTTCTTAGAGAAAACCTATAACTTAGTTCTTAAAGTGAAATGAATAGTTAAAGTGATTTTTTAATTGACAAAATGTAATGGTGATATGCTTAGACACTTTTCAAAAAAATGGTGATATGCTTAGATACCTTAAAGATGGAAATACTTGGAGAATTTTAACTGATCTTGGGCTACCTTTTCTGTCTCATGAGTGCATAGTAAGATTGTTCAAAAGAAGTTCCTTCTCTGGTTCACTGGTATTACCTTGTTCTTCATTTTCTTAGTGTTCATTAGCCAAACAATTTTATGTTTTAGGGTGATAAAATTCATGACTCGAACAATCAAAGTGACCAAAGCCCATCCATCGAATACACTTAAGACTAGAATCTCATTTTAACATCTTTCTTGGATATGGAGCCAAAGGATCAAAAGACTGCTTAATGCTCCCATTCAAGACAGTTTTGCCAGTGTTCCTATAAGGCTTCTATGGGAAGAAGAGTTTTCACCCCTTCTTCAGACATGGTAAATTGTTGGGCTGAGCTGGTTAGAAGAATCATTGGAACTACAAAGTCCTTGCCGACCTCAAAAAAATAATCTCAGAACAGTGAGCAAAATTGTGAATGCTTAGGAACACTTTTGATACGTGACCAAACCTCCCAAATCAACAAACTGATCAATGACAATTCGGGCAGCTAGGGGCTGGCCGAAACCTCTCAAAACAGTCCACAAACTTACGAATTCAAACAAACAAAAAGAAGATAGATCGGACTCACCGGATAGGCTTCACTCACCCAACGTAAAGAAATCCGTTTGATTAATTTTTCCTAGGCTTCACTCACCTTGGTAGTAGAAATCGGTTATGAAGAACAAACCGTGTTCTTTAGCTTTTTCTCTAAACGTGAAATCTGCCCTATTAATTTTAAACGACGCCTTATAAAGGCTTACAAGAAATTAACTAATTAAATCTAGATAAAACCAAAAGGAATTCCTAACTTACTAGGAAAGAAAAGACCTAATCTAATAGTCCTTTTAGGACTTTATTACAGCAGATTTCTAAAGCCCTAGTCTAAGTAAATCCTTGAGTCTCAAGGATTGGTGAAACCGATCCCCCTTGTAACAAGGCTGCCTCCTTGAACCCTCCTTGCATGCCGCGCCATGCAAGCCCTTGAGCATCCTCGTTGGTTCCTCCTTTCCGTGAGCCCAACCCGACCATCCTTCTAAGCCCTTGATTATCGTGGTCCATGTTGGTACCTTCCTTCATAAAACAGCCCCATCCCATGCACTTGTGAAGCCTAAACCTTTTAGCCTTGATCCATTTAGCCGTGCCTTCTTTGACTATCCCTAGTCCGTCTTGCATCCCACTACTATTAAACCCAACAATGTCTAGAGCCCACTTGATTTTGTCACTCCAGCCCGTGCCCTCCTTTCCTTCCTTTTCCAGCCTGGTTTTACTCCCCCAAACTGCTTCCCTTTGGCTAAGGGTGCAACAACCATTGACTGTCCTTGGACCTACTTCCCCCATGGAGTTGTTGACCTCCCTATCCGTATCAACTTTTTACAACGTTATACTTACTAAGCTTTCTAGAAAGGAATCCTGAAACCATGCTAGAGACATACTGTCCAACGAACACCTTAACCATTTCAGTTCATTGGTTTGTATATTCACTGTAACCGTGTTGTTACCTTAATCTCTTTTCTCAATCAAGTTCCTCTTTACTTATGTGCTATTAAAGAGTATTACCATAGATGGGTCACGAAAAGTTCATAAAACAACATTCTGGACAATAAACTAGACCAGTCCAATATTCACTCATTGCTGCCAACTGCTGTCCTCAGTTCTATTTTCTTTCACTCTGCCACCTGCCCACAATCTCTATCTCTCTCTCTCTCTCAAACCTCAAGTCAGTTCCTTTTTAATCCTTATTATCACCATAGATATATATATATACACACATGCAGTATACACACATACATTTATAAATATTGTAAATTGGGATTCTTCAAGTCTTTTCATTTTCTAATATTGCTTAAGATGGCAAGGGCACTCGGGCAAAGACCTTGAAGTCCTTGGTTCGAATCCCCACACCAACAATGGGTCACACTTACCTATCAATTTTTATTTTTATTTTTTGTATATTTGAAGAATCTTATTTGGAGATTATGATATTTTTTTCATTTAATTGTTTATTTAAATTAATAAAAAATTTGTGACAACTTTCAAAGTGGTTGTTACTTGTTATTATGACTTGTAAACTACTGTTGGGGAGTAAGGAGTTGATCAAATTGGGGGATATTCAATCTTAAAGTTTGAAGTTAATATCCAAATAGTATTTACATATTTGTTCAAATTAGTGGGGTTTTGATATTGATGTGATTAAATATATAATTTGAGGCCATACTTCTTCATTTCTTGTTGTATTTCATTTACCACCCCTGTATTAAATGTGGATTATTTTTCTACCTTTTTTTTGTATTTTCATTATATTATCCTTAACAAGATTTACTTATCAAAAAATATATATACTGACTACCTGAAAATTTTCCACTGGAATTATCATACATGTGATTTAGCATGCCTATAAATCTCACTCTAGCTCCTTTTAATGCTCACCAAATTATTCATACCTGTAACTAGCCATCTTTTTTTTTTTTTGATAAGTAAGGATTAGTATAAAACAAGTGTCAAAACAGGTGACTTGTAATTAGCTGTCTTAAAGTCAAATGAAAGCCATTGCATATGTCATTTCCTCTGTATATATTTGCATTGATCTTCAAGAAGTCACGGTTGGTATTTCCTTTAGGGCCTTTAGTTATGGCACCGTTGAAGTGATTCATGGAGAGATCAACTAGAATGTCCAAGTAGTCTTAGTCTATATAATTTTTCTTTCAATATGTGGGCATTTCCAAGACTAACCTTATTAACAAGAAACTGTAGATGTTATCCGTAGTTGACTGTTGACCTCTCAGGCATGTGCATTTATACTGTTGTGTCAAATTATCATATCTTAGTTTATTGGAGGTGCAGAGCATGCCGCATGCATGTTAAGACGCTAACATCCAATTGAAAAATGAAAGCTTGCTACATTATAGATTATATCAGGCCAAGCACTCATAAGCTACTTGATTTTAAGTTTTGATCCCATACTTAAATATGGTATGAGAGCAGGATCTTGCACATGTGCTAGGCCCAATAATCCACGTTCTTGCTTGGTGTGTCACAAAGGTGTATGTACACGTGTAATCCTGACTCCACAAGAGAGAGTGGATTGGGATATAATCCCCTACCGAAAAATTAAGGCCTTTCCACTTAATATATAAGATTGTAGGTCAAACAAACTTAAGTCATTTGAATTTCATTGAATAAACATATACAACAGTCCTCTTTATTAACAAAGAATTGTTAACTACTTTCACCTGTCAATTGGAGCAATGAAGGTATAGGCACCTATGTACCATAAGGGCCCAAAATCCATATGTTGCAGAATCTGCTTTATTTGAAAGGAAATCCCAAATAGGAATAAGGAAGGGACTTTATCTTGATTGGTCACCAATGAGCCATCCATTTAATTCTGTACCTGGGTGCTGGAGTGAACTTGTGCTCATGCCAACCTACAGTTGTAATAGTGATTTAATATTCAAGATCTATTATAAACACCCCAATGTGCTCCGTTTCTTTACGAAATTTTATGTTGTTTAAATGAGCCACAGAAATTGTGGATCTTTCTCTTAGCCCCTTTAGGTATTCACGAAAGCAAGTGATAGGTGCAGATGTAAGTTCAATACTTGTTATTTAGGATGAAAGCTGCTATCCTCGGTACGCTTCGATGACTAATATGGCATATTTCTATCCGGTGGAGCAATATGTGATAAAAATAATTGTTTATCCCTTCTGGTTATGTACCCATTTTGGGATTTTACAATAGCTGTTGTACTGAAATTGGTCTTTGGTTCAGAACGGAAGCGATGATAAAGAAAGCGTGAGGCAGTGGCTCTGTAGGAGTGATGCTGATCACCGTGATAAGTTGTTAGCATGTGGGGCCTTTATTGTTGCAGAGCTTAGATTCCAAGTCCTAAAGGAATCTGAGTTTACTTGTTCTGCAGGCATTGCTCATAATAAAGTACGAATGGGGGCTTAAACTTTTTCAGTCTTTGCAATGACAATCAAATCATTAACTTGGTTTCATGGCATTTAGCTTATTCACTAATGTGTTTGCAGATGCTGGCCAAACTAGCAAGTGGTATGAATAAACCTGCACAACAGACTGTTGTTCCCTTCTCATCTGTGAAGGGGCTGCTGGAATCTTTACCTATAAAGAAAATGTAAGTTGGTGCTGCAGATGTCACTTTACTATGTATCATTTAAAGGGATACACTATATGTGATGTGCTTAGGTGACATTAATCTCAGGAAACAGCTTGGTGGGAAGCTTGGCAGTTCCTTGCAAGTAGACCTTGGTGTCAACACTGTGGGGGATCTATTACAGTTTTCAGAAGAGAGGCTACAAGATCGTTATGGTGTCAATACCGGGTTAAATTTTCATCACTAAAAATACATTAACTTCGTAGTGTCTGAATATCAAATATTTAAGAATTAAGCATGCATAACCGGATTTTAGCATCATGGAAGTATAGGTTTTCCAGTCTCCAAAACTATTTTAATATTAACCTGTTCAAAAAACTCCAGCAATCTTACACGATGGCTGTTATTTTCTGGTAAAGTTTATTTTGCCTTCTACTAAATATTACTTGTGCCCTCTAGTAAAGTATAGGAAAGATTTGCATTTGACAAGCCTAACATCTTGATATTGTGCTTTTGTTTCTCGATGTCTTTTTTAAGGTACATTAAAGTTATGAATTTTTTTGTATGCACGTTAGATAATTATCATGTCTTCAAAAAGAAAGAAAAAACTTAAAAATTATGGAGATTTGAAGCTTAAAAGAAATGTGACTCTCATTTTGGAACAAACCAAAATGGAAAGTATGACTCTTCTTTTTGGAGGAGCCTTTTTTAATTACTGAGAATCCTCTGTGCCTTGTTCTTTTCACTTCTCTTTTTCTCACAACTTCGCTTTAAAAAACATTTGTTTTGTATAATGAGTTTTTTATTTTTTGGGTGCTGAATAACTCCCAATTCCTATAGTACTGCAACAACTTAACTCAACTTGGCCTATCTTTACTCCTGATGTCATTGAATTTTGCCCGTCTCTTTTTCGTCTTCATGTATTGAGTTTTCAATTTTTATTCATTTTGGTGCTGACTAAATTCAATTCCTGTTGTGGGACTGGTACTTAAACAACTTCACTCAACTTTTTTGCACCATGTTGTCTATAGTTTGTTTACCATTTTCCATTAGGATGAACTTCTAAAATTTACTTTTCAAAATTATGTTAGATTTGTTTAACATATGCTGTAGAATTGTTTGTTGCATACAAATGTCAGGTTTCTAATGGTGATTCCTATTTTTACATGCACCCCAGTACTTGGCTATGGAATGTAGCAAGGGGGATCAGTGGAGAGGAGGTTGAGGGTCGCCTTCTTCCCAAAAGTCACGGTTCTGGGAAGACATTTCCTGGCCCTCGAGCCCTGAAAACTATTGATTCTGTGAGTATTTTCTCCCTATCAAGTCTAATTACTAGAACATGCCATTTCTTCTCTATTTTTTCGTTAGAATCGGAACATGGTAAGATGTTTTATTTATATATTTAATATGGAAACATAAGTAGGAGACGATGTATTGTTTTTCATATAATTTGCCTTAATAAAAACTTAATACTGGATTTAAATATTCATTCTGCAAATTGAAATAGCTGCAGTATTTTCTTTTGGTCATGCATTTTTTTCTCTTCTTTTAAATAAAGAAGAAATTCTAATGAACAGAGAGACAGAAGAATGTAGAAAGGGAACAAAAAGTCCACTAGAGAGCAAGTGGTGAAAAAAATACAAAAGAAAAGCTTATAAAACATAAGCCAAAATAGCCGTTCAAACTCTACATAAATACTAAAATTAGCAACCCCCTGGAAACTTCCTATAGTAGATCCATAAATCCTATCCTTCAAGAAATTTAGATGCAAAGGCTGGTTACTGAAAACCCCCCAATTTGCTTTCTCCAAATGCTCCATAATAGAGCAAACCCGCGAGATATCTCGAATGTCTTCTTATCTGTATCTCGATTCTCGCCAAAGGTTTGATTGAAGACAAGTTGCAATATTTTTAATCATGTGGGGTTGAAACCCATGACAAGTTGCAGTTATTTTTAATCATGTGGCGTTGAAACCCAAGACTCCTTTGATACACCAAACAGCCCACTGCACCCATTTGAGGTGCAAGTACAATGTACGGAAAGGTGATCATGTGATTTGTTTTGTGCTCATGCATTCTTTTCAGGATTCATATATACTCGACTCAACTCAGCCTTTGTATTACTGGTTGGCTACATAAATCCTTTTTCGCTATTGGGTTGGTCCAATGCATAGTCATCACACAAACTACACTCATTCATTTTTATTTTTATTTTGATAAGTTACATTCATTCATATCCTTTATAATGGTTGTCCATGATAGTTTTGGTCTTCCCCTACCTCTAATTGAAATATGCATACTCTCACACTTCCTTACTGGTGCCTTTAGTGGTCTATGTTGTATGTGTTCAAAAACTATCTTAAATGATTTACTTTAATTTATCTCCTACTGGTTTAATTTTTACAATCTCACGAATTTTTTGTTTAAAATATTATCGTTCCTAGTTTACCACTTATCCATCTTTAACATTCTCATTTTGGCCACAATGATTTTGTTAATATGTTCTTTCCACATAGTATCAGAATTTGTTCATCCTTGTTCAGTCACACTAATTGATTGGTGTCAAGTTATGCATTCCTCTTGTGGTTTTAAATTATTCTAAACAGAGTTTATTGTATATGGAGTGTACCAGATACTTGTGAATTTGAGTGGCATTGCCTTTATATTATTCATTAAGGTTCCGTTTGTTTCACGGAAATGACTTCCAGCAATTAGTTTCCGGATAATGACTTCATTCTATTTTCAGTTGTTTGGTAAATCTTATGAAAATGCGTCACAAACATTTTCAGGTGTTTGGTAAACTTTAAGAAAATGAGTTGTAATATTTGATATAAGCAAAATGAAGTATCTGTTGAGTAGAAAAACAAATGGGAAGAAGATTAAACTTGGCAAAATACTCCCAAAAATTCAAGAGTACACACCCACACGTTTTTCATGGCTGGAAATTCTTCTCCATAACAGATCCTAGGATGTTCACTCAACACACGCTCATGCAGTGCTCCATAATCAACTACAAACACAGCTTCAATTATGCACCACAGCAAATTTTCTTCTTCTTTCTCTTTCCCTGTTTCTTGCTTTCCTTTTAAAGCACAACAGACACACAATTTACACCATATATACACATGAATCTGTATCAATGAATTCAAGTACACAAATTAAAGGAAAAAAAAGTTAATACACTGATAGCGAGCACTGCCAAGGAAAACCCAGAAACTATATAAAGTGATAATACAATTTTTACCACTTTAAAACACATCTAACAAGTCAATCGCAAGTTCGATCTAAATCCATAAAACAAAATCCACTGTATAAATTAAACTTTCGAAAATCAAGAGCAACTAACGGCTAATTCAAAGGGGAAATCAAAGAATCAAAAAGAAAAATAAAACCAGATGAAGTGATTAAATAATAATGAAATTGAATTTTGTGAATAGTTTTAGTGCCGAGTAGTTTGTATGCTCCTAGTTTACAAAGGCAGCGTCACCTGTTTTGACGCCCGTTATTTTTATATACTCTTTACTTATAAAAAAATAATAGTGATGAAATTGGAAGAAAAGATTGAATCCCGTTTTAGATAAACCCCAATAATCTACAAATCGAAAAATATAAATGTTGATCTGGTGGAATATTTGTTTAAATCCTAATAGCTTTGGAGAAGGAATGGAGAAATAAAACAGAAGAGAGAGGCGTACCTGGAGTGAGAGAGACAGCTGGGAGAAAACGGTCGAAAATGACTTACGGAGGTAATGGTCCGCAAGTCATTTTACAGTGGAAAATGATTAATTTTCCATTGACCGGAAAACATTTTACGTTTGACTTATTTTCGAATGTTACCAAACACCGGAAAATGCAGAAAATATTTTCCGTAAGTCATTTTCCCCGTATCAAACGGAGCATAAATATGGAGGTTCGTTCCCTCAGTTCACTCTGTACTGACTTCTATCTGATTTATGCAAATTTTTCTCAAAAATTTCAGCTTTTGTCTTTAACCTATCCAGAATCAATGAAGAAAGATTTGAAAAGCATTACGTTCCCACAACCGCTTGACCATTAAATAGGAATCTTGTCTATGTTTCCTCCCTCTTACTGATTTGAGCTCCATATTATGGATGGAAAGGTGGAAAAGAGAATTGGTCAGTTGACTTTCAGTCTTGCTGGAACTTTTTGTTCTTCTTCTCCCACAGCAGTTAAAAGATATCCATTAGCCCAATTTCTTGATGAACACGAGGCATTTATCCCTTCACTGAATGCGGTGCGAGTCCTGGATCCTGATTCTATCAATTTTATATATATATTTTTTTTTGATAAGTAAAGTATATTATAAACTAGCGCCAAAAAGGTGGCGTGCCTTTGTACACTAGGAGTATACCCAACAATTAAAGTAAATTAAATCTATACAATAACTCTACAAAAGAAATGGAAGAGCTCGTGCTCCCCTCCACGTGGGCATCTCTGAGGAGCACCAAAAAGATATAGTGCGAAGCAAGGACTCCTTCAAAGTAGGCATCGACATTTCCACATTCTCAAAAACCCTCCTATTTCTCTCCTGCCAAATTGTCCAGCACACTCCTAGCAAAGCGGTGTCCCAACTGAAGTTTCTTCTCTTGCGCTTATACAAAGACCAACTTTGAAAGAGTTCTTTGACCGAGCACGGCATCATCCACGAGATACCAAACAGATTGAGGACCAAATCCCACAGACGCAACGGGACAATGGATCAACAAATGATTTACACTCTCATCGCTCCTTTTACACATATAGCACCATTTCACGTAGATTTTATGACGCTTTCTCAGATTGTACCCCGTCAAAATAGCTTTGTGCACTGCTTCCCAAGCAAAAAAGGCTACTCTCATGGGGGACTTGATCTCCAGATTTGCTTCCACGGGAATGTAATTCTGCCCCTATCAGAAATTTTTGCTCTTAGCCCCATTCCAAACCACCTTATCCACCTGCTGTCCCACCTTATAGGAATGCAACTTCTCGCTGAATAATAAAAAGGGTTCCACCTCCCAGTCTTGAAGGTTCCTACGGAAGACCGGGCACCACGAAATAATGTCTTCCCCAAAATTCAGAACTGAACTAATCAGACAATCCTTTTCTGTAGCTATAGCGAACAGATCTGGAAAGGAGTGAGACAGTACCTCATTGTCGCACCATCTGTCCTTCCAAAACTTGATTTCATCGCCTCTGCCAATGTCAAAGGAAATAAATCTCTCAAAATAAACCCAACCCTTTCTAATAGCCCTCCAAACACCAGTTCCGTAAGGTGAAGAGATGTCGTTTGGGAACCATAAATGATCCCCTTCACCGTATTTGCACACTACCAACCTTCTCCATAAAGTCTCCCTTTCCATCATAAATCTCCAAAGCCATTTACCCAGAAAAGTGATGTTAAACAGCTTCAAATTCTTGATGCCCAGCCCGCCTATCTTGATGATAGCACACACTTTATCCCACTTGACTAGATGATATTTATGGTCCTCAGACAACCCTTCCCAAAGGAAATCTCTTTCCAGCTTCTGTAGTCTACTTATAACAGAATTCGGGAGAATGAACAGGGACATAAAATATGTGGGAAGACCACCCTTCGAAAGCAGCAGCTTCTTCCATCCCGCCAACCGACATTCGAACCTTTCCACGACTGGATTCCACAAAGCTTTGCTCTTGTGAGGGGCCCCTAAAGGAAGGCCAAGGTAAGAAGAGGGGAGGCTTCCAACCTTACATCCGGAGAACGAAGCTAAAACATCCATATTATTAACATCCCCAACTGGTATAATCTCACTCTTGGCTATGTTGACACTGAGGCCCGAAACAACTTGAAAGAATAATAGAACTAGCCTCAAATAGTCCAATTGAGATGTATCCACATCACAGAAAATAAGAGTATCGTCCGCAAAAAGTAGATGAGAAATAGATGACTTCGAACAACTATCGCCAACCACCTTGAACCCTCTAATAAATCCCCCTTCCACTGCTTTGTCTAACATCCAGCTTATATAATATTGAAGTAGCTCATCACGGGAGAAGAAAAGAGGTTTCGGTACTTGATAATTTTAAGTTTTGTTTGAAGGATAGATTATGTACTCATAAAGGGTTCAAGTCTTACTAATACTGGTTAGCTTTGCTAAAAGCACAAGGTTAATATATGACTATCTTGCTTCTATAGGACTTATTAACACTGGTAGCTCAAGTAATGAAGTCCATCTTCACCCACTAGTTTTGCTGCTCATTCTCCAGGTTGAAAAGTGGCTGAATGAACTCTGTGAAGAACTGAGCGAACGTCTTCATTCTGACCTTGACCAGAATAAAAGAATTGCGCACACGCTGACTCTGCATGCGAACGCATACAAGGTTGTTATTATTCTTCGAATTCTAGCCTTGTTGTTTCTTACATTCTTGGTAGCTTTCATACATCTAGCAATGCATTGTTTGCAAGTTTCTTTACTGTTACTTATGAACTAAAAGACCAATGTGTTCATATGGTTAATCATGTTCTATCTTGCAGTCCACTGACTCAGATTCACACAAAAAGTTTCCTTCTAAATCATGTCCTTTGAGGTATGGGACAGCCAAAATTCAAGAAGATGCTTTCAACTTATTTCAAGCTGGCTTACGCGAATATCTCGACTCCTACCATAATCTGCGGGGAAATCAATGCAGTGGTTGGAGAATCACTGGTCTTTCTGTTTCAGCCAGTAAAATAGTCACTATACCATCGGTAAGCTTGCACCTTTCTCCTTACGATGTTTTTAGCCAAAGAAGTTCAACTTGGTTGGCTTTTAGCATGATATGACGCCCATGAGTCCTGGGAATAGAACCATACAAACAGTACATCATCAGCTTGCCATCAACTTGCTGTGTAATTGAACTATTACCATCTCAATCAAATAAGAGTATCTCACTAGTCTTTTGTTTGCTCTCTGTCTCCCCATTTAAATTTATGCATGTCTTTTGGTATATAATGCTGCAATTTGTAATATCTGATGACAAATTAAGCAAGTTCTAGTCTTGGAATTTGGAAAGCAATGAAGCTGGCACTAATGCCGATTTTATGCTAGTAGTATTTGCTTTGCCACAAATATGTTTAATGAGTAGTTGATTTGAGACTTTAGCTCTCTGTAAGTCAATTACAGTGATGAAAGATTCCTCTGTTCCCCATCCCATTCTCTCTCTCTCTCTCTCTCTCTCTCTCACGTACACACACACACACACAAAGGAAAATAGAAATAAAGAAAGCTGTTTTAAGAAGTTACATACTTCTTGAGTTTCCGTAGTGTCTTTCCATATGGAACTTAAGCATAACTTTCGTCCACTACATTTACAAGTATTTTGTGAATTCTTATGACAGGGAACAAGCTCAATCACAAAATACTTCCATGGTCAAGCTCAGTTTCAATCTTTATCTAAACAATCAGATGATAAATTCATAGCTGAAGCTGCACCTTTTTCATCTTCAAGTACTATTATAATCTCCTAGCAGTTCTTTAACATGTTTCTGGTTTTGTAGCTTTATACATATTTTCTAACAATACTAATAAGTTGGTTCATTATTTTTGGAGGTGTAGGCCATTCAGAATCACGTCCAACAGAGCTACAAACAGAATGCGGTGGTGAAGATAGTTTTATCAAGCATGACATGCCAAATATTGATTGGCAGGAAGTGAAGATAAATACGTGCAACAATGAGGTTTGGATATGCGTGATCTTTTTCTTTTGATGGGTAGGAAGATATTAGTCTAAAAATTTAGCCAGTTACAATGTCCTCAATATTGAATCTTTCTCGTAATGAAAGTAAAGATGATTCTGGAAGTGCTAAAACAAGAAGATAAAAATCATACTAGACAAGCTAGAGAGTCTATATCTTTTAGATTTGTAGATGTTTGGACTCATGAAATTCTGTTAAATTGTCAGTGCTCATTGTTTACACATGCTAACAAAAGAAATGTAGCCTTTGTTGTGTGAAGGCATGATTGTTAGTTGTTACAGAATGACAGAATGTATATGCTAAGATGCAGTTTTTGATGGATGCCATGTGTCATGTATCACAATGAGCAGTGTATTACTTGTTTGAGTAATCACTAATCAGGGATAGATTGCAGATATCCTGTTTGACTTTCATTATTGATGTTTGTCTCTCATAATGGTTTTGAATGATGTCCTGAGAGTATATCTATGTGATGTTACTGTTTGTAGAAGATATTTTTCTTTTTTTCAATTAACATTTCAGGTGCTTTTCTGAGTATCAAAAACAGTAGACGCAAAACCTCCATCTTTGATTTAGCTCATGTAAGGGTTTAGTGGAGTCAAATGTCATGACCTTCTTCATTTTACATTTGCGAGGGAACTCTGGTCTTTCATCCTTGTGCTTTTGGGAGTCTCCAGGGAGTTGTAACAGTTAGGTTGGGTGAATAATTTATCAGAAGGCTTGGCTTAAATAAAAGGTGTTCAAGGGTTTGATTGCTGTCCCCCTTGTTTTGGTGTGTGTGTATATGGCTGTAAGGTAAATGGAGGCTATGGAGAGGATGTATTTTGGTGGTTGAGCTGTGTTTGGAAGAGAGAGAGAGAGAAATGGAGGGCAAAGAACAATCTTTTGCAAATACCTTTACTTTACAATCCTTCAGAAGAGATGTGGCCCATGCAGGCATGATTTTTCATGTTCCAAATGCCAGTCCTGTCAGCAAGATCTTTGCTAGAGAAAATCAAAAGAAACTTAACTTTTGATAATTAACATTGAGCCACTCTTTACATCTGAAAATTAATATTTACTGCGGTATTCGCAAGAGGCTCTCTAAACCTTCCTCAACTACCTCGTTCCGGTCTTACCAAATCCTGCAACTTGCTGCTTTTTTGGGCTCCATAACTACATTTGCTGTAATGTTACACTGCATTCCCTGGTTCTTGCCAATTGGTTCTGTTTGACACAGAATTAAACTGTTGTGTTAATTTCTATAGGTAAAGGCAGTTATACAATTTTGTATGTAGTTTGGTATAAGCTATTATAATTACCCCCAATACTATTTCCTGATTCCAGTAGCTTGGTATTTGTTCTTATCTTCTACTCCCTCCGTCCCGAAATAAGTGTCCCCGGTTCCTTTTTGGGATGTCCCACAATAATTACTCCCTTTCCCTTTCCAAAAAGATTCTCTAAGCAAATTGTCCACAGTACCCTTGTCAAATGTGAGATGATAAAAGATGAGGGACCCACCGATTTGACACCATTAAGGAATTAGTCAATGATATTGAAGGAAAATTATGTAAGAGTTAAGCACTTTCTTAAAACCCGTGTAATGTCAATAGGGAACTCTTATTTTGGGACGGAGGGAGTAATATATATCTTGTTTTTGTTTTCTCCATGATTGATGTTTCTTTGAGGTTGTCTTGAAGGGCTTCATATCCTTGAAGCATGGGGAAACTCGAACATCAAATGAACATACAGTAACATGGAACCATAAAATCAGCTCTAAATATGGACTCACCATTTGATCTACAGGCTGCGGCTAATTATCTGGATATATTACAACAATGATGACCTGAATGCATTTTAGTTTTCGTGATCTGCATATGTTATTTCATTGTAGAAAAGATGTTTATTAGTGAAATTTGTTTATGACCAGGATCAGCCTTGCTCTTCATACAAGCAGGCCACGAATGACTTCAGAGAAATTTTACCATTGCCATCCGCAGGTTATTTTCTTGTTGCACTGGCTGTAGTTCTCTCTCTCTCTCTCATGTTTTTCTTTTCCTCTTTGTTCACCTAATCATTTGGGGCACCTGCTTATTTGGGAGCAGATAGCAGTTTGGTGCTGAAGCAGACTGAGGCACACTGGGAGGAAACAAGGATCAAGCATGCCATGAATGGAGTGAGATCACAGGAGAGGAAAAGAAAGAAATTGGAAGAAAAGGTGTCTTTTGGTTTAACAGAATTATTGCTGATTTCTGCTAGTATCTTTTCTTCTTTTTTTTCCGAAAGTTATATGAACTTGTGTCCTAATCATCCTACGCAGAGATGCTTTGTACTGTACATGGTCATGGACCCCACCACAACTTTTTACCAGCTCATTAAGATAATGTTAAGGTGCATTCTCTTTGGTTGCATGCGGATTTTGCAACCGCAGGGAGGTGGAGCACAGAGCCAAAGAGGCAAAGACTAAAAAACAACGAAAATGCTAGCATGTGTTATTTTACCTGCATATAACCTAGTGTTTTGTTACTCTTGCCTACCTTGTTCTTATCTCAATTAACGGGAAATGCTCTTCTGCCACTCCTTATAATTCAAGCTAATTGCTTTACCTAGAAAGAGTGTCCAGCGTGAGTTTGGCGTATGCCTTTGCCACATGGAATTTCACTCTGGCTTTAATTTCTAAAGCAATATATTTTTAGTAAGCTAGTAAAAGCTTCCCTGATATGATTCTTGTAATCCCTCCGTTCCGGGCAAAGAGTCCACCATACTATTTTGGGATGTTCCACTTTTAGAGTTCACTTTCAAAAAATTATTTAATATCTCCATAACATTTTAATTTTACCTTCCACATTTGATATTAACATATTATGACCAACTTTAATGCCTATTATATATCCTTTAATAGTTAAGACTTTTCAAACATGGACTCTTTGGGTGGAGAGTATGTTAGTGGATTGGAATGTAAGTCTGAATTTATAGATCTATTGTCACCCCTGTTGCGCTTCATTATTACTGGTTGCAAAGTATGACCCCAGAGCAATAATTTACTAGTAGAACAACATTTGTGTCCAGCGTGAGTTTGGCGTATGCCTTTGCCACATGGAATTTCACTCTGGCTTTAATTTCTAAAGCAATATATTTTTAGTAAGCTAGTAAAAGCTTCCCTGATATGATTCTTGTAATCTCTCCGTTCCGGGCAAAGAGTCCACCATACTATTTTGGGATATTCCACTTTTAGAGTCCACTTTAAAAAATTATTTAATATCTCCATAACATTTTAATTTTATTTTCCACATTTGATATTAACATATTATGACCAACTTTAATGCCTATTATATATTCCTTAATAATTAAGACTTTTCAAACATGGACTCTTTGGGTGGAGAGTATGTTACTGGATTGGAATATAAGTCTGAATTTATAGATCTATTGTCACCCCTGTTGCGCTTCATTATTACTGGTTGCAAAGTATGACCCCAGAGCAATAATTTACTAGTAGAACAACATTTGTGGACCTTGGTCAAGGCTCTGTTACTTTGGTTTAATGTCGCGGCTTCATTGTTGCATTGTACGTAGATATTATTTTGTTGAAAAGCTGTTCCATCCGTACAGGACACCTAGCTTCGATGATAACTTTTGCATTTATTTTGTTGCTTCATCAAAAAAATGACCTTCAGTCAGAAGTCAGATGTTGTCAAGAGTCAACCTCATATTATTTTATCCTGATAAGTTACTGGTTTTTCATTGTGGTTGTTTTGCGTGTACTAGATAACTTTTTGCCCTTTCACATTTTGATGGAATCACCCAAAAAAAAGTTGTATGTATTTTTTGTGTGAATGACCTCCCCTACTCTTGGTTTAACTGCGCAAACTGAACCGTCTAATTAACTGTTGAAATGGAATATTAAGGACAAATCCATCTGGCCCTGGAGACTCATTATAGTCTCAGCTGTACTATTTGTTGAGCATTACATAAACACTATTTTAGCCAGCAAGTACTTGATGTGGAAGAAAAGATTGTAATTCGTTCACCAGAAAGTCATCCATTATTTTACAATGGATACTACTATGCCCTAAAAGTCGGTTTTACTTTGGGATGTCTCAGGAGTATTCCACGTCGAGCAAAAATGTGATCAGCAGTTGACTGATCATAAGAACATCACTTTCATTTTTCTTTTCTTTTCCCTTTGCAAGAAATATGATGCCCAGAAATTTAGTTGCAAGTGTGCAAATACGGTCAATGAGTCCTCTAGCAGCCGAAAATTGTAGACTTGGGAGTTGTTAGTTTGAATACTAATACTTGATTCATTTGGCAGGGAACCCCTTCTATCCGTAGATTCTTTCAAAATCAAGACTCTTGCTCTTCGTCTATGCAGGATCATTCTAATACTACTGGCCAAAGAACAAAACCTTCTGTATCAGGTATATTCATAGATTTTCCATTGATTGAAAACCATTGTAAATGCTACCTACTTTGTTCCTTCTCCTTTCCTCATGTTGAACCCTTTTCCTCAATTAATGGTAATGACAGTCGGTAACTACAGGGAAACCGCCTCAAGAAGCCTTGTGCAAAGAGAGTGGGACCTTAACTGGTGCTCACAATTTGAATCAACAAGATGGACCTTCGCAGAGAACAGAAGCATGGAGGTACAAGATTAATGAAATAGACCCAGCTGTTGTTAACGAGTTGCCTCTGGAAATACAGGCAGAGGTGCGGGCTTGGCTCCGGCCTCAGGAACAGGCCAATAATAATAATACGGTGAAACGAGGTTCTAGTATTGCTCATTATTTCTTACCCAACATCAGCAACTCCCAGTCCCAGTCCCAGTCCCAGTCCCAGAGCAGTACTAAGTGAGACAACCTATTCACAGAGACGAGACATCTTATGTCATTCCCAGATTAATTATTCTTGTTATGAGAATGTATAGTTGGATTAGTAATCACATGTGGAATAGTAGTTGTTTGATTAACCAATATGCACGAGTTGTATTAGTTGCATGAGTTACAAGGTTAATGTGAGTTGAAGTATGATGATACTTATTGATCATTTGTCGTACTTACATACTATATGTGTATACTTGTAGCATTGTTAGTAAAGAGAATTTTATCATTTGTTGATGATTTAATTTGTGAGTAAAATATGCTTGTTGGTTACCGAGTATAGACCTAACTACTATCGACGTATGTATTGTCGTTGTGAGTACTAATATATTGCCTTCATATGAGTATGCTTAGTAAACATGCTTTGTTGTAAGTAAAATTGTAGTTTATGAAAGTAATAGATGTTCTTATTGGATATAGTTGTTTTTGATCATCAACATGTGTATGTACATTAGTAGTAAGAGTAAGTTGCTTAGTATATTGCATGGTAAGATCTTGATTTTCATTACCTAATGATTATGCCATGTTTAAATTGTTACATTATTGTATGAGACTGTATCGAAGGATGCTTAAAATTTTACTTATGAACCTTTGCATCTTTTCCACGGAAGCTTTTGAAGCTAATTCAGTAGGTACCCTGAATTGGTGACTAAATGATATTCGTCGATGACCTAGGATTGGTAGGAAGTAGGCTAGAAATTTACTAAACCTCTTACCTAAGGGAATGAACAAAAATGGAATGAATTTTCAATCAATGCTATTATGTGCTCTTATGTGTTTTAATCGCGGTTAGGAAATCGCGAGTGTGATAGAATGTTGACATGCTTGTGTTAAGAGTGTGTTGTGGAAACGCCTTCTTTTCGTTGTGAGTTGCTCTATAGTCAAACTCTGTTTGTTGCAATTTATTTTGAATCTTTGTTGTTTAAATTTCATGTCGTGGCACCGAAGCAAATAGTTTCGGAAAATTTATGTTTAGAATGTTTTATGAATATACTCTTGTGATATGTTAAGAATTCATGTGGTTAATTAATATAGTGGAAATTGTGAGTTCTTTTGTGACTCAAGGTTGAGTCATGTGAGTTTTGATCTTTGTGTGCTTGGTATAGCTATTGTTATGGTAGACTCGAATATTTGAGTCTAAGTTGATGTTATTGAGCTAGAGTTTTACATTTGGAGATGAGAGACACCGTAACCGTTGTCTCGATGTATTTGTGGTTGGGTGATGACCTAACGTTGGATTGTGTTGCGGCTTAGAATTCGGGACGAATTCTTTTTATGAGGGAGAGGATGTAAAACCCTGATTCCTTGTATAATTGACTTTCGTGCTATGCTTGCATTTCTTTCTTTTACTGTGCATGGCTTGATTTGTGAGAGAGTCTAGATGTGTGCGAGTAACCACATTAAGACCAAAACACTATTAATATATGTCACATAGTTGTTGACTTGTTAAAGTCACAAGTCGTAACTTCGACGTTAGTCGGAATGTGACTCGGTTGAGAGTTTGCGTGTGTTGTGACCTCGATTGAACCCTAGGTCCTAGCTTGATTGTTTTTCATTTGTGTAGACACAATCTAGTTTATGATAGAAGTGTTCTTGGAATGATTATGTGTTTAGGGCGATCGTTGCATAGCTTTCGTCTTCGTTTGATTGGTTGGGATCGAGTTACGTTAGCGTCTCGTCCTTTGGAGTATGGATACTCTTGATCATCGTTCAACTTCTTAGAAGTATTCAAGCCTCTTCATTAGCCTATTGACTTGCTTTAAGTCTCATATTATTTCTCGTATGATCGCTAGTTCATTCGTCGTTTCGTTAGCACGTTGTTGTGCCTTGTTTTAGTTTCGCTCCAGGTTGTCTTGGGAGTTGTTTGTGTGTGTTTCGTGGGAGTTCTAGACCTACTTTGAATAAGGTTTGAGCCTTTTTTGGTTTGGTTATGTGTTTGGGGTCCTTTGGGGTTGATTCTTAGATCATTTAGCATAAATGGGGCTTGCGGTCACAATTTGAAGACCATGAGCATGTGGTCGCATGGTGTGGGGACCATGCGAAACAACATTTGACTGGTTTGATTTTTAGACCTAATTACCTATCCTACCCTTACTAAAACCTATCCTAATCACTCCCTAAACCTTCCTAAATGATTATAATCCTATCCTAACTTGGTTGCACAATCTTAATGGTGTTTAAGTGGGTGTATTAGAGAGAATTAAGGGTTCAAAATCATATTAAAACCTACCACATGGTTTGGATACTTGTCCCACTCAATGTTTGTCTTCAATATAAGCCACAACCAACCATTTGAACCTCATTTGCTGCCTTCTCTCCCAAAAAACGTGTAACACCCCGGATTCTTGCATGTGCATTGTGTGCTTGCCTTCATGTTTTCTTGTTGATTGTGAGCATGTTTACTTAGTTTATAAATGTTTTAGAATCATTCATAAGTCATTCTTGAAGCTCTTAACATGTTTAGAATCATGTATGCTTGTTTGTTGAATCGCCGGTTTGATTGCCTTGGTTTGGCCTTAGCGATTTTCCCCTCGTTGCTCGTTTTGCTTCTATTTCGTCGTGCGAAGTGTTCGTTGAGTTCTCGTCTTTGTATTCAGGTCATAACCATGTTTAAACAAGCCTTTTCCATGACCAAGTTATCCTAGTTTGATTGGTGTTTGATTCGTTAACCATTCGTCGCATGATTCGAGCCTTGTTCTACCTTGTTCCGGTTGTCGTTCGGGTGTGTTTCCGACTTGTTTTGAGTTGGGTTAGACCTTAGAATGATTGCCCATAAGTTTGGGACCATTTAGGACATGTTTAGACCAAGTTCAAGGGTTGAACGAGGCGGCCGAATCGGATTTTGAGCACTAGCCCGCCTCAAAAGCTGAGAGCATTTCAAATTCAGCCCAAGCCTCAGAAGTTGAGGCGCCCGCCTGGCTCTGGGTGAGGCGCCCGCCTCAAATACTGGATCCACCTACGGAATTTTCTCTTGCAATCTGATGTGTGACCAATTGGACCCTTAAACCCCATCCTAATTGACCCTAAACCTCCCTAACCCTCCTCACTTATGTCCTAACATCTCTAACTAGTTTTAAGGAAGGATTAAGAGAGTTTTGTTGATCATTTAAACCACAAAAATCAGATTTTAAAAGAGACCACAACATCATGACACTTGTCCCACTCAATTTCTAGACCAATATAAGCCATATCTTCAGATTTTGACCTTCATTTCTCTCCCTCACTCTCCAAAAACTGGATTCATCCTCTCTCAAGCTCTCCCATGGCTTCTTGAAGCTATTCTCTTGGTCTTCCTACATCCCTTCTCCATTTGCTCAAGCCACCTTCATCAAAAGTGTAGAGCTCGAAGAGTAGATCATTTCCAACCGATCAATCTTCTCATTTGCTTCCTTTGGTGTAGAACACAAGTAAGTTACTCTTCTTCTTCTTCTCTTTAGTTCTCATTGACCCTAAGGAAACAAAGCTTATGATGATTGAGGTCAATGAGGACACTTATATGCTTCCTATGCTCTCTTCTTGTATTTTGAAAATATGAACTTGCTAGGAGCATGTATAGGATGATTTCTGGCCTATGAAGGTTTACAATACTCTTTCATCTTGTCTATTTAAGGTTTTGAACATGTTAGAAACATGTATTATATATGTTGCTTGAATAAGTGCAATATGTGAATGCCCTAATTTGAGCCTACATTGTATGTTGTTAAGTTGTTATGTGTTCTATCCTCAAAGTTGAACTCTATGATGTATATGAATCACATTGCAATGCCTTGGTGAATTTACAACCTTGTTGAACTTAGAGATGACCTAGGTTGGGTTATGAAGCACATAGCTTCAATTTCTCCAAAATTGGGAATTTAGAGTAAAGACTTAACGGGGTCGACTCTAGGGAAGATTTGAACATGTTGAACTCTAATTTCAATCCCTACGAAGTTTGGATACCGTTTGATTTGGTTTACTCAAATATGAGCTTGGTTTAGTTGTTTACAACAAGTTGTTATGAAAGATTGGTTTTGAGCAATTAATTGCCTTGACATGTTTTATGGTAGAGATTAATACCCTACTTGGTTGGTCGAGTTCGCTCTTGTCGAATTCGATCCTTAATTGGTTTAAGTCAAGTAAACATCTACTTGTGCATCACATTGAGTCCAGCTGACATTATTTGGTTTGTTTATTAAGTCAGGGTGGGACGATGCATCGCCTTCACGAATTGTGGGATTCGTGCTCGCTATGGATCGCCGCACCTGGGACCTCACACACACCTCCATTGTTGGCCGCAATGGGGAAGTAGCCCCTTTGCCGTATCAATACGTGCTGCATTGGCTTGCTATCTAGATTGAGTAGGTTCTCGATAAAAGTCGATGTAATCACCGAGCATCGATGTGGCACGATCCAGTATAATAAAGTTTATTGCAGGAGCTAAGAAGCGGCCGTGACTATAACATATCCTACTTGTATGATTTATTTTCCCGCACTTACGTGAATAATGTGCTAAGTGCTATATGATGATCATGTACCATAATTGAGATAAATGTCATGCTATAACATGAACATGCATTTTTAGTAACTTACTAAGTCTTTCGACTTACCCTATTTGTTTGTTTTGTTTCCTTAGATCCGAGCCGAGGAGACGGTCCACGATAGACTTGCTATATCACGTTTGGTCGTTGTGAGCTCAAGGTTGCTCTTTGGGACTTTTGATAGTTAGTCTTTTATTTTTGGCAAGGACGTTGGGAAGCAAGTCAAATAGACTTGACTTGGGGTTTTTGTTATTGTAGTAAACTTAATGATTTGACACTTGTAATCTTTTGTATGCTGACTTATATGTCGAGCCTGTTTATATGTTAATGGTTCGCTACAGTTTCTTCCGCTAAAGCTCTTTTAAATATTGTTGTTGTTGTTGTCTCCGGCATGTTGTGGCCGTTGAGGTTTTTATAAGCATGTGTTAAAATTGTAGGAGTAGTTGTTGGGTTCCGGCTGTAACGTCGCCGATGACTTGTTTATTTTAAGTTGTTTTTCCGGCCAAGTGTAGCCGAGTTGTTATTCGTATGCGATGTTGCGCCACATGAATTTTATAATCCTACTTGCGCATGCTTGTGTTATTGCCTATTTGGATGGCACGACTCGAGATCTCGCATTGGGGTCCGGGTTGGGCTGTCACAAAACGTGAGAGAGCTCTTCCATGGAGATTGATGGCGTTTTTTGAAGGGTTTGCTTGGGATTCCATAGCTCTACTTGTCCATTCTTCAAGCCGAGACCGTAGAATCAAAGAGCTTCTCGAGTAGTCTTCTTCCCTCCGATTGTATTTTGGTTTTCTTTATTTGTGTGAAGGTTGAAGGTAAGCTACTACTTCTCTTTCTTTTGGATTTTTGGCTCATTGACCCTAAGGAAAACAAACTATGTGCTATGTGTGGTCAATGATTACTTTTGATACTTGAAATGCTATATATGCCTACATTTTGTATCTTGTTGTATGGACTTGCTAGAGCCATGATTAGGTTGATTTTTATGTGTTGTAAATTAAGTAAATCAATTTCATCTTGTATGTTTAGAGCTTGAGAGCATGTTAGATGAATTTCTATCTTGGACTACATGCTAAAAAATGTGATGATTAGCACTAAATGTCAAGTGTTGACTTATGAAACATATTTGGGGGTTTTGTTGAGTATGTATGGATTAACATGAATATAGTAAAGTCCATTGTGAAGTATGCTATTAAGCTTCACCTTGTGTGTTTAGACCGTTGAGCATGCTAGCTAAGTGTATGCCTAGAATTCTATGTTTAACAAGATTCTTGTATTCTAAATGATACTTCTTGAGGTATGAAACATTGTGGGAGTTTTAGTTGGGCATTGGTGAATTTATGGGGTTACATATTGTGGTATGATTAAGACTTGTGATCATGCTAGATAAATTTCCATCTTGGATTACATGCTTGGAATATGATTAATTGCTCTAAATGACATACATTAATCTATGGATTGAAGTTGGAGTTTTGAAAGGTTATTATGGGTTGTTAACCTCAAGAACTTAGCAATGAACACTAGGTCATGATTATAGAAGGGTAATGTTGCATATAGCTTCCATGCCCTAGAAAATTGAATGTATAGAAATGACTCAACGGAGTCGGCTATTGGATTAATATGACTATAGAGAACTACATACTTAAGTCCTAAAAAATATGGGGTTCGTTTGATAGAGGTCAAGCCTCCGAGCATTTTAGGTGTATGAAGAACACTTGAGTATTAGAGACTTGATATTATTGCTCTAATGTGATTATGTGTTAGTTAGCAATGAAATGCATTACTATGTGATTGTAGAGTAAATACCAAATTGATTGGATTTGTGTGCTCTTTCGTAGTCTTCCATTAATTGAGCATTTGAGTATACATTACATGTGATTGCGTTTGAGTCCAGCTAGCGTCGTCTTGTTTGAGTCTTTGGCGGGACGATGTATTGTCTTCACGAATTGTGGGATTCGTGATTGCATTGGATCGCCGTGCCGGGTTTGCACATACCCCTCCATCGATGGCCACGATGGGGATGTAGCTAATCATTGTTATAGTAATAAACATGATCTTGATAGCTATAGAACTCGAGTAGAGGAATGTCTTAGGGACGTCGATATCACGGAAAGGATATCAAGGACACATTAATGGTACGTGGTTTGCAGGAGCTACACGGTAGAAGCGGAAAGGAAATTATATTGTCCCTTATGTGATTTACTTTATGAGCACTTATGTAAATAATTGTGCTACGTGACTCATAAAATGATTTGCCTGAGATGATGACTGTTTGATAAATTGTTATACTAAGAATATAACATGATACTCATAATTAGGAGGGAAACCATACTCTCCTTTATATGATTTAATGTAAAAGCACTTATGTTGAATGTTGTGATACATGATTTATGGATATGATTTATGTATATTAATGGTTATTTGATGAAGTGTTATACTATGATGATAACATCTTATACATATTGGAAATGGAGATCATATTCTAGCTTATATGGATGACTTTATGAACAATTATGTAGAATGATGTTCTATGTGACTACTGATAAAATTTATCTATGTGAAGGATTATTCGATGAGATGTTATATTATGAGGATACCATGATATACATATATATTTTGCTTGAGTATAATGCCATGCCATGACATTACATTTTTAGTAGCTTACTAAGTCTTTATGACTTTTTTATTTTATTTTGTTTTCCTTAGATTCGAGCCGAACTAGTGATTCGAAAGAATCCACCGAGTCTACGATTGTGACAGCCCGACCCGGACTCCAATGCGAAATCCCAAGGTCGTGCCGTCAAGACAAGCTAAAAGACGGACAAGCACCCGCTAAGCGTAGTGGTGCGAGTCAAGAGTTGAACCAACAAACTCTAAACTGGAATGTAAAGCCATAACGGCAAAACCGAATAACCAAAAACTAAAATCTGCGGAAGCGAATCATAAGTGGGACCAAAGCCTATAATTATAAACTAAGGAATACAAGGCTGAGAGACGACTATCTCTCGACAAATCTACGACTCGCGTGACGCAACATTGCGCACGGACAACAAACCATCGGCAACCTAAGGCCGGCGAAGCAACAAGAACCCAACCTGATAAACAACAACTCTACGGCTATAACATGCCGGAGGAATAAATCAACTAAAAGAATAAGAGATTCAAATACTAACAACTAAACCAAGGACTCACGACTAAAATTGTCGGAGACAGAAATAACCATAACATAATACTAGAACATGCGAGCTAAACTTGCTCGGAAAGACAACGGAATAACTTCTAATTAAATACAACAGCTCGACCCAACAAGTCGGCTCCCAAATAAACGACAATAAAATACTAACATAACTACCCAAGTAAAGTTTACATAACTTCACATCCGTGTCTCACAAGATAATAAATACAATAATAATAAAATCTCCAAGCTTAAAGCCTGGAAGACCACCTGCTATCCAACAAGCGCCCGAAGCTGCAACGCGCACTAACGAGCTTACTGCAAAAACTAAGGAAAACAAACACACGAAATGAGTCATAATGACCCAGTAAGTTACTAAATGCAATGTATGGCATAGCATGGCGTGGCATGGCATAATGCACAAGCATGTATAAAATCATGGCATCTTTATAGCATACCAATAATAAACTTGTATTAAGTCACCAAGTAACATAAACTTCATAAACCACTTAGCACATTATCTTTCATATAAGTGCTTATAGTAAGCCACATAAGGGATAGAGAGGTTACCCAAATAGTGTCGTTGTGTTGCTCCTGCAATACACAATGTTATACTGGTTCGTGCAACATCGATGCTCTGTGAATGCATCGACTTTCATCGAGAATCATTCGATTTAGCTAGCAGCCAATGACGCACGTATTGTTACGGCAAGGGGGCTACTTCCCCATTGCGGCCCACAATGGAGGGGTGTGTGAGGTCCCAGGTACGGCGATCCATAGCGAATACGAATCTTACGATTCGTATAGGCGATGTATCGTCCTACCCTGACATAAAAACCAAATCCAAATAATGCCAGCTGGGCTTTTATGAAATGCACAAGTAGATATTTACTTACATGCTCAAACAAGAACCAAGACCGATCATAGCGGACATATCAAATCAAGTAGGACATAAAGTTCTACACACCAATTTAACAATGCACATATTTGTACATACTTAACAAATCCAACTAACTTATCAGTTTAGTCCAAGAACCACCTATTGAGGTATTCATAACCCTCAAGTCACAACCCAATCAAACGTAGCATATAAGCTCAAGAAATCACAATGTGAGGTCTACTATAGCCCTCAACTCGAGATCAAACCAAGGACTATTACTTTAGTCTAAGAACAATCATAAATCAAGACTTAGCATTTTAGCTTCACTTAACGGTACACCGGACTCAACCATAGTCGCAACCGTCATATATATTCGACTTCCTTAAAGCCAATCTCAAGGGTATCAAAACTAAGCCATAGTCATATCCTCGCAAGTGCTTTCATGTGCACGCGACCAAATTCCCTAAGAGAGAACTCATTCAAATAATCATTTCTTAAAGTAATACGAGATCATAGGTTGATCTCTAATGCTCCGTGCCCTAACGAGCACGCCCTAAATAAATCCCCAATAAGCCTCTATATCGTGGGTGTCACAAATGGGACACAATTCAAGATGCTCGGGTACTCATAATCAAAACCAACCAAACCCGAACATCGTAGGATTTTAACCTAAGGCTCACCATCATGATATTGAATCCTAAAACAACTCCATTGAGTCTTAATATCACACATCATTGAATACATATTTCATAAATCCCCAAATTAACATATCATTCACATTTATAACAATTTTCCAAAAATCATTCGGACTAGATTCCCAAGATTTAAATCCATAGAACTCAACAAAATCTTATACCCAATTTACAAATCACATAATCTCAAATAAATGGTCATACTCATATTATCTAGTGAGATCACACATCCAAATTCCCAAACTTATGCCTACTATCATAATAAACCCAAATAAATGGTAAACATGATTTCTAGCAAGCTCATAATCCTAGAAACACAAGATGAAGAGTAACAATATACTTCAATAATCATAGAAGTCATCCTACACATGCTCTTAACAAGTTCACATGCTCAAATCACAAGTTAAAAATCACACAAAGCAAGTATGTGTACTCATTGACCTCAAATAGCATAGAGTTTGTTTTCCTTAGGATCAATGAGTACAAAATCAAAGAGAGAAGAAGTAACTTACAAGTATTTTACACCCAAGAAAGCAAATGAGAAAACTAATCGGTTGGAAATGCTCCTCTCAACAAGCTCTTCAATCCTATGGCTTGGCTTCAACAATGGAGGAAGGGAGCTATGGGAACCAAGAAGAAACCTTCAAGAACTCAAGGAGGAACCATGGAGGAAGCTAATCTCGTTTTTGGAGAAGGGAGGAGAGAAATGAGAGTCAAACTCTCAGATTGTGGCTTAAAAGGGGGTTAAAATTGAGTGGGACAAGTGTCACCACAATGTGGTGTCTTAAAAATCTGATTTGGGCTTAATTAATCCACTCAATCACTCACTAATCCACCCATAAAACTTGTTAGAGATGTTAAGGTATAAGTAAGGAGGTTTAGGGAGGTTTAAGTGAGGTTTAGAAAAGGTTTAGATAGGGGGTTTGGGTGTATAAGTCGTTCAATATCAAAACAGGGGAAAAAATCCCGAAATGTGTATCTGATGTTGAGGCGGGCGCCTCAACATCCTCCAGGCGGGCGCCTCAACCTCTGAGGCCTTCTCCTGATTCAGCTCATTTTGTAATTGCTCCCAGAACTTGAGGCGGGCGCCTCACAAGGTGCCAGGCGGGCGCCTGGGCTTCTGAACCTTCAAAACTTGGTCTAAACATGTCCTAAATGGTCCCAAACTTATGGGCAACCATTCTAAGGTCTAACCCAACTCAAAACAAGTCGGAAACACACCCGAACAACTCCCGAAACAACTCGGAGCGAAACCGGGAAGGGGTGCAACAACGTGCAACCGGAACGACGAATGAACTCGCAATCGAACAAGCAATGAAAGGAGACTTTTAAGGCAAGTCTAAGGGCTAATGAAGAAGCTTAAATAATTATAGAAAGTCGAATAACAACTAGGGAAATAAGAATCCCAAAGGAGAGACGATTACACGACTCAATCCCCGAACTACGCGATAGAGACGAACGCTATCTCCAAAGCTTCCAAATCATCGATAGACTTAAGGAACACCTCCAACTTGAAGTCTAATACATCTAAACATGTTAATAAACCATCTTATAAAGGTCTAGGACCAAACCGAGGTCACGAACGCAAAACGCAAGCAAACCCTCAATCGCCGCATTCGACTATCGCCGAAGTCACGACTTGTGACTTTAGAAAGTCAACAAATATATGGAGTCTCTTAATAATGTTTTGGTCTTAACGTGGTCTCTCATACGTATCTAGACCCTCTCGCAAACCAATCATACAGTCAACAAAGGAAGAAGTGCAAGTATAGCACGCAAACCGAGCTAACGAAGGAGCGGGGTGTTACAACGATAGTACGCGTGGTTCTTTTGAGGAGGTTATTACTAGTTTATATTTGTAGCCTTTGTTTTTGGAAAGGACGAACGGGAAGTGAAGTTATATAAACTTCACTATGGGTAGTAAAAGTTATGGTTGTTTATTTAGTACTTATACTTGTAATGTTGGTACTTAGTCTTTGGTGAGCCGACGGATGTTAGTCGAGCCATATTTATATATCTATATTATTTCTATCCATCTCGAGTTTGTATTGTATTTTTGGATATGTTTGTACTTCATCACGTTTAGCCATGTAGTATGTAGTCTAGAGTAGTAGACTTAGTTTAATGTTGGGTTCCGGTTGTAACGTCGACGATGACTTGGATTATTTGTATTATATGATTGCATATCAGGTGGTTTCATTGTATGTGTTTAATGTTGCGTCACGGGCTTTGAATTTTTAGGCCAAGAGATTTACTATCTCTTAGATCGTTTTGAGTTTGGAGCTTGTTAGCTCAGGCGCCATTATATTATGTGCTTCCGCATTTGTTGAGTCATTGGCATATCACTGTTATAGCCTTACCCTTTGCTTGTTATTTATGTGTTTTGGTGGCACGACCTAGGGATCTCGTATTGCGGTCCGGGTCGGGTCGTCACATGACTTGATATTTGAGAGTGTAGATTATGGTGAGATTGTTTTGCATGAGACATATTTATCATTGAGAATGTATGATAGACCCAGGATCTTGTCACACGTGTTGGGTTCTTTTATGTTTTGCATTAAAATATGTGATCCAATTGTGATACATGGAGCTATGGTTTTGTTCTTTTAGATTTTTATTTGAACCCGGAGATAGCGTTTGAATGTGTTGGAATGTGGACATAATTTCCAAATGGAAGGACATTGTGTTGTCTATTCCAAGTGATGAGTCCTTTCAAAATTTAGAAGAAAATACATGTACTAAATTGTTACATGGAAAATTGTGTGCTAATGACTTTGTTTATGTTGTGGTGCGTAGTCTTGTTGTGTGTCTTCTACAGGTAAAGGCAAAAATTGTGGTGAAATACCAAAGTGTACTGATTGAAAGTCAAACTAGATTGATTTTTGATCCCGATGATTGGAGATGTGTGAGCTTGATTGGAGAAGATTGCAAGAAAATTGAGCAAGTCGAAGACATGACGCTTCGAGTGGAAGTACATGGTAAGCGTAATCTTAATAAATATTTCTTGGTTGCTAAATCGTGTCTATGTGATATGGGTTTGGATTTGAGGACAAATCCTTCTCAAGAGGGAAGGAATGATACGATCCTTGAAAGCCCAAGTCCATTCCAAAATCAAGTGTTGATCAAGTATGGAGAATTCAAGAATACTCAAGGAATTAAGTGCAAAAGTGTTTAGATGAAGACCTTGAAAAGTGTTGAGTATGCTTGGAAGACTCAAAGATTCTACACAAACTTGATTCGTGGATTCATTGGAGATTCGGGTTATGATAATGGATACTCGACAAGTGTGAAGAGATTATGTTTGAAGAGTCAAGGGAAGATGGTGAACGTGCTACAAGGCACAAGGAGTAAACTTGAAGAAGCCACGGATCTGCCAATAGGATGCAATCGCATCCAAAGCCAGAGCGACTGCATCGCTAATCAATGCGATCGCATGCATCCTATCTGAGCGACCGCATGTGATACTGGGTGCATCTCAAAAATCAGAAGCTTCAATTTGATTGCATCCGCCTTGTTAGCGCGACCACATTGGATACTAGGAGGTCATCAAAATCAGACGCAGTCGAATGCTCTCGCATCACTTATACAATGCGATCGCATTCAACATCGAAGCAGGCACATCGCTTCAACCAAAGTGACCACATTGTGCCGTAAATTAGTTTTCATTGAAGGTATTAAACGACTACTTTTGGAAGCAAATGTCCTAAAAAGTGAGCCCATAAGTTCAAGAATGAATTTGGAAGCTTTTAATAATTACTAGTTTTACACATGTGCGTTAAACGCACTGAAATATATCTTTTTATATAGAAATACATCATTGTATCGGTAATATGATATACTATGAATTCATTATACACAACATTTGTTGTGTTATTTTGTGGGCTTTCCTTCTTATCTCATATAAATCAGTATCTTAGTCCAGAATGATTTGTTAACCTAAAAATCGTGATCTTCTCTAAACCATAATTCAGGAAGTGTCCTTCATGCGACAATGATTATCCTTAACTTTTGTTAGTCGCCATTACATATGATACTACCAATGATTGACCTTAACTTTTGTTTGACCTACATGCTCGGGTTGAAATTATAAGTAATCGTTAGTTACTTTTATTATATTTCTAATATTTTAATAAACACACTTTTGTAGAGACTATCTTGTATTTACATAAACGTAAAATTGTATGATTATTCGAATACTTGTTGGCTGAAGCCCGATTGTTTAAGTTCATCTTCTTTTAATGTATAAAAGATGACTTTGAGAGCTTCTAATAATTATTAGAAGAATTTTGGGGCCAAAAAGCAATTTTGGAAATTAGGCATTTATAGAAAAACAAGAATATTTAGGGTTTTCTTTATTTTAGTGGTTTTATATTTCCTAAATAGTTTGGTTAGCTTTCTTAGTTGTTTCCTACATAGATTAGGTGATAGTTTAATGTTTCCTTTTATTTATAGGTTTCTTTACCTTCAAGTATTAGGTTTTATTTTAAGAGCCTCTATAAAGTCTTTTCTATTCATTGTAAAAAAAAAAAAAAACTTTTGATTGATTATAAAATTTGTGAGTTTATTCAAACTTTCTTTGTTCTTCGTGAACTGTCGAATTGTCGGAGGTTATCCGTTGTTCATTCATAACTTATCAATTGGTTTATTCATCCCAATTGTGGCGTTATTCCTTATACCAAAGTTTTGTGATCGTCTCAATCCATGTGTTGTTGTTTAATATACCAAGGCGCGTGCTTGGACTAATTTCATCGGGTCGAAGTGCCACCAATCTGCAATTCCTTCAACGTTCTTATTGTTTCCGTTGTGTGATTCTAAATCCCCTCATCGAAGTGCATATCATTTGGCATCATAACTCTAGGTTCCTATTCCACATCTATCTTTTTAAAAATTGTTCATAATTTGAATTTTCATTTGTTTCTATTCTCTACCTTCGAATTAGGATCTTCAATTTCGATTGATTATTTTTATGTTTGTTTCATTCAATCCCTAAAAAACTTCTAGGGTTATAAATAAATAAATAAATATTTTATTAAATAAATTCGGCCAAGCCAGATTTTTTTTTAAAAAGGAAGATTTTTGGAGAAAAAAAAAGCAGATCCGAAATTGTTTTAAAAAAAGAAGAGAATTCAGATTTTAAAAAGTGAGAAATTTGAATTGAGCATAAGAGAGAGAGAGAGAGAGAGAGACATGATTTACATGGGTGCCGAAATTGCTTGATACAAAAGTTGTTGAATCAAAAATTCTAGATTCTAAATTAATGTCGAATCTCTTCTTCTCTACACACAAAATAATCTACACGTTTGAACCTTTTCATTCATTCATATTTCTTACTCGTATTTGTTTCTTCTATACGTTTTCAATTGTTGAGTTAGTGGGTGAATTGCTATTGATTAACTTATTGACTGTTTGGTAGTTCTATTAGAACATTGAAATTTTGAATTGAGTGGTAAAAGACAAGAGTGGTGAGCTTAAAATAGGGTAAAAGCCATAAAATGAGTTAGACACGAGGGTGAGTGATTCATCTATCGAATGAAACACGTAAGGGAGTGTGAATATATAAATTGTTTATTTCTAACATATTTTCTACAAGTTTCATAATGTCAAGAGAGGTTAGAGAGGGAAGGCCGAGTGAATTTCCATGGGAGACGTGCTAAGCTAATAGATTGGGGATCTAACAATGGTAGGCAAGTTCATAATAGGCGAGGTTGTTGTAGAGAGGATAACAATATAAACAATATAAAATCAAACATACCTACTTTCATGGGAAAGGAGGATCCTTAACAATACGTAGAATGGGAGATGAAGATCAATACGATCTTCAAGTGCTATATGTGTTCTAGAGTTAGACATGGTAAAGCTTATCACCATGAGATTTTCCGAGTATGTCTCAAATTGGTGGTATTGATAAAGAGAGAAAGGGAGGTATATGACGAGCCTCAAATTAAAACTTGGACGGAAATGATGAGTGTTATGAGGAGGTACTTTATACCATCTCGTTCTTTTGAGGCAATATATCGATGAGTGGAGAGAAAGAGAGGAAGTTGCAAAGGAAAAAAGAAAGAGAGAGGAAATAGAGAGGGAAAGATTATAAAGAGAGAAGAAAGAGGAAAGAAGGTGGCAGTTAGAGATGTTCGAAGTATTGGAGCATCCATTCAAAGCTCCACGACATGTTACACACGTTCCACCTATACAATTCAAACTCTTGTAGATGAAAAGAATTTAAATAAGAGTTCGCCTTGTAAGGAAAAGAAAATAGAGAAAACCAAGAAAAAGGAGAGCTTGAATGAAAATCTAAAGAGTTTGGCTAGAGAGATAAGCGAGAGTTGTGAGATAGCCGAGAAAAAGGAGAGCTTGTGTGAAAAAAAGAGTGAGAGGCTAGCTCGAGACGAGATAGTTAGTTGTGAGATAGCCGGGCAAAAGGAGAGGAAAATCAATGAGAAAGTACAAAAGAAAATGAGAGTGACAAAGAATGAGAGTGAGAAAAAAATAGAGTGTGAGCAAAAGAGAAGGCAAAAGAATCTTCTTGTAATGGCAATTGTTTTGAAAAGAATTTTTTTTAAAAGAGCCAATGATTGTACCTAGGTGCAATGAGGCAATTTTGAATACTAACGGATTTGAAATTATTTTGCCAAGTGTTGTTAACTCTCTTCATAGGTTTGTCATGGAGTGCTTCCTAATCCAACCAAGGAAGTTGTGAGAGTTAAATGGGGTTATCAACCGAGTATGGAGATTGTTGTAGCTCCTACACTTTCTCAACGGTTTGTTCTTACTTCTTCTTGTGATACTAAGTTTCTTGGTGTTGAACATGATGAAGGTTTGCATGTTGTTCACCATGACTTTAGTAAGAGATTCAAAGTTTGTCAACATGGTGACTTTGGTGAGATTGTTAGACATGTGGGTACTTTATTTTTGATAAACCACTTGATGTGCCTAAAATGATGTTACAAAATTCGGTTAGTCACCATGGTTTGAGTGATTGGGAGAAATTTGGTGAGAGTATTGGTAGTCAAATCTACTTGACATTGCACGTTCCTAGTCATTCATATGTGGATCCATTAATGGAATGTGCTTCAAAAGTTGAGTTGGTAGGGATGCATTGTGTATTGAGGATTAAGAAGGTGAATATGACTTGTGCTTGAATATGCTTCGATTTCATATTTGCATGAGTTGTATATTTTAGAATGTGCATGGTCCTTCTACGATGAATTATTTGTATGCACTTTGTAGAAGACTTTCGTACCTTAGACTTATTTAAAACCATTAAGTTAAAATGAGCTAGTTTATTACTTATCCAAAATCAATTTTAACTTAGAGTTTGCAACAAGTCTAAATCTATATACTAAAACCTTCACCAGATAAGATATCATTTGTTGTTTATATTGCAGATACCCCGTTTGACTTTGCCTAGTAGCCTTCCTACTTGTTTCATTCTACCTGCCTAAAGCATAAGTCATCAACAGCTAGCAGCTGCTAATAACAGTGTCAGCACCTACTTATTTATTCGAAATTCTCTATCTGCTGAAACACTTTATCCATTAAAATATTTGACCTTAACGCACTTATTATAAAATATTATTTTGGTCGTTTTTTTTCAAACAAAAAAACTATTCACATATCCTTTCAATAGAAGACTTTCATGCATGTCTTAAATGTTATTTATATATTCAAACCTACCACTCTCTTTAATATTTCATGCTAGAGTATATTCTTTGTCTCTTACAAATTGCAGAATTTCAAGGCATTCAATGATAGATCATGATCATCATTTCATCAAGAAATTCAAAGATTCAACCTCACTCTCTCAAACGGCTACAAATCTAGATATCACTATAAAAACAATTTGAAGACATGATTGAAATACCAACATAGAACAACGTGCTCAAGCATTCAAAAATCTCAAATTCTCCAAGCACTCAAAAAGAGACAAACTCATTGAAACTCTCATTCAGATCCAGAACTTCAAATCTTTCTTTTGAAGAGTTTCTTTTCTCAAACATTCACTAGATAAATCTATCATATAATATTCTTTTCTAGTTTTTGTTTGAACAATCAATGTTCGTTTGTTCATGTACTCTTTCAAATCCTTAAGGAACCTTTGATTGTTACGAGTTTGATTCTTGCTAGATCAAACTCCCCAAACACTGGTTTTTGTAGTACACTGATTCGTTAGTGATCACTTAGCATTTATAAATTCTTAGTTCACTTCAAAATCCAAGTTTGACCAACTTGGTAGTGGACGTAGCAAGTTTAACACAGTGAACTACTCCAAATACTATATTCTATCTACTTGCTGTTTTTCCTGTTCATACACTTGCTTCTATCTACTTAAGTGTTTAACAGCTACATTCCTGAATTCTTTACATAGTTGATCTTATATATTGTGGCGACCCGACCCGGATCCCAAGACGAGACCCCGAGGTCGTGCCGCCTAGAAAAAGGCACATAACAAAAACAAGTAACAAATAGTGGGTAAGGCCATAACGGTGGTACGCCAAAAAACTTTAACACATGCGGAAGCGTATAATAATTAAACAGTGGCGCCCGAGCTAACAAGCTCAAACTAACACAACCTTAGAGATAATGAATCTCTTGGTCCAAAAATAAAATCATGTGACGCAACAATAGGCACATATAACAATTTATAGCAATTATATATCAAGTCATCGGCGACGCTACAGCCGGAACTCAATATTAAACTAAGTCTACAACTCTAGTCTAATATGATTAACGGCTAAAACATGCCGGATAACAAACATAATAAACGAACCAATACATGGTTAAAACAACTAAAGCATGATCATCATAAATACACAAGGCACGACTAACATATGTCGGCTCTCAAAACATTAAGTACTAATAAACAAACACATCAAGTCTTGCTACCCCACATAAAGTTTATATAACTTTATGTTCCCATCGCCCTTGCCAAAAAGAAAAGGTACTAAAATTTACAAGGTAGCAACCTCGCCAAAGCTTCACCAACGTAACTTGATAATCACTGAACCACTGCACGGCTCGGATCTAGGGAAAACAATCAAAACAAATAGGAGTAAGTCATAAAGACTTAGCAAGTTACTAACATAACTTCCCTCTCGTCATGGCATCATGCTCATAACACACATGGCATTCATATCTATCAATCTTGAATATCATGTTATCAACAAGTATAACATTTCATTAAATCATTCAACCATCATTTCATATCATATCATATTCACGTAGCACATTATTCACATATAAGCACCCGTGAGTCAATTCATACAAAAGGGATGATATCGTTATCTTTTTTCCCGGCCATGTCGCTCCGCAAAAACACGCAAACCTTTATGTGTCCTCGATATCCCTCGGATATCGACGCCCCCGAGACATTTCCGCCGCCGAGTTCGATAGTTATCAAAGTCATGTTTTCATACTACAAGAAGATCAACTACTTCCCTACCATGGCCATCGATGGGGGTAATCCGCGCGGCGATCCATCAAAATCACGAATCTCACAATTCGTGAAGATGATGCATCGTCCCCGCCCCAAAGACTCAACAAACCGACTCACTGACTGGACTCAAACTTCAAGCACACGTAATTCATATTCATATGCTCAAATAAGTAGGCATGTACTCTACAATCATCTAGTCATGCTTTTAATTCACAACTAGCACATAATCACATTAGAGATAAAATCAAGACTCTAATCATCAAGTGTTCTTCATACACTTTAAAATGCTTGGAGGCTTAACCTCCATTAATACTACCCCAAAATTCGTAGGACTTAGGCATATTACTTCTTAATGTCATACTAACCCAATGGTCAACTCCGTTGAGTCATAATCAATCTTTCAAAATTAGGGTATAGAAGCCATAGAAGCCTCAATACTCTCCTATGTCCATACTAACGTAATTAAATAGGTTACTAAGGTCATTAAACCCATAAAACCCCAATCAAATAATCAAGTATGAAACATAGAATCAAAGTCGCAAACTAGACATATACATTCATTCTTGCCATTTCATCAAATATGAGTCTAATCATTTTATCAAATATGCTCCCAACACTTAAAACACAAGGTAGAGTGATTTATCATACATTATCACACATAAATAGCATCATAAACATGGTTTATAATCTGTTTATAATCTGATCATACAACAAAAAATGTGACATTTAGCATATACGAGAACATAGCATCCTTACAAGCCTAACTAGCTCATCAAACATGCTCCCAATGCTTAAACAACAAGATGGAATGATTTATCATACATTATCACACCTAAATAACATCATAAACATGATTTATAACCTGATCATAATATGTTTATACAACCGAAAACGCATCATTTAGCATATACGAGGACATGACATCTCTACAAGCCTAACTAGTTCATCAAACATGCTCCCAATGCTCAAACAACAAGATGGAATGATTTATCATATATTATCACACCTAAATAACATCAAAATCATGATTTACAATCTGATCATAATCTTTTTATACAACCTAAAATGCATCATTTAGCATATACGAGAACATGACATCTCTACAAGCCTAACTATCTCATCCAATATGCTCCCAACACTTAAACAACATGGTAGAATGATTTATCATACATTACTACACCTAAATGACATCATAATCATGGTTTATAATATGTTTATAATCTGTTCATACAACCGAAAATTCATCATATAACATATACTAGAACATGGCATCTCTACAAAGTCCTATGTGCTCTCATTGACCTCATATAGCAAGATTTTTTTCCCTAGGGTCAATGAGGCTAAAATAAATAAGAAGAGATGTTGTAACTCACCTTAAACAAGCCCTACAAGTTGTACAAAACGTCCATGCAAGGGTGGGTATGTGATCTCCTTGCCCTCCTCTTCTCTTCTATGGTTCAGTTTTGGAAATGGCTTCCTCAAGACTTGGCCACCATTGTTGAACACTCAAGAACCTTGAAGAAACTCTCTATAACTTGTATAAACTGATCAGCCACGAATTTGGAAGATGAAGACTGATTAGGAAGGCTTAGTGGAGGTATTTGGTCACACAATGGCTGAAGTGGGGTGGGAGAAGGTGTCCAATGCATGGTTGTGCATGTTGGAGGTCTTTCTTTGCCAAGTGTTGTACATGCATTCAAAACTCTCAAAACTTGTCAAGCATGCAAGAGAGGCTAGGTGGGACGAATTAGGGTGGGTTAGGTTGGGTTTGGGTGGGGTTTAGTTAGGCCAAATTGGTGAAATGCAGAAAATCCCGTAAGTCTGCCAACAGACCCCTTGCGGTCGCTTCATGCTAGAGTGATGCGAGCGCATCACTCTGGTATCCTTAGAATTTTCGTTTCGCCCCCCCGCAAGTTCTAGGTCTCTCCCTCTTGCACCCTCAAGTCCTCCAATGCACGAAATGGTCTAGAATTCAACCTAAAAGACCTCTAAAACATAACCAAGGCAAATCAAAGTTCAAACCTCAATCATACATGGCTAAGAACTTAGGAAAAACACTCCCGAACAACAACCGAAAAGGTCAAACGAAGAAGGGTTAACACTCGAATCAAACTAGCAACCAAACCGACGATGCAACTAGCATTCAATCAACATCTAAAGCGTGTTAATGATGTTATGAGTGGTCTCTAACATTAATCCAAGTGTTTACAACATAAAACACAAACCCGAGTTTCAAAGCAACTCGTGAAGGAAAGGTGCATACAAGCATCCCAAACGACGTCAATGAACATGCTATCGACTTTAAACATATAAGTGAGCTAAGTTAACATACTAATGATGATTACGAATGTATGAACTCATGCAATAAACACGTAAGCAATGATTCAGGGTTTTACATATATTGTCCTTCAATTCAGTCCTTATACTTAAGTGATCAAAAGAAAACCAAACCAAATTGTTTAAAGTTTAGCAGCGGCTATTTGCTGATATTACATCAGCTGCTGAAAACTTATCTTTTTCGTTGAAACTTTTAAAGGTTTTCAAAACAACCCTAAAAGTTTTTAAAAGGCTATTCACCCCCCCCTCTAGCCTTATTTCGTTGCCAATTGGACTTACAATTGGTATCAGAGCTACACTTTTTGAAAAATTCATTTTTTCAAGTTTAACAAATTGAAAGTTCGATCATGGCAACCTTAAAAGATTTTCAATCTAACAATGTCACTCAAGTAACTATTTTTGATGAAAATCACTTTGTTATTTGGAAAGAAATGATGACAAGATATATGAACAATATAGACAAAAGACTGATGGAATGTATTAAAAATGGCCCCATGCTACCCATGAAGATAAAAACTAATCTCGATAAATCTTCTTCTGTAGATGATGAAACTTTAGATCCACTTGCAGCTGATAAAGAAGAATATGTACTTAAACCTCGGTATGAATGGACTGAGGAAGATAAAATACATGATGGTTTAGATGCCAAGGCAGTACATATTCTTTCAAGTGCTGTTCTAGATGAAAACTACAAGCAAATATATGACTGTAAAACATCCAAAGATATATGGGAAGATCTTGTTGAATATGTTGAAGGAGATCAAAATACTAAGGACAGCAAGTTGTATGACTGTATATAGGAGTTTGATGTATTCAAGAAAGATCCAAAGGAATCACTCAAGAATGCCTATGACAAGTTTCTTGAGGTAAGTAATAGATGTTCTTCTCTTGGTAAAGTCTATTGTAGGAAAGATCTAAATATGAGATTTCTTAGTAGCATGGGAAGTATATGGTATGTCAAGCTAGGTAACTGCCATAAAGGAATCAAGAGACTTGAATAAAACTCATATACGTAGTCTTGTTGTCAGTCTCAAAATTTATGAGAAGGAAATTGTTAAAACTCAAAAAATTGAGAATTTTTTAAAGGTATCTCTTTACATGCTCAAAATGAAATTCTAGAAGCCTCCACATCTCAGTCAGATGACTTTGATGTGGATGAGTTTGCTGCCTTTGCCAAACAGTTTAGAAAGTTTAAATCTTTCAAAAGAAATTTAAAAAAACCTTCTTCTAGTTTTCAGAAATCTTCCTCAAACTTCCAAAGATCTTCTTCTTCAAACTATCAAAAGCCTTACTTCAAATCCAATGGAGACAAGGATGAAAATGAAAAACTCTTGTGGTTCAATTGTAGAAAATCTGGACATTATGTTTCAAACTATCCAATCGCAAGAAATGAATATTACAAGAGAGCCCCCAGAAGTTTTGAAAGGCAAAAAGGGTTAGTTGCTGAAGATAGAAACTTAGCAACTTGGATTGAAACTGATTCAGATGATGAATCTGCTGATTTTGTGCAAGAAGTAAATCTTTGTCTTGTTGCAGAATCAGTTATATATGATTGTAAAAATGAGCATTCAAATTCATTTATTGATTTTGATGATGAGCCTTTAAGCTCACATATTACTAATCATATACTGCCCAAGGTCATCCAACCTGAACAGTTTGTGAGTAAGAAAATATGAAATCATTTTGATAGACAAAGCATTAGTAATCAACCTGACATGAAATTAAAGCCAACTTCTCCAAGGACTGTTGAAACTATTAAAGTCAATCTGTCAAAACAGCAGGAGGACAAAACCTCAGACAAAAAGGTTGATGATCTCTTAGATCAAATGCAAAAGATGTATTCCAAGTTTGAAACTCTTCATAGAATACACACATCTTTGTCTACTGATTTCAAAAAAAGTTTCTGATGAGAACACTGAGTAACAAAAGATCAATGAGCTATATAAAGTTCAGCATAATGAATTGCTGCAACTTTAAAGCTTAAATGAACAGTATGAAACTCAAGCTAAAGTCTCAACAGCTCAAATAGCTGATCTTGTAAACAAGAATCAACAACTGACCAATGTTATTGATACCTACTCAAAATCAAAAGCTATTGTTGAAACCACCATCAGTCAGTAGAAAGATCATGAAGATCGATATGGTCTTGGATTTTTAAAAGCTGATGAATACGGTGAGATTAGACAGTCAAAAAGTGATTCAAATGTTATGCTAAAAAAGGTTAAACGACCAACTTATAGTAAAGTTAGTTATGATTTAAAAAAAAAAAAGAGAGGCACATGCAAGATTTATTAAAATAAAGAAAGGTACAAATTTAAGGGGAACAACTAGCCGTACCCGATATAGGGGGATAAAGGAGTCTTACCTCGGAAACGAAATACAAAGCCAAAAGGAATAATAATAAAATACGAAGGCTACTTGACATGTGTGAGTGCCCCATTTTTTACATTTCCCACGCTACTGAAAAGCGGGTGGTTTCAAAACTTCGACCGCGTGGAATATGCTCGGTCTCAATTGTAGACTCAAAATATGTATAACATAGTCGTCATATTTATTTTGAGGATAAATAAAAAAAAACCAAATATACCAGATTTATAAGGGTTCAGAGGCTAAATTACGAGTTGAGAAGGGGTTAGGCACCCAACTCGCCCTTTCGGTTTCAAAATAAATTTTGGACTAAATATATTCTTTTTATAAATTTAACAATTTAAATAAAGCATTTATATATATATATATATATATATATATATATATATATATATATATATATATATATATATATATATATATATATATATATTCTACCAAGGATTGCCAAGCATTTGGTACTAACTTTCCGCCTCCCTTTTTCGTAACAAAATGAACAAAAAGTAGGACCAAACTGAGAGTGAGTAGCATAAAGAAAGATGAATTTGTGAATGAGAAATATAAGTTTCCTAGTTTCATAGGAATCCATGTGAGAATGGCAAATTGCTCAAGTGGGCTGTTAAGAATTATTTTCGCCTCTTCAAAATTATTCATCATTATTGCTTTATCTACTACTACCTCGTCCATTGGATATAAGAGAGCAAATTCTGGATCATTTCTTCGTTCTCAGCGAACCATTCTTTACACGTCTTGAGAAAATCTAACATATACTCTTCTTTCTGCATCCGTTTTATTTTGAGATCTCTTCTATCTATGTGATTTCGAGTGGAATAAGTTTTCCGCTTTTTCCTTTCTTTTCTTTCACACTCATTCAGCAACTTACTAATAAGTATTAAGCATATCTAAGAGCTGATTTCTCTGATTTTAACTAAGCAAAGCTGGTAGAGAAAGACTCTAAAAAAGATTAGTCATTCATAGCTATTCTTTTATATGATTTTCGCTTTCATAAGTTAGCCCTTTTTTTCACCTTTCACGATTCTGAAAGATCAATGTCACGAGATCCCTTAGAAATATCATTCTTGATTCCCTGCTTACAGAAAGAGAAGAAAAGAGCTCCTAATTGAGCATTTAGAAATGAGAAATAAATGGAGATTCTTATTCAACAGTAGATATATTCCAAGAGAAAAGTAGGTAGATTCCTTCCATAAAGAATTCTAATATGAGCAGAGAAAGAGGAAGAATCTTGAAAGGAAAGATCCTCGATCACGCCTAGCAGACACTAAGGAGTCCCACCGGACTTCATATATTTCCGCCATTTTTCCATGAGCAATCGACATAACAAAGCACTTTCGATGCTTGAAATATACCTCGGACCTAGACACTTTCTAAACTACCAATAGACATTATACCTCATGTCTTAAGCATCAAAATAGAGACGCTTGTTCACCAAAACAAGCCTCCCATTTAGACTCTACGGATGAACGCTTTCCTTCATATAAGAAAATCTTCGATAGGACTCTCTTCTTTTCCTTCAACCGTGGAGAGATCGCATAAGAGTATACGCTAGAATAATATATATATATATATATATATATATATATATATATATATATATATACTCTTTTGATAATAGGCATTATCTGCAACTCTAAAATGAAGTTGCTGTAATTTTCTTTATTTCTTTTGTTATATATTACTATTTAAATAACACTATTTTAAATAGATATAATAATAACTTTAGGGTACCTACCTCTTGAAGCGTGAGGGTTTTATCCCGGAGCAACTTCTCTTTTGCTAGGCTTTTAGGTGCGCTTGCTATGTCCTTCAGGGAGAGGGAGTCTTTTGTTGTTGTTGTTGTTTTTTTTGTTGTTGCTTTTTGTTGTCAGAATTCGAGCAGCGTGACTGCTTCTTTTAGTTGCTTTTCGCCTCAGGATCCAGACGGCACAACTGCTTGCTTTTGCTTGATTTATGCTGATGTCGAGTTTGGAATCGGGCAGAGCAACTGCTTCCTTTTGCTTGATTCTGCGTCTCGAATCGGGCAGGCTCTGCTTGCTTTTGCTTGATTTTGCGTCTAGAATTGGGTAGAGCAACTGCTTGTTTTTGGGTTTTGGAACTGGTGAAATAGGGCGGAAACCTAATCGGGTAACTAGGTTTCACTTTGGCCGGAGAGTTTAGGTGTTTAGGGGAGGTTTCGGTAGCTTAACAGAGCTTCGGGGTTTAATTGGAAAAATCACTGCGTAACTGCTCATCGTTCTCTCAATTTCTCCCAAATATTTCTTGATATGATTCTGACCACCAACAAAGAACCAAGATTGTCACAAGCAATGGAGAGACATTGGAAGCTTGGAGATCAAGGTTCGAGGGTTCAAAAGTGCAAGGTTCGAGGCTCAAGAGTTCCCGTAAGGTTGGTCTACGACCTAGGAGGCACAAGGATCAACTTGGAAGCACAAAATGGACCAAAATGATGTCCTTATGGTTCCTAAACCCTAAGGGGTTGTTTTCCTATGTTAAATTAGGGTTAGGGGAAGATTCTAGACACTTTACAAAGTGAGCCTTGTAGAAAAACGGGATTGGTAGATTTTCCTTATTTTGGTTGTTTTATGTTTCCTAATTAGAATAAGTATCTTACATAATTGTTGCCTACATAGATTAGGTAAGTTATTTCCTTTTATTTTAGGTTATCCTTTTATTTTAGGATTATGATTCACAACCCATATAAATAAGGGTTGTGGCTTATTGTTTTGAGACAACTTTTTGATTATTGAATAATATAGTTTTTGAGTGTTTTTTTCAAAACCTCCTTGTTCTTCATTGAACTTGTGATTATTTGGTGAGAGGCTAAGTAATCGAAACCTGAACTTATCAATAGGATATTCATCCCTATTGTGGCGTTCTTCATTATACCAAGGTTCGTGTTCGTCTCGTAATTGGATCGCGGAGTACCACGTTCAATAACGGATCGTAGCATTGGGTCAAGGTGTCACAATCCATCAATTCATTGACGTTCTTCGCTTGCCGTGCTGCGTGCTCTTTGATTCCTCCATCGCGAGTACGCGTCTAGGAATCATATCATTTGGTATCAGAGCTAAGTTTCGTTTCCACAATCTATCTTACTTTAAATTGTTCTTATTTTGATTATCAATTTGTTTCTCTTCCTACTTCAAATTAGGGTCTTCAATCCTAATTTGTTCTTTTCGATTTCTTTGTTTTTTTTGTTTCAAACCCTAATCTTTAAGGGTTATTAAAAAAAAAGGTTACTGCTCACGATAACGCACGCCGTTCATCGGCAACGCATTCCTGATGTTCACGAACTGCTCATATAAAAAAATCTGTTTTTATTTTATTTTGGAAAGCTTAGTTAAAAAAAAAAGAGTATTCGGACAAAAAAAAAAACAGATCCAGAATAAAAAAATCGATTAAAAAAAAATGAAATTAAAAAAAAATAGAAAAGGAGAATTGCTAGTTGCCAAAAAAAAAAAATTGGGATTGCTTGGAGTTGGAAATTGCTAGTTGTTTGAATTGAATAGCTTGAAGTATTATCATCATCTAGGTTCAAGAATTAAAATTGAATCTTCTTTTACAAAATAATCGTTGAGCCAATCATCCTTGAAATTCCACTCTTAATTTTCTTTTCTCTACACGTGATTCTTATTGATTAAGTTTCTTGGTTTTGCTTGTTTTGTTAATCACTATTTAATTGCTTAGTTCTTTTAGAACTTGGAGGAATTGAAAGTGAGGGAGAGTAGGTAAACACGAGAGGAGTGACATTAATTGAGTGATACACGTAAGGGAGTGGGTGAGGTGATTTTGCTAATAAAATTTCTTGCAGGTACACGATGTCTAAAATAAGTGAGAATGATGGTCCTACCTTTGATATGAGACTTTATATGGAAGGTTTTGTGAGAGATTTGCATAAAACTATGAGGGAGCAAAAGGAGGATCTAATGGAAGAGATTGGGAAAATTCGTAGTGAAAGAACAAGAGAGAGAGGTAATGAACCTAATGATGTGCCAAGTTGTAGAATAGATAAAAAAATTAATTTTGAGAAATATTGGGAGGATTTTCGGTTGCAAACTAAGAACTCAATACTAAAAGAAGTGGAGGTAAATAAGGGTGACAAAAATTCTTCTAAACTTTTTCCAATAGGTGATGAGAGAGAAAACAATATGGTAGTTAGGAGGATGTTAGAAGTGAGAGTTCCAACTATTGAAGAGATTGACAAGGAGAAAATTTTCTTTACTAAGAGCAAAGTGCAAGAGCGAATTTGTGGGGTGATCATTGATGGAAATAGTTGTACTAATGTTGCTAGTGTGACCATGGTTGAGAAATTAGGGTTACCTACAACAAAACATCCTAAACCCTACAAGTTGCAATGCTTGAATGGAGGAGGTATGTTGAGGGTGAACAAGCAGGTGATTGTGAAGTTCAAGATTAGAAGATATGAAGATGAGGTGATGTGTGATGTGGTGCCAATACGACAAACTCATTTATTGCTAGGGCGACCTTGGCAAGTTGAAAGGAGTGTTACTTATGATGGCAACACAAAAATACATTCTTTTGTGCATGATCAAATAACCATTAAGCTTGTACCATTGACTCCAACACAAGCTTATGAGAATTTTATGATGATAAGCTCAATAGCTAGTGAAGAGAGAAAGGCTAGTGAGGAAAAGAAAATAGAGAAGCCTTTAAAAAAAGAGAGCTTGAGAGAAAATAAAGAGAGTTTGGCTAGAGAGCAAAGTGAGGAGAGTGAGATAGCCAAGAAAAAGGAGAGCTCAAGTGAAAATAATGAGAGTTTGGCTAGAGATAAAAGTGAGTTTTGTGAGATAGCCAAGAAAAAGGAAAGCTTGAGTGAAAACAAGAGTGAGAGGCCGGTTTTAGAGACTAGTGAAAGATGTGAGATAACCGGGCAAAAGGAGAGGAAAATTAGTGTGTGTGAGAAAAAGAAAGAGTGTGAGAAAGAGAAAGAAATTGAGGCAAATTTTGATACTAATCAAGTTAATGTTGTATTGCCAAAGTCTATTGTTTCTTTTTCACAAACTTTTCAAGAGGCACCACCAAAAGAAATTGTGAGATTCAAGATGGAATACCAACAAGGTAAGGAGATTGCTGTAGAACCTACATTTTCTCAAAGGTATGATCTTAATCTTTCTTGGAAAAATAAGTTGTGTGGTGAATTGTTACATGTTAAGCACCATGACATTGAGAATAAGCTCAATAGAGTTGTTGTTGAGTTTGGAAAATTGAGTGGTCTTGTGGACACTTGTGTCATGGGTGAAATTGTTAAGCCACCTAAATTATTGCATATTAAACACCATAACTTGGGTGAGAAATTCAAAATTTTTAGAAGTGTTGCTTTGAAAAAATTGATTAGTCTTATGAGTGACTTGTTCATAAGAGAGATTATTAGACCATATGACATGTGTAGAAAGTTTCAATTGCAAAATTTGGATAGTCACCATGGTCTAAGTGATTGGATGAAATATGGTGAATATATTGGTGATGACTTAAATTTGACATTGCATAAACCTAATCATTCGTATGTGGATCCATTCATGGATGGTACATTGGTTGTTAATATGGTAGGATTGAATTGTGCATTGCAAGTTGGAAAGAATATTCTGAATTTTGCATTGGGGATTTCTAAGTTTCACCAAGATGTGAGTTCTAAACTTGTGATTATGCATGATGTTTCTATGATGAATTATTTTGTTGCATGTCATAAGATTGTTGAAGTTTCCCATGATGCGCTGATGTTTCATAAGATTTATGGATTGCATGATATACATAAAGCTTTATCTTCTTTGTTAGATGCAATTCTTTATAAGCATGCAAATACTTGGGAAGGTTGTGAACCTTGTGTTGAGGGTGTCCATGAGAAAGCATTGTTGTATGATAGTTTAATGCATGAGAGCATATATTTTGATAGGATCGTGTGGCATGAGGAATACTTATCATTGAGATCATTGTTTCATGATGATTTTGGTATCTTTATGTTACATAGTGCTTTAGTGTTGCTCATCATTGTAACAAGGGGCACCTATGTTAGATTGATATTTGAACCCGGAGATAGGGTGTGGATGTGTTTGAATGTGGATCGAAATTCCAATTGGAGGGGCTTTGAGTTGCATATTCGAAAAGATGAGTCCTTTCATAATATTAAGCAAATTTCGTGTGGTGGTAAATTGATACATAACCAATTGTGTGCTAACAATGTTGTTCTTGTTGTAGTACATCGTTTTGTTGTGTTTATTCTACAGCTGAAGATAAAAATCTTGATGGAGTACCAAAGTGTATCGATGGAAAGACAAGCTATAATGGTCTTTGATCCCGGTGATTGGAGATACATGAACTTGCATGGAACGGTTTGCAAACATGGAGAGTTTCAAAGAAATCGACGACATGAAATCATATGGTAAGCATAATTTTAGAGACTACATCTTGGTTGCTAAATCGTGTCTATGTGATGTAGGACTTGATTTGAGGACAAATCCTTTTCAAGAGAGAGGGAATGATATGATTCTGACCACCAACCAAGAACCAAGATTGTCACAAGCAAGGGAGAGACATTGGAAGCTTGGAGATCAAGGTTCGAGGGTTCAAAAGTGCAAGGTTCGAGGCTCAAGAGTTCCCGTAAGGTTGGTCTACGACCTAGGAGGCACAAGGATCAACTTGGAAGCACAAAATGGACCAAAATGATGTCCTTATGGTTCCTAAACCCTAAGGGGTTGTTTTACTATGTTAAATTAGGGTTAGGGGAAGATTCTAGGCACTTTACAAAGTGAGCCTTGTAGAAAAACGGGATTGGTAGATTTTCCTTATTTTGGTTGTTTTATGTTTCCTAATTAGAATAGGTATCTTACATAATTGTTGCCTACATAGATTAGGTAAGTTATTTCCTTTTATTTTAGGTTATCCTTTTATTTTAGGATTAGGATTCACAACCCATATAAATAAGGGTTGTGGCTTATTGTTTTGAGACAACTTTTTGATTATTGAATAATATAGTTTTTGAGTGTTTTTTTCAAAACCTCCTTGTTCTTCATTGAACTTGTGATTATTTGGTGAGAGGCTAAGTAATCGAAACCTGAACTTATCAATAGGATATTCATCCCTATTGTGGCGTTCTTCATTATACCAAGGTTCGTGTTCGTCTCGTAATTAGATCGCGGAGTACCACGTTCAATAACGGATCGTAGCATTGGGTCAAGGTGTCACAATCCATCAATTCATTGACGTTCTTCGTTTGCCGTGCTGCGTGCTCTTTGATTCCTCCATCGCGAGTACGCGTCTAGGAATCATATCATTTCTCTTTTGTTTTGGACACTGAGGCCTCCGTATTTATAGGCTGAGAATACGGAGCCTTAACAACGAAGGAAAGCCTGATATTTATATTCGTGCATTAATGTGTTGTACCTTACGCTTAATGATTTGTACCAAAATCCAATTGTAGCAATATACAAAGCAAATTAGGGTGCTGTCTTTTACACATTTGGGCGCAGTGCCCAAATGTGTATTGGGTTGCTCCCAATTGCTTTTCCTTCTTATTTTTGGCACTTCACCCTCATGATGTTTACCATTTGTTATTTCTTCCGTCCTTTTGCACTTTGAACACTGTAACTTAACATCTGTTAGTCCTTTTTGAAATGTTTTGATATTTTATAGAATGTTATCAACAGGGGTATGAAATTGGGGTGTCTACAGAGCCCCTCAACGATGGAGTTTATAGGTAAAATGAATTTTACCAGTAAACGAACATCGTTGATAAGAATAGACTCCCTAATTTCGAGGAAATTATAACCAAGAAGAAATTAAAACAGCAGTTTTATGATGCAACACTTATAATCTCATGCTCTTACGCTGCGATGGACTGTTTGGGAATAAAGTTTATGATGCAAATAAAAGTGCTCTGATGGATGTGCCTAATGAATAGGCTGCCTATGTATGCTTTTCAGGAATCAAACGAAACGTAGTTCGGCTCTGGGGATAAAACTACGTTGATGCATATAAAAGAACTCTGATGGTCGTGCCTAACGAATAGATTGCCTACGTATCCTTTTCAGGAGTCAGACCAAACATAGTTTGGCTCTGGGGACAAAACTACGTTGATGCCTATAAAAGAACTCTGATGGTCGTGCCTAACGAATAGGCTGCCTACATATCCTTTTTAGGAATAAGACCAAACGTTGTTCGGTTCTGGGGACATGCTTATCAAAACCTTTGGGGGACATCGTGCTTCCAAGGCGAATCCTTGCAAAAACACAATGGTAGGACACATGATAAAATAAACATTGTATTCCAGGGCGAACCCTCATAAAACACGATGGTGAGACACATGATAATAAGCATTGTATTCCGGGGCGAACCATCGCAAAACATGATGGTGGGACACATGATAAAATGCATCGTATTCCAGGGCGAACCCTCGCAAAACACGATGGTGGGGCACATGATAAACTACATCGTATTCTAGGGCGAACCCTCGCAAAACACGATGGTGGGACACATGATAAAATGGATCGTATTCTAGGGCAAACCCTCGCAAAACACGATGGTGGGGCACATAATAAAAAACATCGTATTCCAGGACAAACCCTCACAAAACACGATGGTGAGGCACATGATAAAATGCATCGTATTCCAGGGCGAACCCTCGCAAAACACAATGGTGGGGCTCATGATAAAAAGCATCGTATTCCAGGGCGAACCCTCGCAAAACACGATGGTGGGACACATGATAAAAAACATCGTATTCCAGGGCGAATCCTCGCAAACACGATGGTGGGACACATGATAATATATCGACCATTCCCAATGACCTAGGGTTTGCACCCCTTGTGGGAAAGACTCACAACATAAATGAAATAGCATGGTATAAAATACATGTGACGATAAAGTAAAATCAGATACTCGTTTTTGCTTGCGGGATGGCATTCTTTGAGGATATCAACGATTCATTTGGATGTTGGATAGCTGGCTATTAACTTTGTTGGAGTAAGTCACTTCCGTTAAGTCTCTGTTAAGACTCCAAGGGCTAACTTGCAATTTGGGAAAACTTGAGACATTAGTTGCTGAACTTGACTTTTAGAGGGGGAAAGGAAACTTCCCTCCCTTATTAACTCATCACATATGGGGAAGGCAGTAAACCCACTTCTATTCCTCCATTGTTGCTGCCAAAGACTTCTTCCTTCATTTCTTCATCATTTCTTCAATTTTTCCACTTAAATCAATTGTGTGGCTTATCAAATGGCTTCTTCTTCAAGATCTAGGAAGGGAAAGACTCCTGTACATTAGGAATCAGGCCAAAGACGCAGAAATTCCTCCGTTGTCTCGAAATGTTGTTCGATATTAGTTCTTTGACAACGATTGGGGCAATATCCATCGGGATCAACACACTCATGTCGCAAATCTCCCTGATCCGACTGTACCACCCGGAATTTTTGACATTTATTTCAAAACTTATTGGTGAAGTTAAATATTTATTTTTGGTTTAGTTGACCCTAAGATCTGCCTTGGATGACTAAGGGACCTTTAAGACTAACTTGGGATTGTTTTGAAATGAATTTCGTATGGCATTGCAAGTGCTTGAGTTTGATTTTTGGTTTGGTCAGCGTGTTCTGCACCCAGTAGAGCACAGAGTAAAACGGCCACATTTTGTGTGTAGAGAACTTCGAATTGAGATCGGTTTGATGCGTTGGAAACTAGACTTCAAGGGATTTCTAGCCATATATTTTGTAATTTTTGGTCTGGTTTATCAATACATGCATGTATTTTAAATTGACTAAAGTTTTGGACATCATTTGGGCTTTGGTCACTTTTGGCCCATTAGGCTTTAAGCCCATTTACCTCTCTTACTTGATATTCAGTCATAATCCACCATTTGTGAGTTTGAGGTTTGACTTTCAAGCCCGATTTGTTATCGAATATTTACATGTTTTTAATTCGACCCTTGAGGGTATTATGCGTGTTGAGGTCTTCCTTTGTACCCGAAAATTATGGAGTAAGCGTAACTAACTCCTTTGAGGTTGGTAATCTATTTAGGGGATGATTATACCATTATATAAATTTAGATGTAATAATAAGAAATTATTATTTGACGTCTAGGGGCAAATAAATAATTAGCGGTTGTGACCCCAAAGTATTTTAGTATTTTAATCGACCCTACAGGGTTAATTCGTATGACAGTTAAAATACCGATTGAGTGAATAATATATTAGTCCCTACGTGTTAGGAATATTTATGTAGTATTGTATTTCACTTTACGGAGTCAAATTGAAGTTGATTAATAATTAAGTCAACTGGGTAGTACAGACTGATTTCGGTACGCAACTGAGTTATTTTGATCGAGGAACCCACGAAAGATGTTTGTTTGGTTTGATATTTTTAAGGCTTTTACTTTATACATTTATAGAGTGTCAGGAGAAGAAATCACGTCATTTCGTTGAACGGTGTTCAAACCGGGGCCATTTGAAAATCACTGTAGCATTCGTGGCTACTGTAGCAGTCGGGGCAGCCATTGTATTTTCTGATTTTGGGCATGAAAATCCTATTCTACCCTCAATTAAACCACTCCCCTTTGGTCTAGCAAGGGTGTAAGAGTCCTTCCACCCCTAATATAGGTGAAAGACTTCATCTTCTCCCACATTTTGGACTCCAACCCATGAGATACATAGAGAAAGATAGAGAGAACGAAAGAGCTCCCATGGAGGAACTTCAGCGATTCCCGAAGATCCGACCTTCTGATCGTCAAGTCAAGACCACCATCGTGAAGCCCTTGGCGAGTAGCACACTTCCCACTGATTCAATCTTCGACCCGAATAGGTTTGTTGGCCGAAATAGGTACGTGACTAAAACCCTTACTCCCTCTAATACGGTGTCAAAAATCTGAACACCACCAACCTGTTTCAGCTCTCTTTATTCAGCCCCAAAACCCGACTCAAACCTGCCCAAAATTGTTTGCCAATTAACCAATAATTCCCAGCCCTTTAGACTGTCCAAACCTGCTCAAAACTGCTCCAACTTCAGCCACGAAACCTGCTCAAAAACCCTTTATAAAACAGCCCTTAATATAGCCTAGTAACACCAATTTTGAACAGCCAAAAATCTACCCAAAACTACACGAGCAGGCTGTCCCAACACGAGTCCAAAACAGCCCCGTAACAGCCTTGAATACACGCACAATGATAGCACAAAATAAAGAACGGATAGACGGACTCACCGGTTGAACTTCACTCGCTCGACGTAAAGAAATCCGACGAACAATCTATCTCGGCTTCACTCACCTAGCTAGATTGATTCGATTTTAAAAAGAACAAACTTGTTCTTCAAGAAGAGTCTTCTTCAAAACCAAAATAACGATCTGCTTTATTCAACTTAAAGATGCCTTTAAATAGGCTACAAACTTAACCCTAATTCTACCTACTAAAGTAAAAGACTTCTTAAACAAAGAAAATTAAATAACATAAGGAAACAAATCTAAAAGGAAATAAAATATTCATCTTAGCTAAAAGCAGATTCCTTCCTAAACAAACTAATCCCCTAGCCGCTTGGATTCAAGGAGGTTGGTCACCCCAAGACTTGTAGTTGCCGAAGCCTTGCATGGTGTGCCATGCACGGCTAATAATTCGCGCCCTCTTCCACAAACCGCACCAAGACCTACCCGACCCTTGTTTGCCCAACTTACCTTTCCTTTCAAGACCACCCGCGTGAGTGACTTCCTTCAGCCCGCTCCTACGCATGCCTCGGTTGTTTGGCAGCTCCTTATCCAACAAAATCCAGCCCATGCTCTTTTGATTAACACTCCCCAGCCCGTGTACTCCTTTACCCAAACTCCCCGTTCGTGTCATACCCATCCCGGGAGCCCTACCCGCATCACCCTCTTTCTAGCTCAAATGGATGCGAGGTTGTTAGAGACTTGATTCTCTTGATTTATTGTGTTATTACATATCTATGTGA
>CM028378.1:124822773-124900624 GCA_013146195.2 Codonopsis lanceolata
TGCGAAATTCTCACTCCAACTAAGTACCGAAATTATGCTAACTAATTATATTTGAGCGAAAAAGAAATTAAATTAAAATCTAAAAATATAAACAACCTAAGAAAGCAATTAAATCTAAACTACAGCGGAGGTGGTTTGGCAACAACAAATCAAGATAGAAAAATATAGGAATGAATTATTTCTAGTCTAGCGGTGTTTAATTTAATCTCTTTTTTGCTTTTCTTTAACTCAAGTCTTGGTAGTCGGACGCTATTTTATTCGCTACGGGCTTTACTACGTATAGCAAATCTAGCTATCTCTCAACCTTGCTACGGGCTCATATCATCGCAACACATAACACGGGGAGAAAATAAGCGCATGTGTAAACAAGCGTCCAAGAAGACTATCTACAGCGCGATCTCCTTCGGTCTCACGCCACGCAAACTACTATTGTGATTTTCGGAATAATAGGAAGGGCTTTCGCCGTATCCTATCATTCTAGTGATCATCTAATGGTTCGCTACGCCATTAAAAGCATTAAGAAAACACAATAATAACCAAGCGCATGGGTAATACTTTGCAAAAAGAAACTCTCTATATTTTTCTACAAGTCATGTTGGTAGCAGAGACAACTAAATTGGCTAACTACGGGCTTTCGCATCTTATAGTTAACCTAATCTCTCGACCTCGCGAATGGCTAAGGTGGTTCGATCGCGTGTCAAATCTAGTCTCAATACGGCTATGCTCGGTGTGTGTCACAAAACACCAACTATTAAATTGATTGGTCGAGAAATAAATAGGTAGCTCTCGCGGATCCTAAATATTTCTAAAATCATTTAATTATTGGCGGAATAATTAAAAGCATTAATTTCACAAAATAATAACCAACATGCTTATATACTAAATAAAGAGATAAATTAAATTAAATCACTACATTTGACATAAAAATTAATTGCATTCCATAAATAATTGAAGCACAAACCAATTCAACAATTACAAAATCAATCAACCCAAGAAACCATAACAAATATCTAAAAATATGAGTAGAAAAATTGAACCCAATCGCGAATCAGGGGTTGAAATCTTTTTTGCAAGTCGTCCTTGGCCCTTGATTTGATGTTCCAAACCTTCAATGGTGATCAAGCATCAAAGATTTGGTGTGATTTTGGTAGAAATGGGGTGGTGCCCCATTTAGGGCTAATGCCGTAAATGGGGTTGTACGTTTTTGAATGAAGCTTCTTGGAAACAAAATGGAGGCGGCAAGAGGTGGAAAGGCTGGAGGGGCATTTTTCGGCAGAAAGCACAGAAGAAAGTTAGGGACAAAATGGAGAAGGAAAAAGAGGAATTTGGATCACGGTTGGGCATGGGGCGGGAACCGGATGAAGGCACGGGCTACCGGGTAGGAAAAGCGGGCAAGGCAGGGGTGAGGGAGAATGGGGGTGGAAAGGCGGGTGATGGGCTGAAGTGGGGGAATTTGGAGGCAGCGGGTGAGACCGATCCGGATGGAGTGCAGTGTCGCGCATAGTGGGAAGCGGGGGTGACACGTGGCTCCGGCTCGACAACAGCGCTGGGCTTTTCGACTTTGCGCCGCCCTCCCTTGTTCTTTTCCTGAAATTTGCTCAGGTGCCCAAGCTTCAAATTGGGCGCCGCCTTCTGTTCCTCCAGGGCTTTGCAAAATGATCCTTTGTTAGCTTTTTCGGCCTCCGTTTAGCCTCTGAATGCCTTGGAACCTTGACGGACTTAACGGACTTTGACCAAATAATTTCTAAACAACTTTTAAGCCGGAATTGCCTCGAACTTCGTGCTAAACACCATATAAAAGCTCGATTATGCATGGAAACCTATATTAAGCACAAAAACACAAATAATAATATTTCCAAAGCATAATTAATAAAAAATAGCACAAAATAAAAGAAAATTCAGGAAAATTAGGTGGAAATCTTGCGCTCATCACACCCCAAACTTAAGCTTTGATCGTCGAGCAAAGAAAATGAATATAGGAAATGCTCGAGAACAACATGAAATGAAGGCGGCGCTCAAATAAGATCCCACAAGCATTACCATCCAAGAGATCAACCAAAAGATTATAAAGATGCATAATGGAGGTATGAAGTGATTCATATGCTATCAAACAATCCTCAAACAATCATTCATATCATAAAACATTTTTTACCCAAAAGTAGCAATGCTCTAGCTTAGATTGAGCGACCAAGAAATACCAAATGCAAGTCAAACCAAAGAGTCATTAACTACATTTTTTAACAAAGCAAGGCATGAACACACGACATGACAATATCAATAGGACTTTATAAAGCTTGTAATGTTCGGCCAAGGTTTGGGCTACAAATGAAGGATAGGATAGCAAGTCAAGAGAGCAAAGAATTTGAAGTCTTCACAAGATGACTAGCTTCATTAAAGCATAACTCTTCAAATAACCACAAACTCACTTCAACAACCCCTTAAACATTAAACTTTGGGTTGAAGAAAGCATCTCAACTACCACAAACAATTAAGCACAATCCTTATATCTCCTTGAGAAAATTGAAGAACAATGACATTTTTTTTCTTTCTTTTGTGTCCACCCTTTACATTTTTCTTTTCTTTTCTTTTCTTTCTTTTTCATTGCATTCCAAGGGGGCTCTTTTCTTTTCTTTTCATTTCATTTTTTTTTTCACCACCATTCAACAACAATTTTCAAATTCCCAACATCAACATTAATAAACACACAACCTTCATGAAGCATACACTTCCCAACAAGATTACAAAAATAAAATTAAATCATTTCAAATCATGCTCTCTTGAAGGGCGACGGCTAAAGTGTATAGGTTCACGGGATAGGATAATGTGGGTAAGAAATGAAGTCGAATGGGGTCATTGTGTGCTCTAGGCACACGCCATTCTTTAAATAAGCTCAACGGGGACACTAGGGATTTTTGTGAGATAAATGGGTAGGATAGAGAAAGGCACAAAGCGGTCCAAAGATGGCCTATATCATGCTCTTGTCATACACATACCCAAACCAAGCTTTTCATCATCAACATATAACTCTCGGTATTTAGACTCACAAAATGGTACTCTTAGACATGCACAACCATCACTAAAGCAAAGCATAAAAATATTTCCAACCAATACTTGGGCAATATTTATCATGAATGAGGTGATGCTACCACATGAATCACAAACATATCCTCAACTATGCATATAGTAATCTCAAAATTGACTCCAAGAAAATAATGCAAGCAAAACTCAAAGAGCACCAAAAATGGAGAAATTAATGATCAAAGCATAATTAATTTGGGGCGTATAAAGCACAAGATTTTCAGAATTTTCGAAGTTCACTAACCAAACCATACTCCTAAACATAAAGTAAAAGGAGAAGGAAAGAAAGAAAACTCCCTCAAAGTCGATTCTTATGAAGTCGGGCGAAAAGATCCACTCCATATATCTCAACAAGCAACCTCTACAATGAAGCGCTAAACCCTTGCATCAAATCAAGCTCAAAAGAAAAGAGTAGAAATGCAATTACGGAATAAAAAAAAAGAAAAGAAAATATTTTTTGTGTGGGGACACTATTTACACCTCCCTACAAACCCACAAACTCGGGAGGGCTTAAAAAAAGCGACTCAAAATACAAAACATATAAATACAAAAGCAAGTAAACTAATTAAAAAAAAACATGCTCAAAATACAATCAACTTCGCTTGGTATCGATATTAGCATATAGGAGCAAAAATTAAATCATTCCCGACAACGGCGTAAAAACTTGATGTGTGTGAGCGCATAACTCGGGCAAGATTACCCGGCCGTATCAAGTAATAAAGTGCGTAAGTGCAGTCGATCCCACGAGGAATGCACGAAATTCTCACTCCAACTAAGTACCGAAATTATGCTAACTAATTATATTTGAGCGAAAAGAAATTAAATTAAAATTTAAAAATATAAACAACCTAAGAAAGCAATTAAATCTATACTACAGCGGAGGTGGTTTGGCAACAACAAATCAAGATAGAAAAAATATAGGAATGAATTATTTCTAGTCTAGCCGGTGTTCTAATTTAATCCTCTTTTTGCTTTTCTTTAACTCAAGTCTTGGTAGTCGGACGCTATTTTATTCGCTACGGGCTTTCGCTACGTATAGCAAATCTAGCTATCTCTCAACCTTGCTACGGGCTCATATCATCGCAACACATAACACGGGGAGAAAATAGCGCATGTGTAAACAAGCGTCCAAAGACTATCTACGCAGCGATCTCCTTTCGGTCTCACGCCACGCAAACTACTATTGTGATTTTCGAATAATAGGAAGGGCTTTCGCCGTATCCTATCATTCTAGTGATCATCTAATGGTTCGCTACGCCATTAAAAGCATTAAGAAAACACAATAATAACCAAGCGTATGGGTAATACTTTGCAAAAAGAAACTCTTTATATTTTTCTACAAGTCATGTTGGTAGCCGAGACAACTAAATTGGCTAACTACGGGCTTTCGCATCTTATAGTTAACCCTAATCTCTCCGACCTCGCGAATGGCTAAGGTGGTTTGATCGCGTGTCAAATCTAGTCTCAATATGGCTATCGGTGTGTGTCACAAAACACCAACTATTAAATTGATTGGTCGAAATAAATAGGTAGCTCTCGCGGATCTAAATATTTCTAAAATCATTTAATTATTGGCCAGATAATTAAAAGCATTAATTTCACAAAATAATAACCAACATGCTTATATACTAACTAAAGAGATAAATTAAATTAAATCACTACATTTGACATAAAAATTAATTGCATTCCATAAATAATTGAAGCACAAACCAGTTCAACAATTACAAAATCAATCAACCCAAGAAACCATAACAAATATCTAAAAATATGAGTAGAAAGAATTGAAGCCGAAAAATCGCGAATCCGGGGTTGAAATCTTTTGCAAGTGCGTCCTTGGTCCTTGATTTGATGTTCCAAACCTTCAATGGTGATCAAACATCAAAGATTTGGTGTGATTTTGGTAGAAATGGGGCTAGTGCCCCATTTAGGGCTAATGCCAAGTAAATGGGGCTTACATTTCGAATGGAAGCTTACTGGAAACAAAATGGAGAGGCGGCAAGAGGCTGGAAGCTGGAGGGGCATTTTCGGCAGCACAAAAGAAAGTTAGGGACAAAATGGAGAAGGAAAAGGGGGAATTTGGATACATTGGGCATGGGCGGGAGGCAGGATGAAGGCACGCGGGCTACCGGGTAGGAAGCGGGCAAGGCAGTGAGGAGAATGGGTGGAAAGGCGGGTGATGGGCTGAAGTGGGGCTGGAGGAGCGGGTGAGACCGATCAGGATGGAGTGCCGGTCGCGCATAGTGGGAAGAAGCGGCGGGGTGACACGTGTCTCCGGGGCGGCTCGACAACAGCGTCAGGGCTTTTCGGCTTTGCGCCGCCTCCCTTGTTCTTTACGAGAAATTTGCTCGGTGCCCTAAGCTTCGAAATTGGCGCCGCCTTCCTTCCTCAAAGCTTTGCAAAATGATCCTTTGTTAGCTTTTTCAGCCTCCGTTACTATCTGAATGCCTTGGAACCTTGACGGACTTAACGGACTTTGACCAAATAATTTCTAAAACAACTTTTAAGCCCGGAATTGCCTTGAACTTTGTGCTAATCACCATATAAAAGCTCGATTATGCATGGAAACCTATATTAAGCACAAAAACACAAATAATAATATTTCCAAAGCATAATTTATAAATAAATAGCACAAAATAGCAGAAAATTCCCGGGAAAATTCGTGGAAATCTTGCGCTCATCAACAATCATTTCATATATTTTTACATTTACTCAACATAACCATTTTTTAAATTGTCATATTCGAATTTCATATGTAGATTGAGAAGAAGTCCATAATATAGACTATCTACAACTTCGTAATATCACTCAAAGGATTGTTCTAATGCCAACTATTATGTACCCAATATATATTTGAAAAGTGAAAACTAAGGGTAATTTTGTACATGTGGTACTAAAATGAGTAATGATATCCTTACCACTAGTGTTATCACTAGTATTACAACTGACATATTAAAGATAAAGTTGAAAAGTCAACTATGCATTTCTTAAGGAAAGTTGTAACACTAGTGGTAACACTAGTTGTAGGGCTAGCATTACTCTACTAAAATTGTTTATAATCGTGCACGACTAGAGGCTAGAGCCGACAAAAAAACTCAGTCCAATGGGCCAACCTTAGTTAATCCAATATTTTGATGAGTTGGGCTTTAGATTTTGACAATCCAAAAAAAAAACGTTTGGCATTTTTTGCCCAACAGGCCCAAGGATTCTCTGAGCTCAAATAAAATAAACTCAAATTTTTTTGGGCTGGCCTAGCCCAATCACATCTATAAAAAAACATTTACATTTTAGTATTTTACACAAATAATCAAAAGTCAAAACAACTCAAGTATTGAAGTACATAACAACGTCACATGGTAATCGTAATATCACAGTATTGCACAAAGCCAGAACAAACAAACCCTAGTTTCTCTTCTTCAAATCAACCCTTACTTCCTCCTTGATTTCTCCTCTTTCCTTTCGTTGATGCCGCATAGGGGTGGCAAAATGGGTGTTATGGATCAATGGATAATAGGCCATTATCCATGGATATCCATGGATAATGGTCTATTATCCATTGATCCATAACACCCATTTTGCCACCCCTAGTGCCGCCTGAGGATGAATACCTCACCCAAATTGTCGCCGCCATCATGAGGTCCACCACATTCACGTCTCCATCGACCACTCCTTTTACTGTCGTTGCCGTCGCCGCAACTCCAGCCTCCCCTCTCTCAGCCGCAGTTTATGGCACAACCATGATTTTACATTAATGACACCATGTTTTTATGGTATATTTTTTGTGGTGCATTGATCAGCCACTCGGTCTTCATTACCATTGGTGTATTATTTTTTGGATGCTACATTGGGTTTTTCATCTCATGTTTTTAAACTTTAAATTGTAAATTTTATAATTTTATGGCTAGTTTCATTTCAGGCCGAAAAGCCAAGACAAGGCTAGGATGAGCTAGCTTTTAGATAGGCCCATTGAATTTCGAGCCAGCTCAATCGAGCCCAAAAATAAGCTATGCCCCCACTGAATTTAGGGTGGGCTGGGTTGACCCATGCTATTACCAGCTCTATGAACAACCTTAATTTTTTTTGGAAAAACAAAAGAAATACACATTTATTTCGGAATAGAGGAAGTAATAAGTAATAAATGTCAAGTTTGTAAATAATGAATTTAATCCCACGGCCACATGTATAATGTATTACCTTAGCTTTTGAAATCATCCTCTTTATTTGTCTTTGGATGAAGAAAAGTGTAAGAAAAGACATTGATTAGTGACGAGGTGGAGCATTTGAACATGTCTAAAGTTGATTGGCCGTCCATTGATGAGAACAAATGTGTTTGGCCACACACAAACCATGGTAAAGAAAATGAGATTAGTGTAGAAACTGATAAAGTTTAGGAATTATGGCATAGCCTTTCCATTGATATTGTGAACATATTTATAGGGTTACAATACTTACTACACAAGTTAGTCTAAATACAAGAGGGATTAGGAAACCTAAATACAAGAGGAACTAGGAAACCTAAATACAAGTACATTAGGAAAGTATAATCTAAAGATAATTATAATATATTACAAATATATTATATTCACTAATACTATAAATATAATATATATTAAATATATTATATTCTCTTATATGCTCATAAGATGGATCACCGTTAGGAGAGACAAATCTTGTGAAGAATATCGGACACGTGAGAGTGGAAAAATGAGAGGGGTGATGGTGAGGAGGGTTAGCGGTGGGTCTTAGAGGAAGACAAGTTGTTGAGGAGGGTCTTGGTAAGAGCCTGGTTTCGCTGAGGATATGGTTTGCTCGAGGAGCGAGCTGGTTGAGGGAGTGTCGTCGGCGAGCTGGCGAGAGCTGGGTTGGCCGAGGAGTCCTGAGTTGCTGGTTGAGGGGTCTTCGGCGAGCTAGTGAGAGCCTGGTTTGCCGAGGAGACATGGTTTGCTCGATGAGCGAGCTGGTGAGAGTCGGGTTTGCCGAAGAGTTCGTGAGGTACTCGAGGGGCGAGCTGTTGAGTGAGGACGTCAGCGAGCTGTTGAGAGCCGTGTGTGCTGAGGAGTCCGGGAGGTGCAGAGGCAAGGCTGTGAGGAGGGCTGGCGGTGAGTGAGCCGGGTTTCTTGAAAGTCGTGAGTTGCTCGAAAGGCGGTTGAGGAGGAGGCTTAGCGAGTTGGTGAGAGCCGGGTTTGCGGAAGAGTCCGTGAGTTGCTCGAGGAGCGAGCGGTTTGAGGGAGGGCCTCAGCGAGCTGGTTGAGGGGTCTTCGGCGAGCTGGTGAGAACCGGGTTGGCCGAAGAGTCCGTGAGGTGCTCGAGGGGGCGAGCTGTATGAGTTAGGATTTCAACAAGCTGGTAAGAGTCGGGTTTGCCGAGGAGTCCTGAGTTGCTCGAGGAGCGAGCTGGTTGAGGGAGGGCCTCAGCGAGCTGGTTAGAGCTGGGTTTGCTGAGCCGGGGTTGACGAGGATGCCGGAGTTGCTCGAGGATCGAGTGGGTTGAGGGAAGGTGTATGGTGAGAAAGGGGCCTCAGCGAACTGTGGAGGGAGGGAGGTGGCGAGCTTGCCTTCCGAGGAGGGCGAGCTGGGTTTGCCAAGGAATCTGGATTTTACTCAAGGAGCAGGCTGGGTTAGGGAGGGTGTCGGCGAGCTGATCACAACTGGGTTTGCCGAGGAGTCCTTGGAGTGCTCGAGTAACGTGAAAGGGTTTTAACAGGTTGTGTGATAAGCAATGAGGTGCCAAGGTGTAGGAGGGGCGTGAGGTGTGGTGGGATGAAGGTTTATGGTTGTGGAAGTTTGGTTGAGGGTGGCTGAGGAAGGTCCTTGGCGAGCTCGTCAGAGCTTGGTTGGGCGAGGTGTCCTTGTTATTGCTCAGGGGGAACTTGGCTTTGGCGTGAGGAAGGTCCTTGGCGAGCTCGTCAGAGCTTGGTTGGCCGAGGTGTCCTTGCAGTTACAGAGGAGGGGGGCCTTGGCGTTACCAGGGTGATGGGTGCCAAATCGGAGCTTTGGGTTGGGTGGTCAGATCTGGGTTGGCACCGACTTTGGTGGGAGGAAGGTATAAGGAGGCGGAAGGTTGGTGGTTTAGGGTTAGGAGGTTGCCAAGATAAGGGAGGAGAGGCGGCTGAGGAAGGACCAAGGCGAGCTTGTCAAAGCTTGGTTGGCCAAGGTGTCCTTTGGTTGCTCAAAGGGAGGGGGGTGGAAACCGATTTGGCTGTGGAGAGTCGTCGTATCTGAACTTGGGATTGGGTTGGCGACGGCTGTATGGGAGGAAGTTTTAGGTTGAGGAAGTCGTGAGTTTGCGGAAGATGGTGGTTGTAGGTTTTAAGAGCGACGCTCTGATACCATGTAGAAACTGATAAAGTTTATGAATTATGGCATAGCCTTTCCATTGATATTGTGAACATATTTATAGGGTTACAATACTTGCTACACAAGTTAGTCTAAATACAAGAGGGATTAGGAAACCTAAATACAAGAGGACTAGGAAACCTAAATACAAGTACATTAGGAAAGTATAATCTAAAGATAATTATAATATATTACAAATATATTATATTCACTAATACTATAAATATAATATATATTAAATATATTATATTCTCTTATAATTAGAGCATCACCATTGTTTAATTTTTTTTTATAGGTCTTCCTATTAAGAAGATTAAATTATATAATGATAAAACATTTTCTTATTAGACCACCTAGGAAAGAGAATAATTTTTCTTCCTAAATAATAAGAAAATTTTGGGAAAAGAAGAATGAGCCAAAGGGGGGCAGTGTGGTGCACCGTATCCAGCCACACAAGGCGCATGCACCACACGTGGGTGAAGGAGCGTGGGAGGGGGTATTTACGGTGGGTCCCGCGTCTGAAATTTTCTGTTTTTTTTTCAATCTTACCCAATCTATTTTTTGTCGTTGGGTGGTGTGGGGGGTGCATGGTTTTGTTTGGGTTTTTATTTTTAAAGCCTTTTTTATTTTTTTTCTTCCTTCTTATGTATTTTTTCAAATTTAACGTTGTATGCAATTTTCTATTTATGTTATTTTACGAGTTATGTATAATACTCCCTCCGTCTTTATATTATCGTTCTAGTTGACCCGACAGATGGATTAAGAAAAAACAATTGACTTGATTATTTATATTGGTTTAATGTATAATTTCTTTTCCCATGTATATGTGGTCCATAATTAAAGTATGGTGAAAAAGTAAGGGTAAAGTGGTAAAAGCGATGTTCTAAAAAGGTAAGTTTCAAACTGGACAATTATTTTGGGACGTACGAAAAATGAAAGGAGGACGATAATTTGGGAATAGAGGTCTATGTATTTTATATATACTTTATTAATTAAATTATAAATTATATAATTTATAAGTATTTTATTATTTTAAAATTAATTTATGTCTTAATTTATAAATTTATTTATTTATACGAAATATTTAAATATGAAATATATTTAATAAAGTTAAATAAATTTATTTGTTTGAGAAATATAAAAATAAGATTGAAGTGTAAAGTTAATGAGGTGACAGTGAGACCCAACTAAGAAGATGTCAAGAAAATTATACAATAAGAAGATATATTTTTAAGTGGATAAAAAATGAAAAATGTATAGGTAACGGTGAGACCCAATTAAAAAATGGATAAAAATAATACTCCCTCCGTCCATAAATTATCGTCCTAATTAACTCGGCGCACAAATTAAGAAAAAACAATTGACTTGATTATTTATATTGAGTTAATGTGCAGTTTCTTTTAAAGTCCATGTGTATGTGACCCATAATTAAAATATAGTGAAAAAATAAGGGTAAAATGGTAAAAGTAATATTATAAAAAGGTAAGTTTCAAACTGAATAATTATTTTAAAATAGACAAAAAAAAAAGGACGATAATTTAGAGACGGGGGTGCCGTTTGGTAGCCAGGATTAATAAAGCGAGTTGCCTGATATTTGGTACGCAATAGGTGGTCGGGACTAATAGTACGAGTTATCCGGATAAAGTCATTATCCCCTCACTATTAATATCAAATGTGAGGATTGTATTATTAGCGTCCTCACTAAAAAAAATTGGGATTAACATTTGTAATTTTAAAACTACCCCCGATATACAAGTAAAGATTAATAATGAGGATACTAATAGCATTGAGATTAATAATAATATTTAGGGAGAATTTCAAGTGGGTACAATTTTGAAAACATCTTTTCATCTAGGACCATCAATTTTTTGGACATTTCATATAACTACAAATTGCTTGCCAAATGACAAAAATGTCATTAATGAAAATTCTGATGCCAAGCCTTGGCATCAGGATGATTAATTCCAGGCATCAGCATAATTAATTCCAGGCATCAGAACTCTGATGCCAAAACTCTGATGCCAAAAATATTGTTGATGCCAAAAATGCTGATGCCAAATCTTGGCATCAGGTGAAATGTTGATGCCTACAATTTTTGCTGATGCCAAAAATGCTGATGCCAAATCTTGGCATCAGGTGAAATGCTGATGCCTACAATTGTTGCGATGTTAATCTTGGCGTCGGGTGAAATCTTGATACTACAATGCACTGATGCCAAAAAAATATTCGCGATGCCAAAAATCCACGATGTCAAATCTTGGCATCAGGTGAAATGCTGATGCCTGTCAAACATTTCCCTCCGTAAAAGCCAAATTTGTAAGCCAAACATGGACAGTGCACTCTTTCTCTCTCTCCCTCTCTCTTCTCTACAGTCTCCACCATTGCAAGATTTGGCACAACAGTTGATGATTTCTTGCACATAATTCCATCCTCTCTTTTCCTCCGTCGGAATCTTCAAGTTGGCGTCCTTTCGGCCGAAATTTTGTAACCTGATGCCAGATATATATATATATATATATAGAACAATCCCAGGATCATTACAAAATTACAAAATCTACAAAATTTCCCAATCTGTCCCATATATACGTAACCCGGATCTTTGTAGCATCGTTATCGCGGCCAAGTTTTCGTTTTAGGGTTTTTTACTCACGTCGGACGAATCGAAATCGATCAACATGCAGGGAATGGCCGGTATCGGAATTCATCCTTATCTTCAACAATGGCAGCTTCGTCCTCCTCCATTGATGAAGACCGTCCTCCATCTTCACTCTGCTCATGTAAATTGGATGTCAGCTGTAGAGCTTCGTCGACGGAGATACGAGATCCGTCTGTTGAAGAAAGCAACGGAGATACGAGATCCTAACAGGCGTGGATCTAGAGTTTGGCTAGGTACATATGATATGCAAGTTGAAGAAAGCAAGCTCCGCGGGGCAAGACGGCAAGACGGGTACCGAAAATTGCCGAAATCGACATTTTTCCGATTAAAATGAAAACTTCTTCTAGCCCAGAGCGGTTTTGGTATTAGAATGGCTTTCTTTGGACCTTTCAATTGGGATTGCGTATTATCAAAGATTTTGATGCGTACAGATCTAAGCAACGAAGGAGAATCAGAGAATCGCATACGAGGCGGTCGTACTTTCGTCCAAAATTTGTACCTAAAAGAAATGTGCAAAAAATAGGTGGATTAATTTGAAAACATGTTTCCAAAAATGTACCGGCTTGTAATTATTCCTAATATTTATACACTACCAAACAAGCCCAAAGAAAATACACAAGATGGAATTATGGATGCTCTTATGTTTGGAAATACAAAACAGTCGTAGAAGTATAGAACAACTTAGATTTTGTGCACATGTTATAGGCGTGAGCGTGTGTCGTTATAAAAACAAATTAATGCGTGCTCGGGGTAATAATTATTTATTCTTTTTTATCCTTAACTTTTAATCATAGTTAGGCTGAGCCTTTTTTTTGACAGATTTTGTGATTAATTGGAGTATGTGAATTTTAATCAAAAAATATAAACCACTACCCTTTTTCCATAGCGCGTGAGCTCAAATCCCCACATCCAAAATATCTTGGCAAAGCACAGTGCGCGTGGGGGAGAGAAACAGGTCCCACTTCTTCCGCTAAGGGTCGGCTTGTGAAATTGAGGTCCGTTCTTTTATGATGACATTTTGTCAAACGATAATTATTAATTTAGGAGATTAAAGTTTTCGTACAATTAACAAAAAGAATTTAAGTTTCATTATCATTTTAAAAAATAAATAAATAATTTTTCATGTATAATTTTTTTATTTTTATTGTGTATAGTAAAAGACTTTGTCAATAAACACAAAGTAATAGCAAGATCAATCAAAGAGAAATGTTAGAGTCAATACACTCTTGAAATTTTATTATGTCAACTTTAAACACGTTATATGATTATAATTATATATATAGATACAATATAAAACCATAAACTGCTTAAACAAGGGAACCTGAAAACAAATCCACCACATCGATGTGGTCGCATTGCCTTATGCAATGAGACCGCTTCGCAGTCGGGTGCAATTGCATTCCTCTCTTGAGTGTGCTCACATTAACAATAGAACCATCCTCTGGATTTCTCCTACAGTGATGCAATCGCACTGTCCATGGATGCGATCACTTCTTCATGTCAAAAGCCCAATAGTCCTCGGAGAACTTAACATGTTATTAATGTAATCGAGTTATTTTATTATCAACAGTTTTAGTACGTAGTATAATTATAATTTTCTATTAAAATAAATTAATCTCAATGCAGTTAAAATTGATCCACAAATGTCTACATTTTTATAAAGTGACTCTAAGAACAATTATTCCCTTTCTTTTTACATAAACATAGGTACTTATAAAATGCTCAATACAACACTTTTTATTGTAAAAATACTATGTTACCCTTGATAAATTAAAAAAAATAAAAAATTGAACACCGAACCAACACCGCAGGACCACCGGCTGACCCCGGCCCTCCCACGGCAAGCCAGCCCCCAAGCCCCGGCCACGACTACCCCAGTCCCTCCCGGCCTCCCACTCACGGCCAAGCCCGATCCCTCCCGGCCCGGCCCACCCCGCCGGTCAGGCCCGGTCCCTCCCAGCCCTCCCGCCGCTGGGCCGGGATCCCTCTCCGCCCTAGCCCCCGCGCCCGGCCCAGTCCCTCCCTTTCCCCTCCCACACGGTGGGCCTCCCCGATCCCTCCCTTACCCGGCCTGACCACGGCCCCTCCCAGAGGCCTAGCCTCCACCACCTCCCGCCCAACCTCCGCCACCTTCCGCCACCTCAGGCCGACCTCGCCGCCACCATCTCCATAAAAAAAAATTAGTTTTTTTTTCCATTTAATTAAAAACCAACTCCCGCCCACCTCCACCACCTCCCGCCCACCTCCACCACCACCACCCACCTCCACCACCAATCTTTTTTTTTCTTTTCCATTTAATTATAATTTTCAATTTAATTTTGAAATTGAACAAAGGGCAAATTGGTAAATTTATTTCAAAAAGTGTTGTATTAAGTATTTTATAGGTGCTGTATTAAGTATACCCCTTACATAAATTAACAAAAGTAACTAGAAGGCATCTAAGGGCTTAGAGCTCAACACATCTGCTCAAGAGAAGATGATAATTGATTATTGATCTTTCAAAGTTTTATTAATTTAATAATTTAGTACTCCGTTACTCAGCATAGAAGCAATTTGAGGAGATATATCATTACATCATATTTAACAAGAATCCAAAATTGCTAAGTAAGATATGAGAAAAATAGTCTAAATAGTTCACATACTTAAAACAATTAAGCAAAATCAAATAAATAAAAAAGTGAAATTGTGTAAATTAAAAAAAGAAAACAAAGAAGTGTCAAGTGAGAACTTATGGCCGGGCCAGCCGCCCATCGGTAAGTTCACATACTTATCACATGCCTTATGGCTGGGCTGGCCCTGAGTCTCTCTACTCGTTCCTTTTTCCATTCGGTCCTTCGTCACCTCTCTCCTCGTCTCAATCACCTTCAACCACATCGTGTGAACATATAATCAAATAACCATGGTTGTTGGATCTTGGTCAAAGACTAAATCCAATCCTCTTAATAACTCCTATCAATGTGTGTTTTATCATGTATATTGTAATAGATATTAAATCCTCTACTTGCTACTACATTTCCACATTGTCTGTCTGGTTGTAATAGAACTAAACTCTAAGTTGACCTATGTGCTTAATTGTGGATCAGTTATCTTCCTCATAGAAGAGCATGGATTTGGGTACCTTGTGTTTATAAGAGAATATAATATATTTGTAATATATTATAATTATCTTTAGTTTATACGTTTCTAATTTACTTGTATTTAGGTTTTCTAATCCTTCTTGTCTTTAGATTATCCAGGTTAAACTTGTGTAGCAAGTATTGTAACCTTATCAATATGTTCATCATATCAATGGAAATGGTATGTCATTATTCATAAACTTTATTAGTTTCTACATGGTATCAGAACCTCGCTCTTAAAACCTACAACCATCATCTTCCGCAAACCCAAAACTTCCTCAACCCTAAACTTTCTCCCACCACAACCAACCCTTCGCCTCCATATACCTTCCTCCCACCAAAGTCGCTGCCAACCTAGATCTGAACACCAAGCCCAATCTCAGATCCGACAACTCTCCACCGCCAACCAAACTTTCACCAAAACCAAACCTCCTTCCACAGTTGTTGTCGACCTCTCCACAGCCGCCACCCCTCTCTTACCTCGACAACTCATGACCACACACACCACCTGTCTAAAGGAAACATCGGCCAACCAAGCTTTCACCAGCTCACCGACGTCCTTTCCCAGCTACCGACAACTAAACTTCTCATACCCTAAACCTCTTTCCACCATAGCCACCGCCAACCTTCCTTCCACCGAATTCAACCCCTCTTTCACCAACTCGCCGAGGCCCATCCCATCTGACGCCCTCCCTCAATTGCTCAATCCTCGAGAATCCCAAGGATTCCTCGACAAACCTAACTTTAACCAGCTTGCCGAGGCCCTCCCTCAACCAGCTTGCTTATCGAGCAACTCCGGACTCCTCGGTAAACCCGACTCTCACCAGCTCGTCGACGTCTTCCCTCCACTGCTTGCCTTTCGTGCATCCCAGAGATTCCTCGGCAAACCTAGCTCTAACAAGATCGTCGAGCCCCTCCCTTAACAGCTTGCTCCTTGAGCACCTCATGGACTCCTCAGCAAATCTGGCTCTCACCAGCTCGCTGAAGTCCTCCCTCCACAGCTCGCTCCTCAAGCACCACACGAACTCCTCGGCAAACCCGGCTCTCACCAGCTCGCCGACGTCCTCCCTCCACTGCTTGCCTCTCGTGCATCCCAAGGATTCCTCGGCAAACCCAACTCTAACCAGATCGCCGAGGCCTTCCATCAATAGCTTGCTCCTCAAGCACCTCACGGACTCCTCTACAAACCCTACTCTCACCAGTTCGTTGAAGTCCTCCCTCCACAGCTCGCTCCTCGAGCACCTCACTGACTCCTCGATAAACCTGGCTCTCACCAGCTCGCTGAAGTCCTCACGCAACAGCTCGCACCTCAAGCACCTTATGGACTCCTCGGTCAACCCGACTCTCACCAGCTCGCCAAGGCCCCTCTCACCTATCGCTCTCCCTCAACTGCTCGCTTCTCGAGCAACTTTGACATCCTCAACAAACCCGACTCTCACCAGCTCGCCGAGGCCCCTCTCTCACCATTCGCTTGTCCCTCAACAGCCCCCTCCTCAAACACCTCAAGGACTCCTCGGCCAAACCCAGCTCTCGCCAGCTTGACAAAGACTCCTCCCTCTCCAGCATGGCTCTCGCAAGCTCACCTTCCTCGGAAGACCCAGCTTGTCGAAGATCACTCCCTCCACAGCTCGCTTCTCGAGCAAACCAAGGTCTCATTGGCAAATCACAGGCTCTCACCAGCTCGCCGAAGACCCCTTCCTCAATAGCTCGTTTCTCGAGCACACCAATGTCTCCTCGCAAGCCCTGGCTCTCACCAGCTCGCCGCCGATCACTCCCTCTCATTGTCAACTCACGCGCTGTCACCATATTCTTCGCAAGGTTGGTCTCTTCTAACGGTGATCCATCTTGCAGGAGCATATAAGATAATATAATATATTTATAATATATTATAATTATTTTTAGTTTATATTTTCCTAATTTACTTGTATTTAGGTTTCCTAATCTTTCTTGTATTTAGACTATCTAGGTTAAACTTGTGTAGCAAATATTGTAACCCTATAAATATGTTCCCCATATCAATTGAAAGACAATGTCATTATCTCTAAACTTTATTAGTTCATACAGTATCCCTTGCTCTATCTATCCAGACCGGCTCGATCAAGCCTCCTCTATTTATGTTAGATTCATTTACAGGGTAACTAACATTGTGAAAAACTTAGAAAAAATAGTCTAACGGGTATTTTCTATAAAACGGACCCCATTAACTCAGTGTCGGCCATGATTGGTTAACTTGACACATGAGTCTCACATATTGTCTTCGCACTGACCTAATTGAGTTCATGTGACCTAATTGAGAGACATAGTTCAGGCCGTTAAACGAAGGGTACAAACATATGCATTGGGTGATTATCAAAAAGATTGCAAATGCTTTGTTATAAAACTTCTCAGTAATATTGTGCTTGCCAGTACGTAGATGGATTAACTCAAAATGAAGGAGTAAACTTGTTTGATACACCCAAATAACAAGATTTTCAAGTCTGTATTCCCTTAGTATCACTTGAAAGTCGAACATAATAGTTATAGGGTAATTGTTAGTACAACAAAATGGCATTAATGGAAATTTGAAGTACTAACTTTCAAATATTACAAGGAGAGAGCACCTCCTGACTCCCCTGTTTTGTCACATTGGCCGAGTTTAATTAGTCCTCACAAGCTTAGGCCTCCATGTTCTCCAGACCAATTTGTTTTCGCCCATTATAGGATGTACAAGCCTTCTCTTCAAACCTTCTCTAATAGATCTTTCCCGAGCATCGTCTTTTGGGGTGACATTCTCAAAGGGTGTTTCAGGGCTTTCATTGTCGATTTCTTCCACAACCTGGGTCACCATACCTAAGACCTCACTCATTTTTGGGCGCATTCTTGGGTGTCGCACTAAACACCTGTTAGCTATAGCTGCAAGCTTTTGAGCTGATTTAATGGAGTAATTCCCCCCAAGCCGAGGATCCAAAATCAGTTGAAACTTCTTCATGTCAGAGAGGTGTGGCCTAACCCAATCCAAGAGTTTCTGCTCATTCTTTGGTTTATTTCGGTCCATAGGACGTCTACCTGTAATGAGTTCATAAAGGAAGACTCCATAGCTCCATACATCGCTCTTGGATGTGAGGCGCCCGGTCTGTATGTATTCAGGAGCTGCATATCCTACAGTCCCAACTACCTATATGAAGGAAATTTGATCAACACCTCTGATGCAATTTTTTATCTGATAAACATGATCTTGCACAGTCGTTGAAGACAAGAAAATCAAAGATATATTAGTGAGTGTGTGTGTGTGTGTGTGAGAGAGAGAGAGAGAGAGAGAGATCCTATTGGAGCCATTAATCATTATGTATTAACATACCGCAGTTGAGACGTGGCTCAGTCCATCTGAAGGGCCAAGTCTAGCCAATCCAAAATCAGAAAGCTTAGCACTCCACTGCTCATCCAGCAGAATGTTGGAAGATTTGAAATCTCTGAAGATTATCTGTGGCACGATAATACATTATCCTTTTAATGAAATGATCCTGGAATTTAAAACTGCATAAATTACCAATAAAGCTGCTAGCATACACAAACTAATTTCATTTCTGTAAATTCTTATCTTACCCAGGCAAATTTGTAACATTTTAATTATCAAACAAAAACCAGTTTTGCAAATTGCAGTACAGTGAAAACCTACAGATTAAACTAGTCAAGAACTTTGTTTATATGAGTATTATTACCACAATTGCAATGCTGAGATATTCCGAAAGCCTCCATTTCCAAAGGTCAACGCCAATGATGTGTCAGTGCCACCAATAACTCTAAGCTTACTTGGTACTCCTTACCTCTATTAAGTTAAAAATTTGGTGTTCAACCCTTGCAACAGGCAAACTAATAAATATGTAAGTTGACTTTGATGTGCAAGTTGCTATGTGTGCATCAATGACTCTTCATAACTACGTCGGGAAAGAGGCCAAGATAGATAAAGAATTTTGATACTATGATCGTGATGATAAATGATGTCTGAACCTACTGAACTTGTATCAGCAAAGTAATTGATGTGGGCAAACCATAAATTAAAAAGATTATTACTTTTTTTAAGAGCTCCACTGCAAAGTTCTTTACTCCACCCTGGTTTTTTATACTATCCCCTTTCGTATTATCCTTGTTATAATTTTTTAGGGTGAAATTGAGCATAAAGTCATAAATTACGAAGGACTTGATGTCAATTGGCAATGATAGAAGAATAGAAGAATCAGGATTGACGATTCTGTTGACTAGTAATTCCGCAATTGTCATAACTCGTTTCCAGGACTTACACATGGCAAACTCACCTGAATCTAGTATTACAGGTATCACCAAAGCAAGTGTATGCGAAGTATACGTAATGGAAGAAGTGGGTACCTGAAATTCCATTCCTTCATGGAGGTATGATAAGCCTCGAGCAGCATCCTGTGCAATTTTTAGTCTAGTAGCCCACGGGAGAGGTGTCTGGAATCGACTACATAAATGATCTTGCACACTCCTATTGGGCATATATTCATAGATAAGAAGACGTTGGATCCCCCTTTCATCATCCTCGGCACAATATCCCACGAGTTTGACTAGATTCGGATGTTCAACAACCCCAAGGACATTCACTTCTGTCAACCATTCCTTGTGCCCCTGCATATTGGATGTCAATGTGTACCCTAGACAAGATGCTTGAACAAAATTTGTATGACTAGCGAGAGGAAGGAATTAACCAACCTGCAACCCCCTTTTGCTGAGTTGTTTAACTGCAATGTCAATCTTTTTATTATCTTCTGAACTTTTTATCACACCCCTATATACGCCCCCAAACCCACCTTCTCCTAACATGAGTGAACGGCTGAAGTTCCTTGTGGCTGCCTTCATCTCTGCGTATGTAAACTCCCTGAGATTACTTGGCCTCTGAGACAGACATGTGAACGAGACCCTTGTAGAGGACTCGGTGCTTATATCTGACATATCCTGCGAAGTAAAGCCTGAGCCAGATTTCGGACCCTCTTGACCATTGGAAATGGAAGTAGAGGACTTAACCGAAGTTGACTTTAATGTCTTTGGTTCACTCTCTTTGTCTCCATTGAAAATCGAGAAACACTTCATAGCCTTAAAATTACCAGTTCCTTCAATGCAAATACATGGAACCATGAAAACTCTCCTTGCCACACTATAAAAAGAAAATCATAAGTCATTGGAACTAAATTAACTACAAATTCTCCATAGACCAAAAGGTCCAAAACAAATAGTAATAATAACAAATAAAATAAAAGCACCAAAAACCACATAAAAGTTTCAATCAATTTGGGTTTCTAAACAAACCAATCAATATTCAAAACTTATTTTTTGAATCAGCCACTAGGATAGTTACATCACTCACGAAACAAATATTGAAAACTGAAAGGCAAAGAGGGAAAACTTAGGTGATACCTTCTTATGCATATTTTTTGTAAGAAGGATAATCTTTGAGGTTTGCGAGGGTGGGGCATCTTCTTACTAATTAAGTACTCCTAAACAAAATACTCAACTCAATTTTTGTCTCAACCGGTTTAGAATTCATGGTACCACTAAGGGAACATATGAATTACTGAGCATAAACAGAGGTTTACAGATAAAAATATAAAAAAGAAGAAGAAGAAGATACTAGAGTTCCTAAGGCACATAATAATTCCTTGAACAGACACTGAACTTGGTACAAAACTGAATTAGATGAAAAACCCAATTCCACAAAATGAATTTTCAAGCCATAAAAAAAAAGGGGGGAAAGGTGTTACCTAGTAGAAGCTGAGTTCAAACAACTGGGATTAGGGTCAATTAGTGTTTGACCAAGAAAAACTCCATGTTTGGGAGAATATAAGAGGGAGCCCAGAACCCCAAAATAGAAGGGAGGAAGGAGGATCAAGTGGGCAACGAGGTAAGCATGAATGTGCAAAATGAAAGTCAATGGAAGCCAGGCAGCTGGATTTTAGCTTACCAACCTCATATTTCATCTTCCACATTGACATTGACAATGACAATGTATGAGAGAGACAGAATGTAAGAGATGGTGAAAATTAAACACAATAGACAGAATGCGTTGCTTCATCCTATCCTAATTCCAAAAAAGAAAGGGATAATTAAAAAAGACAAATTCGCGGGGATGATTTGGTCATCTAAATCCTCTCTTGACTCTCATATAGAATAGAATATTACTAAAAGTACAGTTGGATTGTTGGAACTTGGTACTTTAACCCTTTTTTGGCAGTTGTACTGCTGCCTGCTGGAGTAGTGTATACTGTATACAGTATACTCCCCCGTTCTTATTTTGATTTCTTTTTCATTCCTATTATTTTTAAGGGTTAAGTCGTAATTTAGTCGTAATATTTTTATATTTTTATAAGCTCGTTGTATTTTTTTTTTCAATTTAATCATTTTACGTGATTTTATTTCCGTATTGATCACTCCATCCAATTTGTTCGATAAAAACTTAAAAAGAAAAACTTGAAAATGCACATACCGAACACAATGCATTTTACCCTTAATCCCCGACAAGTGGCAATACATTAGGGCAAGTTTAATGGTGGTACTTGCATATAGCTATCAAAACCAAAATTTGATTTATATTAGTTACTATTCATAGGTATTAAATAATCATTTTCAACCATAAGTATCAACATTTGATATAATATTACTTTTGAAAAAATTATATCTAACACATATCATAATATAAAATCAAAATGAAAATATTAATATTCAATAATTTACCAACTCATATTATAGCATAAATATATGATCAAAATAAAGGGTATTAAAATTAAATATGATACTAGAAGATATATCAAATTTGGTACATTATCTAATACTTCACTTAGTTTTGATACTTTTTGCTTTAAGAATTAGAAAGCCTAATACTCTTATATATATATATATATATATATATATATATATTATAAAAGAGCTCAGCGACTAACTAGCGGCCCAGATCGAATTGTGTCAAACAAACTGACGGTTCAGATTAAATCGTAAGTATGTGAGTTACATATGAACCCCTTAGTTATGAGTTATTTTTGAATCACCCCCTCCACAACCAATAAGTATGTAATAACCCGTCAGTTATGGTTTTTTTTAAATTACAGTTACATGAATGTTTTCCTCTAACACTTTTTTTAACCACATCCTCTATTTGAGTTGACGAGGTGATTATCTATAATTTATCCAGAGCATCCATTGAGTTGATTACATATTGATATCGTGTCTATAGCACAGACACAAATATTATGTTTAATCACATATAAACCCCTAAGTTATGAGTTTTGTTTGAATTACCCCATCCACAATTACATATAAAACCTTCAGTTGTGGGGTTTGTTTGAACTGACCTCATACAAATACCATGCCTATGACAAATTTAATAAAAAAAGCTCAGGGTCTAACTGGCGGCCCTGATCGAATTGTACTAAACACAACTGATGGTCCAGATTGATTCGCATGTATGTGAGTTACAAATGAACCGCTCAGTTACGAGTTATATTTAAATTACCTCTCTACAATTACATATAAACCTTTTAGTCGTGAGTTTTGTTTGAATTACCCCGTCAGTTATGAGTTTTGTTTATCTCGACTATTTATTGAACTGATCTCATATCGATACCGTATCTATGGTTCGGAAACTTATACTAGTATATTTGATTTTATATTTGTATTTCTATTAAAAAAATTTAATTTTACAAAAAAATTCAAATAAGTGATTGATAGTTTGATATCTTAAATTCAGATTTGTCTTTCTTTAAGATCTATACAATTTTTATTTTTCAAGTCAGCGGGAGATATTATGTTAGATTGAAGACCAAATAGTGATCGGTGGATAAATTTTAAACTTATACTCCCTTCATTTCATGCAAAGAGTTTATTATTTTATTTTGATTTGTTTCACTTAAAAAGTTTTAGTTTTAAAAATTAAGGATTAAAATTTTCATTTTATTATTAATGAGCTACTAAAAGTGTCATTTTCTTTAAAAAAAAATTGGCTTTCAAATGGGGAATTTTGTTTGGAACGGAATGAGTAATTCGTAATGAGTTTATATTTTGCGTATTTAGTTTTTGAATTTAATGGATTTTGGATTTGTAATATTTTGTATTTAGATATTGGTGGTTTGATTTATGGTATTTATTACTCCTTTCGTTTTTCAAAATATTATCTACTTTGATCCGACACACCGTTTAAGAAAAAGTAATTGATTGTATTATAAATATTTGTGAAATGTGTGGTTTCCTTTAATGCCCTTGAGTATGTGGTCATAATTAAAGTAAATAGACAAAATAAGGGTAAAGTGGTAAAAATATTTTCCTAAAAGGGAAAGTTTTGAAAGAGGACAATTATTTAAGAATGAACGAAAAATAAAGGGTGAACGATAATTTGAAAACGAAGGGAATAATAGTTTATGATATTAAATTGTGTAATTGAAAAAAATAAAAAATAGATCATATTTTGGTGGGCATGCCTAGGGGTGAGCAGAAGTTTTCCTGACCCGACTCAAAAATGGACCGGACTGACCAATACTTTGGATTGGTCCCGATCTTTTACATCCGACAATTGGGTCGGCCCCTGCCTGAAACCAAACACGCGTAACCGGAACTAACTTAATGTGTATTTATTATTATTTTATTATATATAATATACTAATATAGTATAATTAATATATATATATATATATATATATATATATATATATATATAAATTGATAAGAAGATAATAAAAGAGATACAACTTACAACCTAAAGAAAATATATAATAATTTGATTCAATATTCAACCAAGTTTCCTTATTTGATTAAAGAGAAAATAGGAGGGAAAACATTGTTCTTCCCTATTAATTAATTTCCTGCCTCTTTTTGTGATTCCAAACATTATTAGTTTGAAGGATTGTTACCTGTAAATTAATTAAATTAACCATAAGGGGATCGGAGAGAAAGATGACTTGTAATAAATTTCCTTACAACTTTCTTTTTCGTTTCTTTTTATTAATTTGGAAGTAATGATTTTTACCTTTAGTTTATTTTCACAAAAACAACGAACCCAACAAAATGTTGTATGAAGGAAGAACGTGATTTGATTATTGATCATTGTTTTTTAGCAAATCTAGTTATCCTCTTGATCAAAGATACGCATCGTATTGGTTCGGTCCTGGTTCTCGTACGTCTTCAATTGGTTCTGGACCGGACCAATGTATTGATTCTCAGACATATTGGGTTGGTTATGGTTCTATATTTTTTAAGAACTGGACTATTGGTTTGGTTCTGGTTCTCTCAGTTTTTCCAAAAAAGTGGACCGAACCGGACCAAGCTCACCCCTAGGCATGCCCGTTTGCCCGCGGCCCATGAAGAGAAGAGAATTCAATTATATATATCTACAATACTGATATTTTGATGAAAATATACATATATATATTCCTTAGATTAATGAAAAAATATAAATTACCTAATATCTAAATGCTCACATAAATAGTTGAAAAAGTAACTTAGATATTGGTATTTTGGTCTTTTAGTTTGACCCCTTAACTATTAACGTTGTAAATTGAAAATTCTTAACATTAGTAAGGGCATTTTGGTCATTTCAAATATTTTCGTCAATCTAACTAACGGAAATGATCCTCAGTGATCCGATTGACTTGATTGGTCAAGTATAGTCACTAAATTGGGGTAAAAAAAGTACAATGAGCTTAACGAAAAAAATGTGAAAGTAAGGTGATCAAATTGTGATTTAAGCCTATTTTTAAACTTTTATATTTAGAAAATAGATTTACTATATTATTATAACAACTAGGTTATTAATCGTGCGATGCACGGTTTTATTAATCTTGTTTCTAAACTAATTTTCATATGTATATTAGATTGAATACATAGAGGAGACTGAAATCTATTAGAAGATTTGTTAAAATGAGCATTGTGTTTTCAAATAAATGTACCTTAAAATCCAAAAATATATGTAATTTTCAATTAGACACTGATAAAAGTAATAATAATACACTGATGAACTATTGTTCTAACACTTTTGTTTTTAGAGTGGTCGATCATTTTTTCTCTATAAGACTACGATCATGGATTTGCAATTTATTATTTTTTTTTTGTAGATAATTTGTTAAAACTTGAAGGTTTTTAAATTAATAGCAAATAAATTTTGTTATGGTTAAGCAAAAATAATAATATGTTATAACTTGAGAGTTTTACGATGATGCTCTCACTACCTATTTCTTAAGTTATTGTGAAAATATATAATACTCTCTCCGTTTTCAAATATACCTGCAATCGTAGTACATATTGATCTCATCGACAATTTCATTGTTATCATCTCAATCATCGCCACGACCTCAACAAATAGCTACAGTAACACGGTCATGTCCCTTACTTATATACTTAAATAAGTACTTAATTGATCGGGATTGATTGCACCATTCAATATTGATGTGAGCTTGATACTTCATTAGAAGATACAGATTATGTGGAACCACAAATCTGTTATCTAAAACAACTTCATTCTTCATCACTATGTTTCCATTATCACGTCTCCTATAATTAGGATAACCATCTTCATCAATATTGGTTCTTTCTTGGAATTTCTTGGGAAAGTGTTTTGAACATTGTCCATTATGCATGCATGGTGAGCAGAGATTTGAGGCACCGAAAGGACCATCTATCATGAAATCCTTAACAACTTCATACAACTCACGATAATTTTGTTTATCAGGGATCTCTACTGATATAATTTTATTAATGTCCTCTGAATTGAGAAACTTGTCATCGCGATGCATGAACAACGATATGTGAGCATGAGGAAGCCCACGCTTCTGGAACTCCACGGTATAAACAACTGCAAAAAGTTATTCGAGTTTTTCTTATATTGGTAAACAAAAATATAATTAGTTAATAATAAAAAAGTTTAAAATTTTTGTGAAGAAGTTGTACATGCATATTAATGTATAGGGAAAATTATACCATTAGTTTCTAAACTTTGCAAAAGTCCATGAGCAGTCCCTATACAAAGAAAATGCACACTACCGACCAAACAATGCATATTTTGCACACCGGTAGTCCCTGACCCTAACTCCATTAATCCAAGTGTCGTTAAGTCCGCACGTGTTGAGCACGTGATCAATTTTTAACAGTAAAATTGAAAAAAGGAGTGATATGTTTATAACTTTCAAATGAGGGGGTTGATTGTAAATATATATACTTTCACGTCTTGTTTGCAGATTAGGTTTCGTTCTTCCTGGGTTTTCATCATCGTCTTTTCATCAGCGACTTCTTTGTCGGCGAAAGGAAAGGCCTTTCACGAGTAGGATGAACAATAGTACGAATTCTTTTTTCTATCCCCAGAGGAAGACCTCAAAACGACTATCCTGGAGACCTTGATAGATGTTGGTCCACAATGATGCTCAAATAGGCTAGAGGGGGGTGAATAGTCTATGATGCCAGTTAAAAACTTTTTTTCTTATATTCAAAGTGTAGGTTTTAACGGCATAGGCAATTAACACAATGAGCATGTCTGCTGGTAACACGAAACAGTAGACTTGCTCTTAGCTGAGTAATGAACCCTGCTGGTGAACTGTCAGTAAATTAAAAGTTTGTTTGAAAGAGTTTAAGCAATGGAAATTGTAAGGCTTAGATTCAGAGAAGTCTTAAGTTGCTGTACACGAATATATGTTCACAACAACATCACACTTAATCCTTCTTCCAAATACAGATTTAGGAAATCATTAGAGAATTGTTTTTCAAAGAATAAATCAATTTCTGAAAGGTCATAGAGAGGTAAAGACTAATATTTGAAAGAACTTCTGAATTTATTAAAAGAAAAATTACAGAATACATCAACCTAGTCTCTCTATGATTTATTTATGTCCTCGTCGTTCCAAATCTTAATCTTTACTTAATCATTTATAGACAAATTCTTAAGTAAGGAAAGCCATAGGAGACGAGAACGAAAAACATATATGAGAAGACAATTTCAAGGTTGTTCAGATAAAGAGTATCTAAACAACTGAGTGCAGAACACTCGACTTCTTATGATGATTGAATATTGCACAATCGACAACATTTGTATAGGAATACAAATCTAAAGATATGAATGCAATATTTACAGACAACTCTTCATCTTCCTTGGGCATCATCTGAAATCTATCTTCAAATCGATCCAAGAGCTTGACCTCTAACTTTAGGAATAAAGTCCTGAAGCTCTGCTAGAGTCTGAGTTCTTCGAAAAAGAATCAAAACCTCAAATCAAGAAATGAGTTCTTGATCAAGATGTCGATCTCTGTCTATAGATATTTATGATCTCTTCTTCTTCTCCAATACTTTTCTTCTTAGCAATTCACAGAGTGTCTTTTGCTAAGGTCTAGATTTGCTCACTGCAATCTTCTATGGAGATCTGAGATGCGTTGGTGAAGACGATCTCGAAGAGGATCTCACAGTTTTGTCGAATGGATTCTTGTTACAGTTGTCTTCGAATCACTTTGTGTGATCCGATGTGATGTGTGTGTTTGAAGAAGAAGGGGGATTTTTTTATAGACCGAGGTCAATTTGATCGTTGAGGGATGAAGATTGATTTTCTATCCGTTTGAAATAATATTGTTGTTAAAGACTGTCGGATAGAGATGTTGTTCACTGGATCTTTGACTGTTGGGTAAAAGCTTTGTCCTGCAGATCCTGAAACTGTTGCCCGTTAGACTGTATTGATATGTCTCTGAAAAGTGAGTCTGAATCATAATGCACTGTCTGGTGGTTTGTCCAATAAAGTAGATTATTTTGATTTTTCCAAACCACGTGAGTGAGAGGGAAGATCTTACAGCATCAAGGATGTCATGTATAATAAAGATTTGAATGACTTTTGAGGCTTGAACATTTTGTCTCTTCTTGATCTACTGCAATCTTGTCTTTTTGTAGCACGTGCAGATTGAAGTCTGCTGGTGAGATGTTCAATCCAGAGAAGTGAGTCTTTTGCAAGAGAGAACTGTTGGTATGAACAATCAAAATGTAGCATGTCTACTGGTGGCGAGTCTTCAAGGTATTTTGTTGCGCTCATGACAAGTCTGCTGGTGACGAGTCTTCCAAGACCTTTGACACTACAGCAAGTCTGCTGGTTCTGGTACATATGAATCACTAGTCTGTTAATCATCATTTAGAAGGTAGGACTAGATCATGACATACCTAATCTAAGACCTATGTGATGTCAAACAAGTTACCACACTAATCGGCACGCAGACCTTTTAGTCACTTATTATGACACACAGTAATGGAAACAAGCAAATCAAAATATTCGAATATGCACGAAGATAAGTCACTTAGCATATTCCAACAATAGATTCAAAAAGTTGTAATTAACATAGCTTTCAGAATAGGGTTAAATACAATTTCAAATAAAACCTCCCTCAATTTGGGCAACCAAATCAAATTGACCGACTATCTCACCTCGTTACCTTCCTTGGAAATTTCTAACTCATTCCAAATTTACCTATAAATCTTCCATTTCCAACTGAGTATAGCTTAATATCACTCCCAAACCTAAACTCCCACAATGGAACAACTTAGAGCCAAAACAAAGGAACTCAACCAAGAAAAGTTTCAAAGAAAATCTGAGGAGAGAGCATAGGCCTAATCTGAAGCCATGTTTGTACAAGCATCGCTGAGAGCTCCAAATAGACATCTTATAAATTGAAATTGAAGGCATAACTAATGAAAAAAAAAAAAGAGTTTATCAGTTTTGATATATTTTGCTATGATTAGAGCATATTTGAGTCCATGATACATAACTTGGATTCATAGGAAGTTCCAAAATCAGTGAGAAGTGTTTGAAGAAGTATGTATTGGTCCGAAATCTACATCTACTCTTGAGTTTATCTTTAAATTATAAAATCTCAAAGTAGTTAGTTGCAAAGAAATAGGTTTGGTTTCAATATACTTGTTATGGAAAAATATCAAGGTCTGAATCTATGTGAAATTGGATTCAAATAGGGTAATTGCAACTATTTTGAAAGTTGCAATTGAATAGTGCAATTGGGCGAAGGAAGAAGACTAGGGCAGAGTTGACGTCTAAAGACAAGAAGGAGATGACATTATTGGGTTTGGATTTGCCCAGACGAGGATTGTGATTGGGCGTGCGACACTGAACTAGAGATGAATGGTGTGTCATCGAAATGGATATCGGTGGAATGCGAGGAGGTCGGCAATGGCTGAAGAGTGGACCATGGTGGCGATTAGAGAAAAGACAACAAGCGTGATGGGTGGTGATGATGGAGCTACCTAGGATGGGCAAATCGGTGGAAGCAACAGTGTTGCGTGGTGATGAAGACGTGATGGACTACCAAGAGTGAAGAGTGTCGCGGTGGTGACTAGGGGGAGGGGATGAATGACCTGCAAAAAAGAGTTGGCGTTTCCTTTTCATTTTTTTTTTTTTGCCGAAGAGGATGACAGTGATGAAAACCCAGGAAGAACGAAACCTAACCTACAAAGAAGACATGAAAGTATATATATTTACAATGATCCCCCTCATTTGAAAGTTATAAACATATCACTTTTTTTTCAATTTAACCGTTAAAAATTGATCACGTGCTCAACATGTGCTAACTTAACGACACTTGGATTAACAGAGTTAGGGTCAGGGACAACCGGTGTGCAAAATATATACATTCTTTGGTCGGTAGCGTACATTTGCTTTGTACAGGGACTGCTCATGGACTTTTGCAAAGTTGAGGGACTAATGTGTAATTTACCCTGAAGTGTATAATTTTCAAAAACAGATGAACATGATTAATAGACTCTATTTTATTCAAATAAATTTAAAGTATATCATATAGTAAATTATTGAACAAATGCTTCAACTACCAAGTAATGATATAGAATTTACATGCTTGGACACGAACGAAAATCTTTTGTTCTTTCAAATCTTTAATGAGCTGATCCAGTTTAATTTTGAACACTCGACATAGGATGTCAGGTCTATCCTCAGATTTAAGGCCTCGATATTGAACAAATCTCGTAAGTTCTGGCCACTTAGGATTGCAAGTGAATGTTATGAATAGATTAGGATATCCATACCACTTGCAAAGAGCCATAACGTCTAGATAATTCTAGACAGAAACTGGAGCTGGATGTGGGTACGTAATAATGGAATTGGAGTAGGAATCCCTACTACTTCAACAAATCGTTGGAAAATTCAAATTTAACGTCAATGCAGTTAGCCAAAATTCGAAACATAATATTAATTTATAGTAGTATGTCTAAATTAGGGGCAAAAAAACAAGGCAAGGAAAAGGACTTGTTTGAGAATATTAACGGCGATCCGGTTGTAGAATTGGAGAGATAATCGATTATCGACTTTAATCTTTTGGGCACTAGCTTCAATGTTAATTTAATATCAGTAACCGATTTTATCAGTAAATCACATGTAATAACATCTATCGCAAAAAACAAAAAAAACAAAAAAAACAAACAAACAAACTTATCATAAACTAACCTTACAAATCAAAATGTGATCAAGAATATCCTATACTAACGTAAAATCAAACTTATAATATCCACAATTTTATATTTTTATTAGTAAACGATTTTATCAGTAAATCAAATATGATAACATTTATCCGCAAAAAAAATTTATCCTAAACTAACCGTATAAAATCAAATGTGATCAAGAATATCATATACTAACGTAAAATCAAACTTATCCTATCTGCAATTTTAAATTTTTATTAATAAACAATTTTATCAGGAAATCCAATCTGATAACATCTATCCGTAAAAAAACATATATAAAATCAAATGTGATCAAGAATATCATATACTAACGTAAAATCAAACTTATTTTTTCCACAATTTCAAACTTTTATTAGTAAATGATTTTATTAAAAATGAAATGTGATAACATCTATCCGCAAAAAAAAGTATCCTAAATACTTTTATCAGTAATTTTTTATTTGTAAAACGTTTATTCTCATTTTACAAAAGGTTGACACATGATGTGCGTAAAACGCAACTCTGGCAAAAATACATCGTCGTGTCAAGTAATAAAATGTATGTTAAGTACGAGTTATCGATCCCACAAAGAATGTATGTAAATCTAACGTCAATTAAATACCAAAATTGAGCTAACTAATTATATTTGAGTGAAAATAAAATAAATTAAAAACTAAAAATATAAAAAATAAAAGAAAGCAATCAAAACTACATTAACGCAGAAGTGGTTTGGCAATATCAAATCAAGATTTTTAAAACTCAAGTCTTGGTAGTCGGACGCACTAAAATATTCGCTACAGGGTCTCACATCTTATAGCAAATCTAGCTACAACTCTTTGCTACGAGCTCTCACATCTTATAACATAAAAGCACCAAATGATTATTTACGCACGATCTCTTCCTTGTCTCACATAACGCAAATAATTATCATGATTTTTGGAATTAATAGGACAGGCTCTAGCAACGTATCATATAATTCTAGCGATCATCTAATAGTTGGTTAAACCATTAAAAGTATTAAGAACACACAATAATAACTAAGCACATGAGTAATACTTCGCAAAAAAATATTCTTTCTATTTTTCTATAAATCATGTCGGTAGCCGAGAACACGAAATTGGTTAACTATGGGCTCTCGCATCTTATAGCAACTCTAATCTCTTCGACCTCGCGAACAGCTATAATAGATTGATCACGTGTCAAAACAATTCTCACATGGTGTGTGTCACAAAAACACCAACTATTAAATTAATTTGTCTAAAATATAAAGGTAGCTCTCGCATAAATCCTAAATGTTTCTAAAAATCATTTAATTAATAACCAATTAATTAAAAGCAGCAAGCTCACAAAATAATAACCTAACATGAATGTGTACTAAATAAAGAGAGAGATTAAATTAAATCACTACATTTAACATAGAAAATAATTATGCATTCCATAAATCATTTCAGCACAAAGCAATTCCATAATTTACAAGATTAATCAACCCAATAAAATACAACAACTATCATAAAATAGAGATTGAAATAATTAAACCGAAGAATTCGTGAATCCGGGGTTGACATCACTTGCAAATGTTTCTTTGACTCTTGATTTAAAGTTCCAAACCCTCAATGGTGATTAATTTTCGGAAGGCATGAAAGAAATTGGGGTGAAATGGGGTTGGTGCCCCATTTTGATACCTAAGTCTCAAAATGGGGGCCTAATTCTATCTTGGCAACCAGCTAGAGTATATTTAAATGAGAAGGCTAGGCAATTGGAGATCTAATAAGGCAGGGGCAGAAATGGAAGATCATGGAGGAAATGAGGGCCAAAATTGGAAGGAACAAGGGACTGGGTGAGGGCAGGAAGGTGCGCTACCCGGATGCAAAGGATGCAGGTTACCTATGGATTAAATGGGTGAGATATGTGAGTGAAGGCGGGCTATTTTGTGGGCAGGAGGGAGAGGTTTTGGATTTGGGTTCGCCAAAGGACTCGCGGACCAGCTTAGTGGAGGCAGGCGTGAGACGGGAAATGCTTACGCGTGGCTTCAACAATAAATCGATATCGCAAAATGGATCAGAATATAGGGTTGACATCGACCTCCCCTGTATTTTGTAATGTTACTCTGGTGCCCTTGGCTTATTGAGGAAGGCTACTGAAGGTCCTTTCCTGCCCAGGTCTATTATTTAGGTCCTCTGTTAGGCCAGTTAGCCTCTGCTAGCCTTGGGACTCTTGACGGACTTAACGGACGTTGATCGAATGATTTGAAGCTCAACTTTAAGTCCCAGAATTGCCTCAAACTTCATACTAAACACCATATAAATGCTTGATTATGCATGAAAACCTACATTAATGACAAATATATAAATAATAATATTTTCAATGCATAATTAACTCAAAATAACACAAAATACAAGGAAATTAAAGGAAAAATTCGTGAAAATATTGGGTTCATCAACACGTGACAGTCATTTTATAGAAAGCCGCCACGTGGCAACAGTGACTTATGTTTTAGTAATAGTTAATAGATTTCTTCGTACTTTAATGATGGCCACGAGTTTAAATGGTTTTTTTTAAATACATATTATATCAATATTTATAATGAAGTTGATTGATTTTTATCTGTGCGCCCAGCCAAACAAGATAATAATTTAGCAATGGCTGGAGTAGATTGTAATAGGTAAAATATTTATTCATTTTGTTTCGTACCAATGCGTTTCGGTTTGTATGCGTCGTTTTGGTTAAAAACTGATACAAAATAAATTTGAGGTAAATTTGGGCCGGACCACTCTCATAAGTTTTCAACCGCTATAATACCCTACGTTTTTTTTAAGGTTTAAATCTTAATTTGGTCACTCTACTTTCAGCCAAAATTCATTAAGATCACTCTACTTTTTTTCCTTCAATTTAATCACTTTACTTTCACATAATTAGCACGTTCATCACTTCATCCATATATTTAGATGGAAAGTTTAATTTTTTTAGGAAAATCAAAAAATACCCTTACTAAATTTGGGGGTTTTGAGGGTCTCCTCCTTTCAAACATAATTTCTTATTGTGTGACTTGAATTTGTCAACACACCTTTCAAAGGTAAGGGGAATTATTGTATTTTCAAAGATTTCCATCCAACCTACCTAACGGAAATGACTCTAGTGACCTTGTTAACTTTTGGAGCCAAGTAGGATGATTAAATTGAGGAAAAAAAGTAGAGTGAGCTTAATAAATTTTGGCCGAAACTAATGTGACCAAATTGAGATTTAAACTTTTTTTAACCAGAAAAAATCACTTTAGGGGGTGAAAAGACTACGATATCCTTAATGAACCTAAGACTCGCTAGTCCACTACTGATCACTTACTCAGCATGCATCGCACTGCATCAATTTATGTACCGCAATACATCAATTAAAATTACCTAATCCAATTTATATACACTACGTTGCATCAATTAAAATTACTTAATCCAATTTATGCATCATGATGCATCAATTTTTAATTACCTAATCAAATTTATGTATCTCGATGCATCAAATAAAATTATCTAATCTAATTTATACATCGTGTAATATCAAGTCAAACAACCAATTGGTGCATCGCGCTGCAAATTATAATGAATCATATATTCATGTCCCTTTTTTTCCAGAACACAATCAAACGATTTCAAGTTGATGCATTTTTCTAGCATCCCAAATCCGAATCGATGCATTACGATTGAAAAAATTATGTAACGTTATTTAAAATTGATGCATCTAGATTGACAAAGGATATTCAACAACAAACAAAATTTTCAGGCATTTTATTGAAGAGTTTGTATGCATATGAATACAACACACAAACTGAATCTATTTTGAATGAAACACACAAACACAATGAAGATCGAGATACACGAAGAAGAAGAAGAAGAAGAAGAAGAAGAAGAAGAAGAAGAAGAAGAAGAAGAAGAAGAAGAAGAAGAAGAAGAAGAAGAAGAAGAAGAAGAAGGCACTATCAAAAAGAGAGTGAAAATTTAGGATGGTAGATTAATCGAATTCAAGTTGAAACATATACGTGTTATGCAAGCATTTTAGGAACGATTTCACGAAAAAAGACTTTAGCGATTGAAAAAAAAATAAAAAATAAAAAGAGATTAAATATTTGATAAAATGTACCGAACAACAATTTCTTCAATTACCTATTGTTTCAGTTATGACTTTGGCCCATAGTGATGCCTACAGGCTCATATCGGTCCGTATCAGCTGAAATTCATGTTTTAGCTGAAAGACTATATAATTTAATTTTTAATAACATTAAATGATTATTTGCGTGAATCAAATCAAGGTTGAGGATTAACTTAATGCTGGCAATTATGAAGCTGCTTTAGAGCATTTTTGTCTAAATAGTAAATATGGAGCATATTGAGCATTAATTTTAATAATGTCGATATTTTTTAATTCAAATTATTAGTTATAACGTTTGTGGGCTAGTATAAAATGTTGTTATTTATTCTTATTTTCAAGATATTTTATTTTAAATTGTTATGATAAAATATGTAACTAGTTAAATGTTGTTCTTGTCTAACATTATATTCAAAAATATTAAATATTGTTTTGGAAAGTTTACTAAACTTCAAACAAATACTAATTTGTGTTGTTTTAGAATTTCTTAGTTGAATAATTTGGTAAAATTAAGTATTCCCTACAATCAAAAAATATAAATTGTTAACAAAAAATGCTAAAAAAGTGTGGTGAACTAGTAACACTACACTAGTAGTGGTATATGCCATTCCCATGACTAAACTGATACACTGGCTCGTACAAAATCACAATTAAAAAGGTTTTAGAAAAATTGAAACTAAATGGTTCCTGATAAGAAAATTCTTTTCTATAAATTATTACATTTGTTCTAATGCAAATGTCATTTAATAGTTAGCTCAATGTAATTTTATTTTAGTATTCTCAAAATATCTCTTTGTGAGATCAAATCAATGTATAAATTATATTTGTTTGCATCCTACACTTAATAAGAATACTTGCAACAATTTGTTTGAAAAATATTTTTAAGAAGAAAAAGAAAAAGTCACTTTGAGACATGTCCTAATACTATATTTTGAAGTTTGTGGTTTTAAATAAGGAAAATGCACCACTAGTCCCAGTATTTTAGACAGTGTTCTAAAACTTCCCGCCTAGCTCCGCCTAGGCACTAGGCCCCTCTTTACCGCCGCGACTTTCTTAGTCGCCGCCCAATCGACCAAGTCGGTTCCTACGCCAAACCTCGTCGACCTTCATTTATTTTTGTAGCTTTGATTTTGTGGCATGCGGTGACCAGAGAAGGAATGGGGCAAACTGGAAAAGGAAGGGGGAGTGGTAATGATGAGGTGGAGAGGGAGGTAATGGGGGGCAAGTAATATCTTTTTTTTGTTTTTAGTTCTAAATTTGGATGGTTTATTGCTTTGGGGTTGTTGAGAATTGAGATTAATGGTAGGTTTGTATATTTTTGTTCATTTTACAAATATAGACGAGTGATTGATAAAATGACAAACATAAAAAAATTAAATTTGTAGTCAATGTGTTTGATCTTTGATGTAAATTATCAAAAAAAATGGTAAGTATGCCTTAATTTTAGGCCAAATAGGCGATTACGCCCGACTAGTCCCTAGGGCTAGTGGCACTAGCGCCTATAAAGATTTTAGAACCTTGATTTTAGAACTTTATGGTATTAATTCTTGTACGATACAAATGCACATCAGTTACCAAAGTTCGCCTTTTATGCTCACCAGAGGCCATGAAAATTGAAATGGATACTGTTAGAAATTGATCATTTAAATAATATAATATAGGTCGGGTTATACAAAATAAAAAGCTAGTGTTATTGAGCTTTTTTTTTTTTACTTTTATGCTTCAAACCTTAATGATGAAAGAATACCCGGAAACAAAAATCACACACATATACACACTAGTGTTGTGAAACATTATATGGACATAGCACCAAGTTTGTCAAAGTAGCTGACAGTGTATGGGCATAGCACTTGTCAAAGTAGCTGACAGTGTATGGGCATAGCTGCACACCAACACTGTACATTCATCGGTGTTGCCATATAATTCTATGTGAATGCTCGACTATAAATACCGAGCATTCTATGGTTATTGAATACAGAGGAAACACCTAGAAAGCTCTCAAAAGGCTTTCTTTCTCTCTAATACACTTTTATCATTAGTTTGTGGTTATTTTATAACACGTTATCAGCACGAACGCTTTAATCCTAACATTTCTATTGGTAAGAATTTTTGTCGATATATTTTATTTTATGTTACTGGCTTACTATAATATATATCGTATATCACCATTATTAAGAAAAGATTGGCTGAGCCACCATCTATAATATATGGTGAAATATTTTATTAATTTACGCATAAAATATATGTTCATTGATGCTTGAGCGGAAGTAACCCCAAGCTACAAGCTACAAACTGAATATATATATATATATATATATATATATATATATATATATATATATATATATATATATATATTATGAATTATTATGCTTTCAATTCGTTATATGAATAATTTTATTATTGATTTTTAAACACCCACCCGAAAGGCTTGTTGAGTAGCGTAGTGTGAATAAATGTGTATGATAAATAATAGTTGTATAGTGTGGAAAAAAATTCATGCAGAGTTATTTTATTTGTGATCAACTTATTGCTCTTAATAAGATTTATATTTATGCATAATATAAATGCAGTTCTATTAAATTAGAATTTTTACATTTTTACCCCTCTCCTCTAACGGCTAGTTAACTGATTTTTATCTCTCATCCAACGGCTACAAACGACTTGTTAACGGTCATTTTTACTCCATAAAAACAACATCTCAATAGTTCACTCACATTTTTACTACCTCCTTACAAACTCTCAATATCATATCTACTTCTACAATATGTTTAACTAAATGTTGATGATTATTATCATACTAGTTATTGCGTGCACATATTGGTTTTCGTTGCTGAATACTCTCCAAACGATTTTCAGATTTTTATTACTTATCTTTGTAATTTAGAGATGTTAAATTGGGTTGGCCCTAACCCTATAGGGTCAGCACTATTGTGACCCTATAGGGCCACGGGTTAAACAAATCATTTAAACAGGCCACTCAAATCACACCCCTAACCCTAACCCCTGTAGGGTACGGTTTAATAGGGTCAGCCCTATTAACACATGATGCCTTATTTAAATCAAAAAATCGAAATTAAGTAACAAACATATTGACGGACAAGTGACAACAATTAACAATATGAATTAAAAATATGAAATCGAGTTTTCTTTTGAGAAAGTATCTTCTTCAACATCATTATCCTCTTCATCTACAATAATAAAATAACATAAAATAAATATTGGTAAGAAGTTAATACAATCAAATATTTTAATCAAATAGTAAAATATAATACTAAGGTCAACCCGTTTAGCACATAATTTAAACGGATTGCATTTTCCCAACCCTAATCTTTTCCGATTCCCGGTTAGCAGGGTCAACCATGCGGTTCTCGACCCTTTTAACATATCTAATTATGTATCCAAAAATCTCATTTTAACCAATTTTGGAAACTTATATGTCTTAAAGATGTACTTATGACCATGTTTGGGTTTGACTTTCATCAAATACATATACATCATCACAAAGCTAACAGGTGATAGACATTGGTTTACCAAATGAAATAATAATATATATTACGCATTTGAATTTAAAACAAACAAGTCAGGCTGATTGAATGGTGTAAGTGGTCATCCATAAGTTCCTATCCTTTTAAGAGGTTGTGGGTTCAAATGTCAATTCTAATATTTTGAACCCTCGTTTTAGCTAAAAGCTTCAAACCCACAGGCCAGCCCTAGAACCCGCCAGTCCAACCCAGTTTGCTCGCGACCCTATAGGGTCAACCTGTTTAACCCGTTTATTAAACGGATTGGATTTTTCCAATCCTAACACTTTCATGTTTCCGGTTAATAGGGTCGACCCTACGGTTTCCGATCTTTTTAACATCTCTACTTTGTATCATGTATCTCCACTAATAGTAGCTTTCAACATACATCTTAACATGTAATGGTTATTATATTTTAAATAAAATTTACAGGTTATAAATGTAATTTAGTTGGAAGTTATTGGTAGGTGAACATAGAGTAGAGGAATGAAGCCTATGGTCCTAGACAAAAGAAATATGTGCCAAACATTTAACATTTGGCACAACAATAAAATCATGTATCGGTTTTAAATAACGATCATTATGTATTTATTTTAGATATTCCTTAAGCTCTGAATAAAATCTTTATCTCCCTATTTCTCTAATATACTTTTTATCCTAAGTTTGTCATAATTTTATTAATATATATGTTTTTTTTATATATATAGTCTTCTTCTTCACGATGACAAACATCACTAAGCTTGAATTTGAAAGGTTGAACATATCCAGAAATAATTATATGTCATGAAAAATAGATACTGAAACCCACCTGGCCGCCACGAGCCTCAAAAATACTATCCAAATATATAATAATGAATGGATAAGCAATCAAAATCGGGCTCAGGTCATGATTTTTCTTCGACACCATGTCCACGAAGACTTAAAGATGAAGTATCTCACGGTTAATGATCCACTCGTTTTTTGGAAAAGTTTGAAAGAAAGATATGACCATTTGAAAACGGTCATTCTCCCAAAAGCACACTACGATTGGATCCATATCCGCCTACAAGATTTTAAAACCATCAGTGAATATAATTCTACGATGTATAAGATTACCTCATAGTTAAAATTATGTGGAGAAACAATTACTGATCATGATATGTTGGAGAAGACATTCTCCACATTTCATGCCTCGAATTTGCTCATGCAGCAGCAATATCGAGAGAGGAGTTTTAAAAGGTGCTCCGATTTGATCTCTTGCCTCCTAGTAGTTGAACAGAATAACAAGATTCTAATGAAAAATCATGAATCTCGTCCAACTGGTTCAGCCCCATTCCCTGAAGCGAATGGGACTATGTATGATGAAAGGGGAAGAGCGTGGGTGAGGTCGTGATTGTGGTCGCGGTCGCGATCGAGGCCAAGGAAATCATGGATAAGACCGAGGTCGTGGTCGAAGTCAAGGCCGAGGAGAAGGCCGTGGAAGGAATAACTACCATCATCATCATCATCATTATTCATATAATGGACATTCCTCTTGCCACCTGAAGTGGAACAGAGATGATGATAGAGACAACTCTTCGAGTAGGCAAAATGTGCGTCAGAACAATGAAGAAAGTTCATGTTTTAGGTGTGGTATGAAAGGCCACTGGGCACACATATGTTGTACGGCGAAACATCTAGTTGATCTTTATGGAAAAAAATGTTGAGACAAACTTCCTTGAAAATGATCCTGAAGATCTTGATTTCGATATGACCAATACCATTAGTGAAAATAATGGTCATGAGCAATAATTTACCTAAATGTTTTTTTATATATGTGTAAAAGTAACATGTTGTTATGTACGAGTATTATCTGTTTTTTTTTCCTATGTGTATTAGCATGTTGACAATGCAGTTTATATATGTATTTTGCTTTCAACGTACTTATCATATTTATTCATCTTAATAAATATTTTTTCTCTTTCCCTCATCTTGAAATAGATTATAAATATGTTTCAATCCAAAATCCAAGGAGGTGATTTATGTCTTGCGGATAGCGTTAAAATCCAAGGAGGTGATTTATGTCTTGAAGATAGCGCTACTACACATACCATACTTGAGGATAAGAAATATTTTTCTTATCTGAAATTGATGAGGCAAATGTCAATACTGTATCTGGTAATGCCAAAATAATTGAAAGATTTGGCAAAAGCAATTTTCCTAATGTTTGGAGGCATGAAATTCATGATAAGTAATGCATTGTTCATTCCTAAGTCTCAAAGAAACTTGTTAAGTTTCAAAGACTTTTGTCTCAATGATTATTATATTGAAACTATGAACAAGGAGAATAATAAATATCTTTGCATTAGCTCAAACACTTTCGGAAGCAAGTGTATATTAGAAAAATTGTCTGCTCTATCTTATGGATTGTACAGTTCAAATATAAGAATATTTGAATCATATTCTACATTAAACCTAAAGTTTATTGAAACATTTAAAGTTTGACATGATCGATTGGGACATCCAGATTAATAATGATGAAATTATTGAGAATTATAGTGGTCATCCATTGAAAAAACAGAAGATTTTTCAAACTAATGAACTCTCTTGTGATGCATGTTCTCAAGGAAAGTTGATGATTAGACCGTCACCAACTAAATTTGGAAATGAATCACTATCATTTTTTGGAACGAATTCATGGTGATATATGTGAAACTATCCATCCACCAAGTGGACCATTCCAATACTTTATGGTATTAATTGATGCTTTTATAAAATGGTCGCACGTATGCCTATTATCAACTCACAATACGACATTTGCCAAGTTCCTTGCACAAGTAATTAAATTGAGAGCACAATTCTCATATTACATGATCAAGAAAATTAGACTTGATAATGCTGGTGAATTTACATCTCAAGCATTCAATGATTATTGTATGGTAGTAGGAATTGATGTTGAACATCCAGTAGCTCATGTTCATACACAAAACGGTTTGGCTGAATCATTGATCATACGTATTCAACTCATCACCAGACCATTAATGATGAGAACAAAGCTCCCACTTTTATATGGGGTCATGCTGTTTTGCATGCAGCCATACTTATTTGTCTCAAGTCAAGTGCATATCACAAGTACTTCCCAATACAACTAGCATTTGGATGAGAACCATATCTATCTCATTTAAAGTTTTTGGTTGTGCGGTATATGTACCAATTGCTCCACCACAACGCACAATTGACCACAAAGGAGATGGGGGTATATGTGGGTGGGGGTCATATAATCAAGGGTCTGAATGAACCAAAAATCAATGACGTTTCAAGTATCGATTGAACCAAAAATTTTGAATGAAGACTAGTGCGATCCACCTTTAGGTGAAGAGGGGAAACAAGTGGTGAAAAGAGGATAAAATGGGAAAACATATCAAATGGTGCACACCACCCATTATTGCCCCTAAACCCTCCCACAAAGCATCATACATTGAACAAAATGAAGCAAATCAAATTGCCATTTACAAAATTTCAGTATAGAGACAAGAGAGGAGTAGTCACAATGCTAAGTTATAAATGTTAAATGCCTGAATTGAAATACCAAAAGGGATACCAAATGATATAATAAATGAATAAATAAGAATCAAGACTTGACGCCTGAAGCGTGGACGACCCCATGGTTCAAAGGATAAAAATCATCATCGAAAAAAAAAGGAAGTTGACCTTTGAACGCCCAATCACAAAGTGAAAGAAGAATCTACACGAATCACGAATCATGAGAAGTGTTCACATGAAGCAACATCTGATCATGCACATCGCAAAGAAACCCTGAAAATAATTTCCATTAATTACATGTTACATGAAAAATAATGAAACCGAGATGAAATGAGAATATCGATGTATTCATCGATGATGTATTCTCTTCACAAGAAAACAAGACGAGAGAGACTAGATCGAACCAACATCAATATCGAATGTCAAAAGAGGCATGACTGGGTAAAATGGAAAGATGCCATGAAGGTTTTAATTAGATCTTTAAAAAACGAAAGGTATTTAGGCCTATCATTATCACACCTGAAGCTATGAAACGTGTTGGGTACAAATGAATTTTTATTCGAAAGAAAAATGATAAAAATGAGATTGATTATAAAGAAACATATTCTCCTGTTATGGATGCTATTACGTTCGGATATCTAATCGCCTTATTTGTTTTGAGATATGCATATGCATGATATCATGATGATGTATAACATAACGCTGTTATAATCTATTTATACGGATCATTGGATACTATACATATATATATATATATATATATATATATATATATATATATGAGAATTTCTAATGGAATCAAGGTGCCTGAAGCACTGAGCTCAAAGCCCAAAGAATTATGTGCAATTAAACTACAATGATCACCGTATGGATTAAAACAATCTGGACGTATGTGGTATAATTGCTTAAGTGAGCATTTTTTGAAAGATGGATATGTGAGTGATCAATTATGTCCGTGTGTCTTTATCAAGAAATCGACAGTTGGATTTGCAATTGTTGCTGTTTATGTAGATGATCTGAATATCATTGGACCTCCCAAAGAAATTCAAGAAGTAGCCAATTACCTAAAGAGAGAATTTGAAATGAAAGATTTTGGACAGACCAAATACTGTCTTGGTTTACAAATAGAGCAATTACATAGTGGAATATTTGTGCATCAATCAAATTATACAAAAAGAGTCCTGAAGCGCTTTAATATGGACAAGACAAATCCTCTCATTAGCCCTATGGTTAACAGATCGCTAAATGTTGAAAAAGATCTATTTCGTTCTTGTGACGAGAATGAAGAGATACTTGGTCCTGAAGTACCATACTTAAGTGCTATTGGAGCCCTTATGTATCTTACAAATTGTACTAAACAAGATATATCATTTACTACAAATCTATTGGCTAGATATAGTTCATCTCCATGACGGAGACACTGGAATGGAATTAAAGCACATATTTCATTATCTTCAAGGAATGATCGATTTGAGATTATTTTATCCCAGAAGATCAAAGGATGAAATATTTGGTTTTGCTGATCTGAGTTATTTAATACGATCCTCATAAGGCCGATCACGGGCCAGGCTATGTCTTCACGATGGGTGAATGCTTGCAATTTCAATTTCGGCGTTCTCAAAAGAAAACACTAGTTGCTACATCGTCAAATCATGTTGAGATGATCGCACTTCACGAAGCCAGTCGAGAGTATGTATGGCTTCGATCTATGACTCAACATATTCAAAATGCCAGTGGACTACCTGTCAACAAAAACCTGACAATATTATTTGAAGACAATGTCGCATGTATCGCCCAAAGTAAAGTGGGATACCTCAAAAGTGACAGGTCCAAGCTTATCCCTCTGAAGCTCTTTTTATACACTTAAGAAATTGAAAACAAGAAAGAGGTCAGCATTCAATATGTTCGATCAAGTGTTAATGCTACAAATTTATTCATGAAGGCACTTCCCACTACAAGCTTCAGAAAACATGTTCACAATATTTGGATGCAAACTCTACTAGATTTACAAAGATGATTTCTATTGACCCTTACTAGCTCAAGGGGGAGCATATATGGCTGCGCTCTTTTTTCACTTTATCATGGTTTTATCCCACTGGGTTTTCCATGAAAAGGTTTTTAACGAGACAGCCCATGCTCATGATTCAGATTTAAGTTGTGTACTCTTTTCCTTATGTCCAATTTTTTTTTCACCAGATTTTTCGGATTAAGGTTTTTAACGAGGCGCACTCATCCAACATACACTACTATGTCCAAGGGGGAGTGTTGTGAAACATTACATGGACATAGCACCAAGTTTGTCAAACTAGCTGACAATGTATGGGCATAACACCAAGTTTGTCAAACTAGCTGCACACCAACACTGTATATTCATTAGTGTTGCCATATAATTATATGTGAATGCTCTACTATAAATACCGAGCATTATGTGGTTATTGAATACAGAGGAAACACCTCGAAAGCTCTCAAAAGGCTTTTTCTCTCTCTCTCTCTCTCTCTCTCTCTAATACATTTTTGTCATTAGTTTGTGGTTATTTGATAACAACTAGAAAATTTGAAAATTTAAGACAAGATCCATAATCTGTTACTGGATCTCATACAACCATCAACAAATTACAATTTCAAAAAGAAACCATCCATAATTAATTTCATCCCAAAATAAAAAATTCTCTCTTCAAATTGTCTAACTCATTTACAGTAGTGGTCTCTTTTTCGTATATCTCTTTATTAGTAAAAAATTCTATCTAATAAATTAGGACTTGTACTTAAGAGGACAAAAGAAATGAGCCTAGTTACCACAACATTGACTTTTGCCACCATCATAACTGAAGTCAACTTCAAACGTGAGAGAGTTTTGGTTAAAGCAAGAAGTGCTAATTTTTTGTTTATTAAAATTACAACACTAAAAAATATTAACGTGAAAAAAGATGTTCAATTAGTACCTAACTTAAAATTTTAATTTGTACAACCTAATCCCTCGAAACCTCATGTAACAGATGAGACTCTAACCACATCCAACTCAAGGACCATCGGGGTGCACAATAAGTTAACTTTGGTCACTTATATACATTTGTGTGGCATAGGTCTAATACCAAAATGTTTGAAAGTATGAGGACTAGTGGTTTATGTAAGTGTTGGCATGGCCCAATTGTTGATTGGGCAACCCACTTATGAAACAAAAAAGGCCCAACAACCCAAAAGAACCCATCCCCCTTGTTTTGAATACTCGATTGTCTCTACTTTTCAAATAAGGGTTTTATCCCTTATTTGGGTATTTATCTCCTCTTTTGCTCTCAAACAATCTTATTCTTCTATGATCTGAAATCTGTAAAAGGGAAACACTTGTGTGTGTGTGTGTGTGTGTTTGAGCTACTGCATTGTGAGGATATGCAGTTTGATTAGAGGGGTATTCGAGGTGGGTTTTTCTGTTGGAAGGCCGAGTCAAGTCAACCTTGGAATTGTGCAAATCTTCGTCCCTTCGGAATTGTGAACTCTTGGTTGGACATATTGATATACTTTGTGTATAGTTACCTTGTGATGATTTAAGCCAAGTGAGTTATGCCTATTTGGCGAAGGATACTCAAGTTATTAAACTGGTATTTGATAATTGTTTTATTTCCCTATAATCTGTCTATTATGTTTTTGTGGACTGTTGGTTGGATGCCCTATTGGACTATTAGCATTGTTTGCAGGTGTTTCCAAAGTCCTTTTGGAAAATGAACTTGATTAGTGATTTTGTGGTAAAACAGAACTTGGCTTAGTGATTGTTTTGCTTGTGTTTTGGTTTGGTAAGTGGAAAGGAAACTCAACAGTGGTATCAGAGCTTGGTTGAATGAACCAGAGGTTTGTGGAGCTTGCTTAAATCCAAATTGTTTTGTTTCTTTGTTTTGTGCTTACGTATACATGTTTACCTGTTTGCTTTGTTGCCTTATTTATTTATATTTTACGTGCTAGAAAAGGTTCATTTTCTTTGTGTTTCTTACATGTTTAAATCGGTAATTTTCATAAACGTTAATTATAATTTGATAATGTCTACTTACACTTTAGAACCGTTTAACGAAAAATCTGATTTTTCTATATGGCAACAAAAGATGAAAGGAATTTTGATAAAAGAAAAAGTGTTTTCAGCTATAACTCTAAAATTCAAAAAGGATGCTTCTGAAGATGCTATGCTTGAAATTGATGAATGTGCTTATTCGTCTATTATTTTGAACTTGTCTGAATATGTGATTCGTAAATGTGGTAAACAATTGCATGCTAAACATTTGTGGGATAAACTTGAGGAAATTTACTTTGAGAAAAACTTACCAAATAAGACATATCTTTTAGAAAAGTTCTTTAGCTTTAAATTAGACCTCAATAAGGATATCAAAGATAATGTTGTTGCTTTTGCCTAGTTAGTTCAAGAAATAAAGCAAACGGGTGATGAGCACATATATACTACACTTCAATTGTCCTAATAAATGCTATACTTGAATCTTTCTTCGATGTTAAGTCTACGATCAAATATGGTACATACCAAGCTAAACTTGATACGATGATTAACAGGTTGAAGAGTAAAGAGTTAGATTTAAATGGCCAACAAGGGAAAGACTAGTTCGAATACTAGTGAGGCAACTAGTGATGTTAATATGGTTAGAGGTAGACATATGGGCATAATGATCAAAATGAAAAAGGTAAAGGCAAGGGTAGGTCTAATTCTAGTCAACAACATAGAAATTGCTACAATTGTGGTGAATCGGGACATTTTAAAAGGGATTGCCCTAATCCTAAAAGAAAAGGTCAAAATAAGAATTTTAATAAGCATGATGACTGTAATTTGGTCTCGTCGAGTAAGGACCCATATGATGTTTTTATGGTGGCTAAAACATGTGATATTGTGATGAATTTTGTGATTTCTATTTCTGCATATGAAAATGAGTGGTTTATTGATTCAGCATGTACGTTTCATATTTCACCATTTAAAAACCTGTTTTCGTCATACAAAGAGGTAAAGATTGGAAAAGTTTTTTGGCTAATGAGAAAACATGTCAAATTACTAGAATTGGCAATGTGTGCTTGAAATTTGATTCTAGAAATATTTTGACTTTAAAAAATGTGAGACATGTTCCTGATTTGCATAACAATTTGATATCTTCTACATGTTTGGAAGATGATAGCTTATAGGGTAGATGGGGAAGGGGTTTGATGAAAATTTCAAAAGGGAATTTAGTTATTTTCAAAGCTGAAAAACAAAAGAATTTATATGTTTGCAATGTTGTGCTTGTGTCTTTTATTGAAAATCAAACAAGTGTTTTTATGGATGAAAAACCTGATTTGTGGCATGAAAGACTTGTTTATTTAAGTGGTAAAGGCTTATTAATATTACACAAAAATATTTTTTTGGTAATGATGTGATTTCTTATGTGCCTTTAAGCGATAGTTATGTGAAAAGCAAACATGATAGGGTTAGATTTCCACCTCCCCCTCTAGAAAAATTCTCTAGCAAAGATTTTCTTGAATTAATTCATGCGAATGTGTGGGGTCCCTCGTGTGGACCTACTCAAGGTGGTAATAGATACCTTTTATCTATGGTTGATAACTTTTCACGAAAAGTATGGATTTTCCTTATGCAAGGTAAGTTTGATCTTTTTAAAAAATTCAAAAGTTGGAAACTTTTAATTGAAAATCAAATCGGTAAGAAAATCAAGAAACTAAGGACGGATAGTGGGTTATAGTTCTGTAATGGTGAGTTCGAGAGATTCTGTGCTGAGAGAGAGATTGATCATGAAAAATCATTCCCTTGCAATCTTGCCGAGTGTATGAATAAAACTCTGTTAGAACGTGTGAGAGTCATGCTTACGACGTCGGGTCTCCCCATAGGGTTTTAGGGAGAGACGGTTGTGACCGCCGCCTATGTGATCAATAAGTCCCCTTTTATCCTTACTTAATGGTAGATGTCCTGAAAATGTGTTTTTTAGTTGTGAAGTTGAGTTTTTAAACTTATGTGTTTTTGGTTGTGATGTTTATGTTCATCGAGAAAACAATAAACTTGAACCGCAGTGTGAGAACCTCATTTCGAGACGCACCTCGCTACTGAAAAGCGGCGGTTTCAAAACATTGAGCGCGTGGAATACGCATGGCCTTGTTGTGGACTCTAAAAATATGTATACATAGTCGCCACATTTATTTTAAGGTTAAATAGAGAAAACCCAAAAATGCTAGAAAGTGTATGGCCGGGGGCTAAGTTACGAGTTGAGAAGAGGTTAGACACCCAGCTCGCCCTTTTGATCTCATTTGGATATCAAAAACTGATACTCAACCACTTTCGACTTAAGTTTGATACTCCTTTGATATTATTTGACACCCTATTGTAGCACTTGCATTTGACATCCATTTGATTTCCATTGGGGATGCTCTTAAGTCTCAACCCATTTTTAGAGTCTTGATACCATCCAATCCATGTGTACTTTGATGTAGTTCACTAGTGTTACATTGATGTAACATATATGAACTTGAACGTACAAGATCATATTGTTGAATGAATAGTGATTCACAAGTTACATTTCAAAATTATTCCTTCAAAAGAGATCTAAATAATATATGTGTGACGCGGGTTGTTTGCGAGTGCTACATTTTTTTAATGTGGGTCCTATACATGTAATTGCTCGATCACATTCCCACCTAATTAAAAATTTGAAGATATAAGGTCTATACTTTAATGCGATTTAGTGATTTTAGTTTTGTATTTGGATTTCTTTCACCAACTTCTATATATATTTCTCTAATCGTTATAAAAAAATCAAAAGTCAAAGTCACTAAAGTTGTGAAGCCAAACACACCCATATTGAAGTAAAAAATTTATTATAAGACTAATTGTATTTTAGAGTTCAATATTGTCATGGGTACACAACATATTCCAGGTCTCAAATTTAGCAGTTTGAGGCTCAAAATTCCGTAACTAAAGAGTATTGTTACAAAAGTTGTGATTCAGATGTTCATTTAGAATATAAGGGTCATGTGCCATGTGGCATAGTTTTGGGCATTATTTGTTTGGTTATTTTGCGACTAATCAAGATACTAACGATGGACTAACATAAATTCTCTTATTTCAGAAGTTAAAACAAATAAAATCCGCCTTCCACTATTCCACTTTTAAATTTCACAATCACTGCGATGTTGAACTGTAATAACCGGCAATCCCCACACGCAAGTAGGTATTAGGGATCTTGTGAAAAATCAAGCTCACACTAAGTTTATTCCTTGATCCAATGATGGCTCCATGTATTTGAGAAGTATGAGTATGGGCAGGCTAATGATGCGACCCTACTATATCTATGAGAATACTAGTCAAGCCCACTTATCCCATGCCTCCGATAACCGCCGAGCACACCAGTGAGGCTACTCCTCTTTCAGCCGACCTCATCAGAGTATGACCGACCTGCAAATGGTGCCCGATGACCTATAAGGACTTCATCACACGAGTAGACCTATCCTTTATCTCAATCATGGTAGGGACGTGTAGAGCTCATGTATTTTCCATGAAGATATGACAACAAGTACTACTGGTAATCAACCACTAATCCTCACTTGCAACACCTAATCATTGTCTTCCCCGGATGTCTTAAGTGGTCCCAATATACAGAAGAACCTATTTGTAGACCAGGTCTAACCATGTCCCCAATTGGGACTATAAATACCATGCCATGTGAGTCCCCCCCTCTCTCTTTCTTCTTATCCAAGTTTCTTTTTTCTATTTGTATACTCACCATCATGGTCTCATGGCAAAGTTCTCAGGTCTTAGACCATCTGAGAGTGCTTGCCGATGGTTACTTCCTCTCACGCTAGAGAGTTTGAGCCGAAATAACACCTTGGCTCTGGCTCTCGGTGTTTTCTTGTTGTGTTCTCATGTCAAGTGTTCTATCTAGGTATCTAGGTATTTAATATTCATGCGCCACCATTCACCTCCCAACTAAATAGCTCTGACGTGGCGTTCCCACAAAAACACCTTTTTGGCATCAGACACATGAGTTAACAACTAAAATATTATAAGGGTTTCATGGTGATCAAAATAGATGTGTTCAAAGCTTATGGTAGATCAAGTTCACTGCTGGCGAGCATAAAGGGTTTTGGTTTCTTTAAGGCATGCTTTGATTTAGTGTACAAAAACATCTCTAGTTACTCGTATTCTATCGACCTCAGCTTTATGTCTATCTGTACTTTTAGCTATGTATGTTAGGCCATCACTTTATTGGTAAAACTATCAAAGAGTAATGTTCAAAACAATAATTTCATTTGATAATTCAAACTATTTAGGACTATAGCTGTAATTGTTTGTACCTCCTTTAAGTTGCACTATAATTTTATTCTTTTCTAGACTCAAGACTTTTATTTGGGATTAACAAAGAGGAAAGTGACATTTTTTTTTGGGATGGAAGGAATAGTACCACTTACAAACCAAGTTTTGCAAAAAAATAGTTCAACTTTTAAACCTACTAAGCAAGGGTGTTCAAACTTATGTGATCAACATTCAATGAAATATGGATCTTTGAAACCAAATAGTCAAGAATTTACACATTAGAGCATCTTCAATGCTAATGTGAATGTGAAAGAAGTTAGATGCCACCTAGAATTTATATATTTTTTGAAAGAAAAAATCTCTCCAATGCAAATGTAGATTAGGGGAGTGGATATGATGTGTCACCCAAATTTGTTCATATTGTGGATAACAATGTCAATGTTCCACATTCTACTTGAGGGTGTGAATACATCATAGTCATCATTTTTCTTTTTTTAAATTATTTTCATTGGTTATTCCTTTTTTTTTTTGTCAAATTTCATTTAATGGTGGGGGGGTGGAGAAATCCGTTTCAATTGAATGTAAATGATGAGATAAAATTTGCCACATATGAATGAGGGTGCTGTAGACACCCCAATTTCATACCCCTAATATTTAATATCCTAGAAAATATTAATTCAAATCAATTGGACGAACGAACGTTACATTTGTTAACATTTTAGGGGTCCGAGACATCGAAAAGAACTTGAAAAGGCTTAAAAGGACGAAGATGACAAAACATGGGGTTAAATGAAAGATTTAATGAAGGAAAAGCAAGTCGGGGTGCGACACATGCAGATGTGGGTGTCGTGCCCCATATTGCATTTTGGCCTTCTCCAGCTTCCTTCTTCAGTTGTTGAATACGCTGCCTTCTCCAGTTCTTGAATACATTGCCTTCTCCGTTGTTTCTGCACATAGTACAAGCCTCCCTCCACTGCCTTGGTCGGTTTCCCAGCCTCTTCACAGCCTATAAAAGGAGAGCCCATCCTTCTCATTTCACACACCTCTCAAGCATTGCTCTCGTGCGACCCGTTAGGCTGCCAAAGGAAGAAGAGAAGAAGAAGAAAAGGAAGCCAGCTGCCTGCCTTGTCCTCCTTGCCCCAATAAGCATCCTTTCGATCAAAAAACCAAATGCGACCGTTACGCTGCCCAAATTCTGCAAAATAAAAATACCACAACACAACAACAACAACAAAAAAACTTCCTTTCTCGGAAGGACAAGAGAAGCACTAATCGATCGCCTAAGTCAAGGCGTACCGGGTTCAGATACTCATGCTTTAAGAGGTCGGTACCGACCTATTATTATGTTACCATAGTTATTTTAAATAGATAAAATGTAGATATTTATATTGTGTAAGGCTTATAAATATTATCTGTACATATTATAGTTAACTTAATTTTCCTGTTTATATTAATATAGAAAAATTATAATACTTTCTTTGTCCAAAATTAATATTACTTGTTTTAAATAAGAATTGTGTTGTTAGTATAATTTTATTTCAATAGATTATAAAATAAGTCGTTATTATGCCAAACTATTGTTATTCTTTTAATAAAATAAATCTCCTTTATTTTCCAATATATATATATATATATATATATATATATATATATATATATATATATATATATATATATATATATATACTAGATTTTGTGCTCGTGCCTATGGCATGGCGCCAGTATGGGACTATGTCAGTATGAGACGATGTCAGTATTCAAATAAATCAATATAATAAATAATTTAAAATTAACATCTCTCGGTAACCAATTAAAACAATATGATCATCCACAATGGAATAAAAGTCTAAAATTTACTTTTGTATTATTATTTTTTAGGGAAACATGGGTGGTACCTTGCTATATTTTATTAATAGAAATAAAATTACAAACTTGAGGGGGACAACCAGCCTTGTCCTTATAGGAGGAAGGACAAAGGAGCCTAGCCTCGAAAAGGAAATACTAACAACGAATAGAAACTAAGAAATTTGAATCAGAGGTACACACACACACACACACACACACACACACACACACACACACACACACATATATATATATATATATATTGAAAATGTATTCGAACGCGCTCGTAAGGAAAACGATGCGTTTTGAAAATGCTGTTCCAAACAGGCCCTAAATCAACTAGTGGGTTTTCTTTTCTCTCTAATACCTTTACATCGGAGATCTCTTTCTAATGGATGCTCTCTGCAATGTCCATGCAAAACTCTTGGCGTTCGATTTCTTTTCACTCACACCAATGACTCATTCTCTCGCAAAGGCACCCCCTCTCCCGCGCCGAAGCCCTAGGCCTCGTTACCAGCAGTATGTCAAACCTAGAAAATTCTTGAAATTCACCGTCAATGACGACACCGGCTACATCCCCTGCGTCCTATGGCTCAACCAACTCAATTCCCCTATTTATCCAGTTGCAACCCGTGATGTTCGACTAATTACCCAAGCGGCTCTCAACTTCGCTTCCCTTATCCAACTTGGCATAGTTGGTAGAGTTCGAAGCAGGATCACCGATTACAGACGTACACTCCAGTTGACGGTGTCCGAGGTTTTAGTGGAGAGAGACCCCAATACAGAGATACTGCATAGGTTGCAATGTATTCGATTAACTCGTAAGTGCTATGACCTCGTACCTTGTCGTGATCAGTTGGATTGGATTGTGTATGACTACATTTCTTCAATAATTTTTGTATTAAAACTGATTTCGATCTAGTTTAATAAAATATCTTTAGTCTAGTAATCTGTAAAAAGAAGAAAAGGGGGATCTCAGTGCAAGAACGAAGAGGCAGAAGGAGCCCTTTTTCGAATGAGACTCTTTTTCGGTGGAGCCTATAGCAGGTTTTGGTGAGATGGCGAGGTTGTGAAATGTCGGAAGAGAGGAGAGAGGGAGAAGAACGAATCTAGGTGATGCGGACCGGGAAACTCTTTTTTGGTGAAGGACGGATGAAGTGAAGGTTGAAGAACGGGAGGGCTCTATTATGAATGAGGATAGAAGAGAATAGGTGTAGGAGATGAAGTAGGAGTAGGAGAATTAATTGGAATAGGAATAGATGAATATGAAGAGAGAGAAAACGGTTGTGGGAAAAAAAGACGTGAAAAAACGGTTGTAGATGAAATGAAATCCTGCCGTTGATTGTGTTTCGTAAAAATAAATCATGGCCGATAAATAGCTTTTGATATGAGTTAATCCTGGCCAGTAATTAGCTTTTGTAACCGTCCTGATCTGTTTTATATAATAGATAATAAATATTTTGTAGACTAAATATACACATAAAATAAGTATATTTTAGCAAACCCAAATTTTGAGACCGAAAGGGCGAGTTGAGTGCTTAACCCCTTCTCAACTCGTAACTTAGTACCCGAGCCCATAATTTTTTGGTATTTTAAAGGTTTTCTCTGTTTGACCTTAAAATAGAGGTGTCGACTCTGTTCATATACTTTTTGAGTCCACAACGAGGTCAAACGCATTTCATGCGCTCAAGTTTTGAAGCCACTCGTTTTTCACATAACGAGGTAAGGGTTGAAACGAGGATCTCACATGTGCTAATTATCCACGACCACATAAAATCAAATAAACGATTGCATTGATGATGCTCTGAGATAAAACTTATAAAATACATTGTTTGGTTGGAAGTTCTAAAATACATTTGTCATAGCTACAATACTGTTAGAGAATGGTCAAAATGATTTTAACATATGTGTAGGGCAAAGATTGAAGGGATAGTTTTTGAGAACGAACTCTTTAAATTAAATATCTCAAAATAACATAGTAGATTATTTGCATGAAACGAGAGAGTAACATAAATGTAAAATGGTAATGCAATAGGGGAGATTGTTGAATATTTACCACACTTGTGGCGTAGTTAGAATTTGAATAAAGCTTCGGGGCGAATATTCAAATATTTACTACATTCGGGCTTTTGGTCCACTTCAAAACCCTAACACAAATCCCTGATTTCCTCTAGCAGCGTCGCTTCTCTCTCTCTCGCCCCTCAGCATAATGAAGAAGAAGCTGAAGCAAGAGGCAGCACAACCTCCGACAACCACCGGTCCCACCGCCACCACTATCGACCTCAAGACCCTTATTCACAACCACGCTCTATTCTTCGACAAGTTAGTCGAACTCATCCCGGCCAAATTCTACATCTCCAATGATGACGACGACTCCAAGCCATGGTTTAAAGGCCTCAGCAAGGCAGCGAAAGCCTCCGCCAAGCAACAAACCCGAGAAAACATCAAAAAAGCCCGACGCGACCGCCTCAACCCCGAGAAGTCGCAAATCACAACCCTAGACATCCTCAAAGAAAACATACAAAAGGATAACGCTGTCAATAGCGACAGCGATGACGATGATGAGCAAATCGAGATTAATCCGATTACGGATTTGGACGGAGATGGTAATGATAACGTTAGTAACAAGAATAATTCGTCTGTCACTTATGAAGAATTGCAGCAACGGCTGCATTGGAAGCTCGAGGCGCTTCGCGGGAATCGAGGACAGGGGAAGCGGTCGATGTTGATGAATGAGAGGAGAGAGGTGCCTGATAAGAAGCGGAAAAGGAGTGATGAGTTTGGAAATAAGTCTAATGGTGGTAGGGATGGTAAATTTGATAAGTCTGAAGGGGATATTGACAAGGAGGTGACCGAGGCTGCGAAGGGGATTGAGTTTGGGAAAGTGAAGCTTGGAGGGGATGCGGAGGTGTTTGGGGCCCAGAAAAAGATAAGGAAGGGGTCTAAAGCTCTGGAATTGGAGAGGGCCAAGAAATTGAAGGAAGCTATGAAGGATCCAGAGAAAGGAGAGGTGGTGGCCAAGAAACATTCATGGCATGCCGCTACGAGTAGGGCAATGGGAGTGAAGGTGCATGATGATCCCAAACTGTTGAAGGAGAGTATACGTAAGGAGAAGAAACGGCATGAGAAGAATGCTGGCAAGTGGAAGGAGAGGGTTGAGAGTAGGGAGAAGTTGAGGGGGGAGAAGCAGCAGAAGAGGGCTGGGAATATTGCAGAAAGAATTCATGAGAAGAAGCAGAGGAAGATTGCGAAGAGAGAGAAGAAGCTTATGCGGCCTGGATTTGAGGGCCGGAAGGAGGGGTACATTGGTGGGGATTAAGGTGCTCCTTTAATTTTTCTTAAGATTATGTTTTGTTGTTTTACTAAAGCTCCTAGTTGTTCTTTAGAATGTGAGACCGTGAGGTGAATTATGAATGGAATTTTGTTTTGATATAAAGTGATTTGTGGAATAATCTTATTTTCAATTATAGTTGTAAATCTGTGAGCTTGCCTTTTGTCTAGCCATATAAACCAGGCACGGGGGGAGTAAAAAGGAGGAAAATAGAAACTAAAAGAAACTAAAATGAAGTTCCTGTTCTTCCATAACTGACAATTTGTATGAAAAGTATGCCTTTTAAGGGTTTATTAACAACATTAGGCAAGCTTGAGAATCGTTCAATTGCTTTATTAGCTTGAAGCCGATCAAGAATTGTGACTCGGAGAGTGGCTCCTTCATCTGCTTTAATAACCATTGCACAGCTCATAGCTGCGCTTGTTGGACCTATCTAGTCTGGAACTAAATTGCCCAGGAAGAATTTGTTAATTGAGAAAAAAAGTAAGAGAAAGGATAGGAAATCAAGGACATAGATTATAATCCCTCTCCCATTGATGTATATATAGTTGCCTGCATGAATTCATTTCCATAAATGCATCTACTATTTACCTCTTATCATTTTCTGTTTTGCTTTCTTCTGCTACCTTTAAGTATTCCGGAAAAGCATTAATAGAAACTAATGTCATGATACCTAGTTGAGGGGAGTGAGAGAAAAGTGCAAGAAAGCAAACTTAGCTCTGAAAGGATATGTATGTGTATAGGGATACATACTTTGAATAAGCTCAATCCTGGAGTCGGTGACTTGGGTTGCTTTGCAAGTTCACTGTCAGTGGAAAGTGAGAAGTCTCTCCCTCCCACCATTCTGCATAACATTTGTTATTCTCTCTTCCTTCTCTGTTTATCAGCTGCTTGCCTGCTTGTATGGATGAAAATAGCCTACTTAGAAGAACATTTATCCCCATTAGGATTCTTTTATTTTACCTTCCTCTCTCTCTCTCACTCTCACTCTCACACACAAACACACACACGCACAGAGATTATCTCAGTCTTGCTTTAAGCCCCTAGTTTTTGATTATAGAGATGATGACGGTCATGTTATTTCTCCTTGGTTTCACCATCTTGTAAAGCATAAAAAGACTATTTTCAGGTAACAACCCTCTCAGGAAAATGTTATATGGAGTAATAGGATTTACAGAAAATTGACAAAGTATATTCCCGGGGAAGATAAGATATGGGACACGATTAAGAGTTTGAGTCCACATAGTGCTCCGGGAGTAGATGGTTATAAGGAATGGTTTTGCTCTGGGATGCTAGGTATTATCAAGGTTGATGTAATTGCTGCAGTCCAAGATTTCTTCCGGGCTTGTACTATGCTATGTATGAATAATCTTTTCTATTTTATAGGAGATTTGGGTCGTTCATTTATAGTTCTTTGCATTAACAGGTCTGGAATTAGGTGTAGCTATATCACAAGCTTATGTTTCTGCGATCTCAATCTGTATTTACTTGAATGATGTTACAAATCTCCATCAAAGTTCTTAGTTCTTTATAATTGCAGAAAAGCGAGGAGGCGCAAGTTTTTATGGCTTTCAGGCTCTCCTTCACTGTCTGAATTCCGGAGACAAAGCTCTTAGAAATTCAAGAGAATGAGGGCTAACATGTGAAAAGAAGAGGGAATTTCTCTTAAATATCTTCTGCGAAAAGAGTCATTGCCTTTTCATTTTTGGGTGGAAGGCAGTACTCCAAGACTTGCCTTATAGTCAGGGTATAGTCATATTCGAAACCACCTTCCCGCTACCAAGGTGAAAGGAATGAAGCTATGATCCGATCAACTGCATTCTCTCGCGATTGCTCTTTCTACCATTTTTGATCCACTACAGAAAGCAGCTATATAGCATTGTTCTGTCCGGGCATTTCCTTCGAGTGAAACTTGAAGATTTTCATATCTGAAAGAAGCTGGGAATAAGGTCTAGGAGAAAAAAGTTGTACAGAGGGAAAAACCCTCAGGGAAAAAAGAAAAAGTAAGGGTCAGACCTATAAACATGAAATCTTGCTCAGTCTATTAGCTAAAATCTACTTCTGTCACTTTCTTGGTATGCTACTTTTGAGAAATATCAATTCCAGAGGGAAAAGGGCCTTACTAACTTTAGCCTATGACTGGATAGAGCTTTTTGTCAGGTCACTGAGGAAAATGTACTTGCCTGGGGTAATCTTTCTTCCTTCTTTCATGGGGCACTGAAGAATAGGACAACTGCTCTTGCTTGTGAACTGTACTTATTATGTTCTCTGGTCTCATGTGTTCACTCATTCGGGAAAGTTTAGAGCTTGATCGAACTGATTAGGAAGTCGTTCACTGGAGTAACTACCCTATCTCACTTATTTAGCTTGTGAACTTTATAGGTAAATTAAGAACTCTCCCTATTTGCTTGATTGCATCTCTTCTTGACTTCCTCAGTGCACTCGGTGAAAGAGAATTACATAAGCTTTCAAGGCAGAGAAGAGAGTAAAAACAGGGCAAACTTATGAGATGAGAAATCATATAGAAAAAAGCGAATGGGAATCTAGCTAGCAATCACTCGTTGGTTCGTGTACCGGAAATGTCTCCATCTCCCTTTGAATCTTGCACTCTTTTTTTTTAGTTGCACTTTGCTTGGTGTTCCGTCAGCGCACTCATGAAGAAAGAAGAAATAGTATTTCCGAATCTAGAAAGTAAGACGATTATGATAGCAACAGAGATATGCTATTTTGAGAGTCGAAATAGCATATCCATGTTGCTATCAGATCAAGGGTAAGACATCCTCAACTGAGAATTCTATAAATAGAGAGAAAGGCCCTAACGAGGGAGATTGAGGTTGATGAATCTACTTTCTTTCTAGATCTTTCTTCGCCAACGCTAGGCTGGCCAATAAAGAGAATCAGTTGAATGAATGACTCAGTAGTGAATAGTTCTTAAGAAAAAAGGGATCTAACTCAGGTCCACTAGTCAAATTGGTTGGGCATGCGCTGGGAAGGAAGAATAGGATGTCTCATGGAAGCCACTTATTGGTGGAAAAACTTGTTGGTTATCCCTAGGCTTTGCTTTCACAGAAACAATTACTTGATTTTAGCAATGTTTGTTGTCAGTCTCACCTATCAGCTCAAGGAGAAGCAGTTTATAGTTCTTGGGCGGGATAGCCATATCTAAATCGTATATCTTCCTCTTATTTGTCCTGTGTCATCAAGACTTCATCTCCAAAACCAACTCTAATTCGAGAAAAATTATATAGAATCTCCTTCCATGGCAGTATCCACGTACTGTGGGAAAACTTGAGTATCTTGGTCCATGAACCTCTTTTTCTTTCCGTGGGAAAATGGTCTTTTCCCACGGTACTAAAGCTACAATTATCTGCTCCTTATTTCCCAAACTTGGGACTTATTTATCTCTTTGATCGGAATTCCCAGTAAATCATAAGCTCCCCCTATTCTTCTCTGACCTATCAGCTCACGTATCTCACCTTGCTTGCACTCCCGATTTGCCCTCTGCCAACTACCCTTACCGGTTTCAAGACACATGTTGTGGGATAGAGTTGTGTATATATGGCTTCTTCATTGAACTCCTAGAGGCATTCAGGAGTTCCCATTTCTGTTATGTGGCAGAACCTTGGCTTTTTAGTTTTTTGGGTTTGGCTTCTTCTCTTTCTTTTATTTTTGTCTTTTGATGGACCTCTCATCCATCTTTCCTGTCTTTTTTATTTTATTTTATTTTTCATCTTTATTATCCTTGTTATTATAATAAAAAAGGTGTGTTTTTGGAGTTTCTTGCGTAAGTGCATCACTCCAGTTTCATTACTCTTTTCCCCTTCGAGAAGATCAGTCTATTGAAGTTAGAGATTTGATGCCCTATTAGTAGTGTTTATCAGATCCTTTTAAGGTTTTTCATCCAGGAGATTGCGGTCCTAGGTGGTACCATTACATAATCCTTGGCTGTTTTTAGGGTTCTCGAGGGTTATGCTCTTTGGCCTCCGGCTTCTTCCGTGTCAGTTTGAATAGAGGGCTGGTTTCTAGCTTTAAGGGGATTGAGAGAAGCCGAACTCAGTGGATGGTGGGTTCACAAGTCGCAGGGTTTGGGTCCAACATTTGCAGTTTTACCTGTGCAGGCTATAAGAATATTCTATAGTGAATGAAGGGATTGAGAAGCTGAACTCAATTCCTTCCTTGTTTATTTGCCAGGCTGCTATTTTGAACAGGTTAATGCCTAAGTTTGAGAATGTTGAATTATTTCAGAGCTGTGCAGTCGGTATTTTTATTTTTATTTTCGTTTTTTTTTGGTTCATCGGGCAATTTTACCCGTGCAAGCAGAGAATATTGACCACCCTCTCCCTCGCCATATGTGTCTATTGTGAGGATTGTGGTATAGATAATTGGATGTCAATTATTTTATGACCAAGCAAATAAAAAATAATTATTAGTAGGCTTGAGTGCTTGACCTTAACGTACAACTGTCTCATTTAAACTTTTGAAATTTTAAAATGACCCAAGAAAAATATGTATTTCAAACTGATGACCCCACGAGATAGGGGTGTCGAAAGTCTTGTCGTACATGAGTGGTCCGTGGAGCTGTTCGATATATATGTGGTTGTGTAACTTGCAAAATGGAACAATGTAAGTCGGCGGGGAGGGTTCCCTGTGAAAACCCTCAAGTGTACGAGTAAATCTCAGTAGGGAAGAGAGAGTGTGCTGTGTATCTCCCGGTGTGCGTAGAAAGAGAGAGTGAAGTAGACAAATAGTGAGTATAAAAAGAAAGTAAGGAGGGAGGACCTCTATTATATAGTACCTCATGGGTTTTAGCATGGTTTGAACTTAGGCTTTTCTTTGGATATGGACCTCCTCATGAGCTTTAACATTGGGGAGTACTGTAGAGGAATATTTCGGTGCACATCACAGACAATTCATTGATGAATCCAAGACTACGTGGGTGGGTACATTGAAATTTTGATATTTTCTCAGTGAGAAATATTTTAGGGAGAAATTCGGGTCGGTCTCATGTGATGAAATTATAACCGAAAAAGTCTTATATATTTGTTTTAAATTGCTAAAGTACACTTTTTTTTTTGGGGAGGGGGGAATGACGAAGATACTTCTAATGAAAGAAAGATGCGCAGATAAAGTCGTTGTCCAAATTTAAGCATTAGAATAAAAATATTGGGTATCATAATACACAATTGAGATTTGTTAAATTTTGGGCATCGAAATGAAAACATTGGGCATCGTAATGCACGATTGAAATCTGTTAAAATTTGGGCGTCGAAATTCAAAAAACGACTGTCCAAATTTAGGCATCGGAATGAAAACATTGGGCATCGTAATGCACAATTGAAATATGTCAAAATTTGGGTATTGAAATTCAAAACGCCGCTGCCCAAATTTGGGCATCAAAATGAAAACATTTGGCAGCGCAATGTACAATTGAAATCTGTCAAAATTTTGACATCGAAATTCAAAAGGCCACTGTCCAAATTTTGGCATATGAATGGAAACATTGGGCATCAGAAAACTTCCGAAGCCCAAAACAGTGTTTAAACATTGTTTTTAGCTTTAAAACGAAGACATCTGTCAGTGTGTCTTGTATATTTCGTCGAGAGCTTCGATTTGATACGTACGGTGGGTCATGTGGTTCATCTGGAATCAAAAGTTATGGAGAAAATTGTCGAAAAAGATGAAAAGAGGTCGGCAATGAAGAAATGAAAGATGGAGACGAATCTGGATGGTGAGCATATCTAAGAAGAAAGACTAGGGAGAAGAGAGAGAGAGAGAGAGAGAGAGAGAGAGAGAGAGTGTGACATAGTGAAGAGAAAGAAGTAATATGAGGAAGAAGAACGAAAGGAGGTCGCGGGCAATTTTGGAAAAATTTATGAAAAAACACTTTATCGATTGAATAAAAAGAAAATAGACCGAAGAAATTATAATTTTTCCGAAAGATACCGACTCGTAGTTATTCCAATATTTTACACAATTGGCCTCAAACTATGGAAATGAAATGGCTACATTTTACGTAGCGAAATCCATGCTTTCAGGCTCGGGTTATAAATTTAACAATATTTTATTAAAGCACGTTTCACAGAATGGATATTTCTTCATTTAGCAAAGGATCTCTCAAATATCTAGTTTGGATTTTTTGGTTTAAGTCTCACAAATCACAAGTAGAGATAAGTTAAAATTGTTTAGCCCATATTGGTAGGCATAGGTTTACATGAAATGTGGGTCTCGTTCGATCCCTTTCCAGGTGCCCCCAGGAAAAAAAAAAAGTCAAGTTGTTTTATATATTTTTTGTTTGAGTAACTTATGAGCATTAAATAGATTTTTAATGAGTTGAGTATTAAATGATAATATGCTATTAGAGTTGTAACGAATTTCTCAACAGGTGGTTTGTGCTTTGTGATGAGCAGAGCTGCCATCTGTCTACTTTTTCAGTCAAGAATGGAGGGAGGTAGGGACATCATAATAAGTTCCAAGATTAAGATAGAACAAAGTATTGGTAGGCTTGACTATGATGCTGATGCGCAACCATCTCATTTAATCCTTTTAATTAGCCCATATAATAATAATATGACTAAACAACTTTCATGATACAAACAATCATCAATTCTTTAAACTATTCCTTCAAATTATCTTGTTTCACTACACCCACAAATTAACAAATACTAAATATTTGGTTAATATGTATTTTCAAAAGATTTATAATATTATTAAGGGTTGAAATAAGGTCAATATCTCATCTAATTTTTTAAATACATATATAGTTATTAAAAAGAAGATAACCGTGTGAGATTGAAATCATCAATTAAAGTGATAATCAAATTAAGGGTAAAATTATTTTGTAATTTTCACAAATACAATAATTTACCAATATGTTATGATATTTTCATATTAATATTGGACTTTATTTTAGGAATAAAATTTGATGCTTGGAAAATGTCTCATTTGAATCTTGGAGACAGTGTCATGTCTTTTTACATCTTTATTTGTGTACATGTATAAATAATTAAGTATGGTTATTCAATGAAATATGAAAGAAATTAAATAAACGTGTATTGTTTGGTTGATAAGCAGATAGAAATATTTTTTTAGATGTAACTTGACAAATATTAATAACGATCTTAGTACGTACAGAAAAATTGTAGGCATATGTTATTACATTATCAGAAATGAAAACTATATATAATGGTGTGTAATTTTACATAAAAACATGAAAAAAATTATAATAACTATTGTTTGATTTAAAAATATATAAAAAATTGGTAGAAATAGAATGGAAGATGTATTGTATAATTCAAGTGGGTGTCTTTTTAAAGGGCTAGTTTGTCCTATCATAATCGAATTTGAAGTGATTATTAATGAATGTAAACTATTGTGGATATACAATTTTTATAGTGAAAATATCAAAATAGTCTCCCACAATGGGTAGCTTCGTTTATGTAAACTTAACTTTAAATGTGTGTAGTTGATAAATAATTAATGTAGTAAAAATAGACTCTCAAAATGATAAAATACGACTTTTAAAAAATAAATATTAGAAAGCAAACAATTGTTTGAAACGACCTAAAAATAAAGAGAGGCCTGCAATACCCCATCTCACATCGGGTAGATGTGTGACTCTTGTGTACTTAATAAGGTGGTCATCCACTACCATTGGGCACTAACATCATTCATGAACGTTTTGGTCGACTTATAGTAGACCTGGATGACCTAAATGACAGTGTTTATTGGGCTAGTGTGTGGGTTACATGTAGCGGACTAGACTTTCAGATTCGGACCGTTATAAATGGTATTAGAGCGGGTTCCGACCAGAAGTGTGGGAACAAAGTGTTGTGCGGGCCAAAGTACACAACAGGGAGTGGGAGCCAACTCTTGATCCATGTACGAGCTACCTCTTGAATCCTGCATCGCTCGGGGCATTTTTTGACCTTGATGAGGACGTCAATGATTTAAGTCAGGGAGATTGTAATACTCTCATCCCTCATACGATAGATGTGGGGGCTTGAATGTGGTTTATAAGGTGGTCACCAACTACCACTAGGTACCAACATCTTCCATGAACTTGTGATAGACTTGGATGACCCAAATAACAGTGTGTTAGTGGACCAATATTTAGGCTACACATAGCGGACTGAGCTTTCGGGCTCAGGTCGTTACAAAGCCTCTCTATTAGAAACAATTTTCAATATGTAGAAACTGACATCCACAAATATTTTTTATTCTATCTGCTGTACTAGACGGGTTTTTTCGAGCTAATTAATTTGTACATATTTTTATCTTATTCACTGCTTTAAGTGAGTCCTTGGATACGCTCCCACCACTCGATAGATGTTTTTGGAAACGGTTAATTACTTTTTCATGTATAGGTCGAAAGAATATTGCCTTTTTGTGTTCTGCCCTATCCCACGATGTCCAAAACTACCATGACCTGTGAGGCCTTACCAATGCTAGACACACAAATGAAATTAGAACCACACGTACATTTAGTTTGTAATTGGGATACTTATAAAAAGTGTTAGAAATATAGTAGATTTGCTTATAGCCGATTTCAAGTTCTTTTAAATTTGGCTGACTGCTCTGCGCACCGGTTAGCGTGGTAATGATATTTAGGACTTAACTTTAGTTAGATTGTTTTAAGTATGTTAAGAAGACATCAAACTTGCCGAATTGCTTCAAGATAGTTGTTAAACTATGCATGATTTACTTAAAATCATTAAGATTAACAATCAGCAGAACTTGAGTTAGTATGTGTAAGTCTAGTTGGCAACTAATAAGGCTAGAGGGGGGATAGCCTTTTAAAACTTTAAGGGTAGATTTGAAAGACTTTTAAAAGTTGCTGCGGAAATATGTAATTTTGTCAGTCAGCTGATATGGTGTCAGCTGGCTGATGATTTAAAAGAGGTTGACGTTATAGGCTGAAAAGAAATTGGTTGTCAGCTTGGCTGACACAATTAAGTGCTTTGAAAAATAGATCACAAGATACAAAGAAAGTGCTGAAGAACAATTTATAACAACAAATAAGTAAACAATTCATGTAAAGAACTGGCTGACACTTAAGTAGATTAAGACTTATCAAGTGTTAGAGCAGTTTGTAAGAACTGATGAAATAACTGACAAAGGAGTTGAAGTGGTTCACAGTAAAAACTGCTACGTCCACTACCATGTTGGTCAAACTTGAATTTTTGAAGTGCACTAATATCATTAAAAATCTAAGTGATCTCTAATGGATCAGTGTACCCCATCTTACATCGGGTAGATGTGAAACTTGTGTGTGCTTAATAAGTGGTCACCCACTACCATTGAGCACCAACATTATTCATGGACGTTTAGGTCGACTTGTGGTAGACCTGGATGACCCAAATGACGATGTTTATTGGGTCAGTGTGTGGGTTACACGTAGCGGACCAGACTTTCAGACTCGGGCCGTTACAAATGGTATTAGAGCGGGTCCCGACCGAAAGTGTGGGAACAAAGTATTGTGCGGGCCAAAGTACATAACGGGGAGTGCGAGCCAACTCTTGATCCATGTACGAGTTACCTCTTGAATCCTGCTTCGCTCGGGGTATTTTTTGACCTTGATGAGGACATCAATGATTTAAGTGAGGGAGATTGTAATACTCTCATCCCTTATACGATAGATGTGGGGGCTTGAATGTGGTTTATAAGGTGGTCACCAACTACCACTAGGTACCAACATCATCCATGAACTTGTGGCAGATTTAGATGACCCAAATAACAGTGTGTTAGTGGACCAATATTTAGGCTACACGTAACGGACTGAGCTTTCGGGCTCGGGTCGTTACAAAGCCTCTATATTAGAAACAATTTTCAATATGTAGAAACTGACATCCACAAATATTTTTTATTCTATTTGCTGTACTAGACGGGTTTTTCGAGCTAATTAATGTGTACATATTTTTATCTTATTCACTGTTTTAAGTGAGTCCCTTGGATACGCTCCCACCGATCGATAGATGTTTTTGGAAACGGTTAATTATTTTTTTATGTATAGGTCGAAAGAATATTGCCTTTTTGTGTTCTGCCCTATCCCACTATGTCCAAAACTACTGTGACTTGTGAGGCCTTACCAATGCTAGACACAAATGGAATTAGAACCACACGTATATCTAGTTTGTAATTGGGATACTTATAAAAAGTGTTAGAAATATAGTAGATTTGCTTGTAGCCGATTTCAAGTTCTTTTAAATTTGACTGACTGCTCTGCGCATCGGTTAGTGTGGTAATGATATTTAGGACTTAGCTTTAGTTAGATTGTTTTAAGTATGTTGAGAAGACATCAAACTTGCTGAATTGCTTCAAGATAGTTGTTAAACTATGCATAATTTACTTAAAATCATTAAGATTAAAAATTAGTAGAACTTGAGTTAGTATGCGTAAGTCCAGTTGGCAACTGATAAAGCTAGAGGGGGGGGGGGAATAGCCTTTTAAAACTTTGAGGGTAGATTTGAAAGACTTTTAAAAGTTGCAGTGGAAATATGTAATTTTGTCAATCAGCATATTTGATGTCAGCTGGCTGACACAATTAAGTGTTTTGAAAAACAGATCACAAGAATGACAAGATACAAGGAAAGTGCTGAAGAATAATTTATAAAAACAAATAAGTAAATAATTCATGTAAAGAACTGGCTGACACTTATGTAGATTATGATTGCTTAAGTGTTAGAGCAGTTTGTAAGAACTGATGAAATAACTGACAAAGGAGTTGAAGTGCTTCACAGTAAAAACTGCTACGTCCACTACCAAGTTGGTCAAATTTGGATTTTTGAAGTGCACTGATATTATTAAAAATCTAAGTGATTTCTAATAGATCAGTGTACAACAAAGACCGGTGTTTATGGAGTATGATTGAAAAACAATCACACCCGTGAAACAATCAAACTGATTCCTTAAAGAATATGAAAGAAGTAAGGAATAACAAGACAATGATTGTCAAAACAATAACTAGAAAAGAAATAGCAATGAAGATTATCTAGCTAAAGTTTTAAGGCTGAGGCACTTTAAGTGAGTAATCTGCTTTTGAGGGTATGAATGCTTCAGTTGTTTTCTTCAAGAGGTTCCTGAGGGTATTTATAGATGAACTTGAAGTGCAGCTCGTTAGAAACATTTGAATTTGAAATGTGCCAAACATTCGGAAGTATCTTCTTACAAGATCATAGGGATCCTGTGTATAAGATAACGAGCAGTAAGATCTATCATAGCACAAAACATGTAAGTGTCAGTACCAATAAATATTTAAACAAATAAGGTAAAGAGGCTGACACTTAAAAACGAGGGTCAGCTGCTTCTATGTAGCTGACACTATTTTACTGGAAGCTGATCAATTATTCTAACCAAACAAATTATAAGTTCTAACTAAATAAAATTATAATGATTTTAAGCAAATTTAATTTAGGAAAGATTCAACAATCTCCTCCTATTTGCTTAAAACCATTCACTTAAAGCAGAGAGCAAGATATAGAACTTATAATCCTACAAAATAAATGTTAGTTGACCAAGTAGATAAGAGATAATTTAAGCTGCTGAACTTAAAAACCAGAAAGCTGCTTTCATTTGAAGATGATGAATGTATAGTAGGTCCAGCTTTGCAGAATCAGAAAGTGTAGCAGATGGAGAAGGATCAGCAAACTCAGTGGCAGGTGAGTGAGAAGGTCTTAGAGCATCTGATAATAGCTGAAAAGCTTGAATTTCTTCATCCTCAGGGTCAGGTGGAAAGAAAGTAGACATATGATAGACATGCACAGGTGATGTAGGTTCTGGTTCTGACTCGGGTGACTCATCAAGAAAAACAGTCTTTCTGCCAGTTGGTTGCTGAAGGGCTTGAGTGATAATGGCCTGTTGCTTCATTGCCTTTTTGAGGGCAAATTTAGATGGAGTGAGAAGAGACTCATCACTAGATGTAGATTTGGAGCAACTGGATGAGGAGGCCATGGAAGAATCTTCAGCATTTTCTTCAAATGACTGATGGTCAGATTCATCAGTTGAAGATTTATCAGCCTGAACTACCACTTGTGCTGTGTGAGGACTGACTGACATTGGAAGAGTTTAGTGAAAAGATAAATCAGGCATAATGAGTAGAGGAGAAACTGCAGTTGGATGAGCAGTCTGATCAGTCATAGTAGTATGAAGCTCAATAGAAGGAACCACAATATCAGCTGGAAATTAAGAAGGGATAATATCAGCTGGAGGATCAGTTGGCAAAAGAGTGGCTGACACAATAGTTGGTACAGGAACTGGAATGGCTGATGATGAGGCTTCAACTGATGGAACAAAAACGGGTACTGGAATGGGTGTTAAAGTAGATGTGAAAATGGGTAAAGGTTCAGCTGGAGTATCAGTAGGAGGGTCAAAGGTGGTGCAGGAGGTGGTAAGATAGGAAACAATAGAAGTGACAGTAGGAAAAGTTACCAAGGGAGGAGTTGAATGGATGCGATTAGAGATTAAGGGAGTCGGATCACTAGAAAATGTATCAAGAAAAATTGTAGAGATAGAAGTTCCTTATTGCATGGAGGTGATCTTTCTATGAAGCTCAATGTAAGCTAAGTTAGTAGAATTAACAGCATCCTGCACATATTTGTTGGTTGCTCTCTGAATTCGTGTCAGTTTAGCTGGGTCAATTGACGACTGTTCCTAATCTTGGTGCACCATGTCATCTTCAGGCAGTGCAGCCCTCCCAACAAGATATGGGTCATCATGAGGTAGTGCAGGTAGCTGATGCACTTTGTTGTAGATAGTTCGAGCCAGAAATATGAGCTCATCTTAAACAAAACGATCATTTGAAAGATAAAATCTATTCCAGAGTAGAGGGAGAGGATCGAAGTACTTGCCATAGTTTGCAATGAGATCTTCTTGAGTCAAGTTTGGGGTTGTAGGGTATAGAACATATGATCTCCTCTTGAGATTGTGATCAATGTATTTAATAGGATTGACGGGAGGTTTTTCATCTTTATTTTCTTCATGAAAATAGAGAAAGAATTGAATAAAATATGGTAAGTGGTCAATAGGAAAGACCCCATTTGGAGGAATAGGAATATGATTGGCTTGGTAGTAAGAGTGTCTTGGATGAAATGTGGGATTGCGAATAGGAGGAAAGAATTTTATAGGAGTTGTATTTGGTGAACGAGGATTTGAGGGCGGAGAGTTTGATGCAGGATCAGTGATAAGAATTTCTGGAGCAGGAGAGAATGGAACAAAATTACCTGGATTAAGATCAAGATTTCTTCTCTGTCTTTTGGTTCGAGGCGGCAAAGAGGGAGAGTGTGCAACTTGAGTAGGCTCATCTTCAGCTGAATCAGCAGTTGTAATCGGTCTTCTTCTTCTTCTAGACACAGGAATAGGGGGAATGTTGTCAGTTGGCTGCACAATAGTTGGTTGACCACCTTCAGCTTGTTGAGCACCATCAGTTGGCTGACCAATTTTAGCTGGTGACCAACTTCAGCTGGCTGACTGGTAGAAGTGGCAGTAAGAGCCTGAGTCCTAGTCCTTCGAGGTCTTCGCCCTGATTGAGTAGTGGAGATTTCTTGACCAAAGCGGCTAGATACATTTGCTCGCTTGACATCTGCAGCCATATATTTCTTGATTCTGACTTGTTCCATGTCCCCAATGGCAAGAAGACGATGTTGAAGAGCAGGAAGAGACCGAAGAAAATGATTTATAATAAGATGATGTTTAAACCTTGGATTTTCAGAAGCCATGTTATCCTTGTATTTGGCTATGTTCATCTTTACACACTCCACAAGAACAACACCCTAGTTGATTTCGAAGTTTTCCACAATGCCTTCGATAAGGAACAGTTGAGGCTCAGTAATCTTATCATGTCCACCAAACTTGATAAGAAGACATTTATCCAAGACAGTGGCTAGGGCATAGTGAAAAGGAGCAAACCGATTCTTGTGTCTGTCAAAAGCAAGCTCAACAAGAACTTCTCCTCTCATAGAAATCCAACTAGCCTATTGTGTTTCTTCTTGGATGGTGTAGATGGTTGAGCCATCATCTGAAAGATTTGGAATGGCCGTTGTAATGTATTCTGAGTCAAAAACAATAGGCACCCCTTTGATAGACCCAATAAGAAAGAAGGGGTCAGAAGGATTTTCCACCATGGACATAAAGAACTCCTCCGTTAACTGGCAACTGTAATTAGGAATGTTGAAGGTCAGAAGAGGAGTCGGGCCAGTGGTAGTCAATAGATGAAGTAGCTCGAGTCCTAGAGGTTCAGAGCTAAGAGAAACAACATCTAAAATACATCCCAAAGCGGTATTGTTTGCCATTTTTCCTGAAATAAACACAAAGAAAATGTTAGAGATAGAGGTGGAAGAAGGAAAAAAAGCAAGCTGATTGAAAAAGAGATACCATAAGACTTAGGGTTAGGGTTTTGAAGAAGAAGTTTTGAAGAATAGTTGGTGAATAAAGTTTTAAGTGGGGATACTATTCTATTGGAAGTATATATATATATATATATATATGAAAGGTTTATAAGTACGGATGCTTATAAAAAGTTTTGGGAGTGGGATTTAAAAGAGAAGATAAGACGTGTAGTGAGTAAGTACACATAATTTTGGTTTTTGAGATAAAAAAAGTGACTTATGACAGAAGACAATTGTCATTATGATGAGCCGTTTTTGTGTGACCACGTCTCTACTTCAACCGCCAGTGTTAGTGGAATAGTGGAAAAGTCGTTTTGGCTTCTCAAGGAAGTTTCGCGAGTTCCAAGGAGAAATAAAAAGGCAGGAAATAAATGAAGGAATCTATAAATATCTGAATTTGATAGAAATCGAAGTTGAGATACAATCAGCTTTGATTAGGGTTTAGAAGCTACCTGAAAAGTGGCTATGAGACCAGTCACTATTGTGCCATATGTTTGTCAGCTAAGATATAGCTGAGACATGTCAGTTGATAACCTTTTGTTAGCTAAGTGATGTCGGTTATTTACTGATCAGTTGAAGAATTATCAAGAAGCTGAAGCCCAAATAATTTTATGAGACATATGGTTGTCAGCTATTGAGATTAGCTGATGAAATTTGTCAGCTTGAGGGCTGACTGACAAATCAAGAGTCATCAATGAATTTCTTTGTCAGCTGATCTATTTTGCCTGCAAAGGTTAAAAATGCAGAATATCTTTCTATGACATTATAAGCATTCACAATTCTCATCTAAGAAATTCAAATCTATCAGATTTTAGAGGTTTTATAAATATGTCAACTAATTGAAATTCTGTAGGAACATAATCTAGTTGAACATTACCTTTTTCAACATGATCTTTTAGAAAATGATATCTTATGTCTATATGCTTGGTTTTAGAATGCATCACATGGTTTTTTGAAACAGAAATTACAGAGGTATTATCACAATAAATAGAACATGCTCCCATTTGCATTTCATAGTCCAATAGCTGTTGTTTCATCCAGAGAATTTATGAAACGCAACTTCCAGCAGCAATGTATTCAGCTTTTGTAGTTGAGGTGAAGACTGAGGTCTGCTTTTTGCATGCCCAAGATATCAGCCTATTGCCAAGAAACTGACATGTTCCACTGGTGCTCTTTATGTTTACTCTACAAGCTGCAAGGTCAGCATCTGAATATCCAATTGAATTAAGGGAAGAGTCTCTTGGATACTAAATACCAAATTTTTCAGTATCAATCAAGTATCTGATAATTCTTTTTGCAGCAATCATGTGAGATTCTTTAGGATTTGCTTGAAAACGAGCACATATACACACAGCAAACATAATGTTTGGTCTACTAGCAGTTAAATATAAGGGAGATCCAACTATACTTCTATACTCATATGTATTAACAGGTTTACCTTTTTCATCAGTGACCAAATGACATTCAACTCCCATTGGAATGTTTGCTGAATTAGCTTCTTGCAAGTTATATTTCTTGATCAACTCTTTTGTGTATTTTGATTGATGGATAAAAATTCCTTCTTCAGTTTGCTTGATTTGCAAACCTAGAAAGTACGTAAGTTCTCCCATCATGCTCATCTCAAATTTTCCCTTCATAAGATTCGCAAATCTTTTACATAAAACATCATTAGTAGAACCAAAAATGATATCATCAACATAAATTTGAACTAGTAAGATATTACCTTTGTGCTTTAAGGAGAAAAAAGTAGTATCAATTTTACATCTCCGAAATCCTTTTTCCATGAGAAATTTGGATAGAGTTTCATACCATGCTCTTGGAGCTTGTTTGAGACCATAGAGAGTCTTTCTTAGTTTGTACACATGGTCCTTCTTTTTTATATCAAGAAATCCAGTAGGCTGTTCAATAAAGACCTACTCTTGTAGATCACCATTTAGAAATACACTTTTCACATCCATTTGATAGACTTTGAAATCCTTGAAAGTTACATAAGCAAGGAATAATCTGTTAGCTTCTAGCCTAGCAACATGAGCAAATGTTTGATCATAGTCAATGCCCTCTTCCTGTCTATATCCTTGAGCTACCAACCTTGCTTTGTTTATAGTGACATTTCCATCTTCATCCAACTTGTTCCTAAACACCCATTTAGTTCCAATAACTTGTTGATCAGATGGTCTTGGAACAAGCTGCCAAACTTAACATCTTTCAAACTGATTGAGTTCTTCTTGCATGCCCTCAATCCATTGGGTATCCTCCATAGCTTCATCAATCTTTTTGGACTCAATGGAGGAGACGAAAGCATGTGAGTCAAGAGTTTCATTTCTGGAACTGCTTCCTGTTCTTAGACCAGCAAAGGGATCACCAATGATGTTTGAAACTGGATGATGTTTAGCTTCTTTGATTTCCCTAGGAAGATTTGGGAGAGATTCGGTGTTTTAGGGGAAAGGAGAAAGATTTTCAATTTGGAAAGTTGAGGATGATGGAATGTCAGCTGACTGAAGAGTTTTAGTAGGAAATGTGTCAGCTAACTAGTCAGCTATGACAGGATCTGATAAATGATTTAGATTGTCAGTTGGCTGAGTGTTGTCAGCCTGTTGATGTTTATTTTGGCTTTCAGTGATATCTGAGGGAGAATTTGAAGATGAAGGATTATTTTGAGTTGAGCTAACATTGTTTCCTGTCTCAAAAATCTCAAAATTGTCAGTAACATCATGAGTCTCAGTAGACTCAAGTAAATTAAATTCATCAAATGTAATATGAATAGATTCAACAATTATTTGAGTCTTTCTATTATAAACTCTATAGGCTATACTGTGTTTAGCATAGCCAAAAAAAATACCTTCATCAGCTTTTTCATCGAATTTACCTCTGTGATCACTACCATTGTAGTAAATGTAGCACTTGCACCCAAATATTTTAAAGTAGGCTATGTTGGGTGTTCTACCTCTTCATAATTTATACAGGTGCTGTTTGGTAGTCAGGATTAAAACCAGATAGGATTAATAAGACGAGTTGTCTGATGTTTGGTATGCAATAAGTAGTCGGGACTAATAGCACGAGTTATCCAGATAAAGTCATTATCCTCTCACTATTAATACCAAGGGGGAGGGTGGTATTATTAGCGCTCTCACTAAAAAAAATTGGGATTAACATTTGTAATCTCAAAACTACCCCCGATATACAAGTGAGGATTAATAGCGAGGGCACTAATAATACTGAGATTAATAATATTGTTTATCCTTATCCGACTACCAAACAAGACCACAGAGTCTTTTCATGGAACTTGTTGATGAGAGATCTGTTTTGAGTAAAGCAAGTTGTGTTGACAGTTTCTGCCCAAAAGTACTTTGGCAGCTTTGCTTCAGCTAGCATTGTTTTACCTGATTCAATCATTGTCATGTTCTTCCTTTCAGCTACACTATTTTGCTGAGGTGTTCTTACTGCTGAGAAATTATGATCAATGCCATAATCATCACAGTATGTATCCATGCCAAGGTTTTTGAATTCTGTACCATTGTTTGATCTTACACTTATGATTTCACACTCTTTTTGAGTTTGAAGATTTCTAAACAAGGTAGTAAGAATACCATAAGTTTCGTCCTTAGATTGCATCTGTTCAACCCATGTGTACCTTGACTAATCGTCTACAACCACCAGAGTATATATGTTTCCACCTAAACTTGCAGTTGTTATAGGACCAAACAAATCCATGTGTAGAAGCTCAAGAATTCTTTTGGTTGAAAGAGATGGTTTGACTTTAAAAGAAGCTTTTGTTATTTTTCCTAAGATACATTCTTCATATTTTTTGTCAGTAGGAAAATTTATTGATGGCAAACCATTCACTAAGTCTCCTTTTGAAAGTTTATAAAGATATTTAAAATTTAAATGTGAAAGTTTTTTGTGTCAAAGCCATGAAGTTTTAGAAGCATTATTTGCTACTAAGCATATTTGAGTATTGTTATTTAAAGCAAGTAAATCAATAGTAAATACATTTCTCTTTCTAGAACTTGTAAGTAAAACTTCATTTGTGATGTTGTTTTTGATAAAGCGGTGAGTAGTAGAGAAAGTGCAATTCATACCCGTATCATAGAATTGTGAAATACTTAGGAGATTATGTTTCAGACCTTGTACCAATGAGACATTTTCAATTTTTACAGATCCTCTGATAATGGATCTGTTGTTTCTCATGTGTATTTTGATTTACATTTTTCATACATTACATTAGGTTCTATACTTAGTGGCTAATTGGGCTGCGTATCAATTAGCGTGTCAATTGCGTATAAGAACTTTGCCATAGAATAGTTTTTTTTTCAGGCTTCATAGGTTCAATGAAGACTTCAAAGAAAGCTCCACCTGAAGACCTCATTCAAGATCCAATGCAAGCGGATCTTTGTCCGACGTGTTCAAGCATGACGTGTCCAATCATCAAAGCTATTAGTGGATAAATTAAATTCAAACTTTATCAGTTTGAATTTGAATTAAACCCATCATGACTTCTCAAACGTGCCTCACCAGCTTTCCGAAAAGCAAGAAGACTTTCGCCTTTCGAAGGATGTAAGCAGTGAACGTGACGATACTTACAAATTGTACCAACTATTGCAGTTCTGTAATTCGATTGCTCACCTACCATCTTCTGCAAACAACTCTGCACCACTCCCTGCTCAATATAAGTGAAGACGAAACCCACAAGTCAGCTCCATGCATTTAATGCATTCAACCTAATAGAGCTGTTACACTTCGTCTTCTCCAAACGGTCTCAAGAATGCTCCAGCTATAAATACAACCATAAAAGACAGAAGAAAACAATGCTCTGAAAATTCTCCAACAACTTCAAGTCTTATATACTCAGTGCATTCACAAGATCGTAAACTGATCAAGAAGTCCTCAACAACAACAAGAAGATTTGCATCAACACTTAATCTTAAGCTTCTTATTGTTGTTCCTTTAACTATTCTTCTGCATAATTAAATATTCTGTTTATCCAGATATTCAATACCCAACCCCCAAACACAAGTCAAATATTTTGTACACGATCCATTGGACCTCTTTGTAATAAGAACTAGTGGAAAACATAGTGCACATTTAAATCCAAGGTTGACTGCCTTGGTGGTGGACGTAAAACTTTTTATAGTGTGAACCATCCCAAAATACTCATGTTCTTTCATTACTGTTGCTTACTGCTTTAAACTGTTTCATATCTATTTACTTATCACTTCAAACATCAAACTTGAGTATTCAGCCAAGTCTATCGGTAGTGCTTCACTGGCAGACTTGAACTGACTTCCTTACAAGACTTCCACTACTTCAATCTTTTCAATAGATTATAAGTGCTTGTTTCAGGAATTTATACAAAAAGTTTTAAGTGTCTAATAAGCTATTCAACCCCCCCTCTTCTAGCTTATTATTGTGCCATTTGGGACTAACAATTGGTATCAGAGCTTAGCTCTTCGAAAATTAGTTTTTCCAAGATTAAACTCTTGAGAGTCACGATCCAATGGCACAAACACACTACATGTTGCCTACATCAAATGCGAACCACGTCCCGATATTGGACGAAGGCCATTTTGATGTTTGGAAGGATAAGGTAATGCGTTTTATGAATTCTATTGACAACAGGTTGTGCAAAATGCGTAATAGCAGGACGTCATGTACCAATGAAGGCAAATCTTCTAGCATCCATCACTGGAAATCCTGTCGAAGTACCCAAAGAAGAATCTGAATGGACAGAGGATGACAGAAAACTAGTAGAACTGGATAGCAAAGCCATCAACATCATAACTAGCTCACTAGACACCAGCACTTATCAACAAGTGATACGGTGTATTTCTGCAAAAGAAATGTGGGAGGCTCTTATCGAATACTTGGAAGGAGACCAAGACACAAGAGATAACAGAAAGTATACCTTCATCCAACAATTCGACTCCTTCAAGAAGGATCCCAAGGAAACCTTGAGACAAGCATACGATCGCTTTAGTGAGATAATTAATAGTTGCTTTTCTCTAGGTAAAACTTATGACAAAAAGGAAATGAATATGAGATTTTTAGGCTCCTGTGGCATGTTAAGACCACTGCCATGAAAGAATCTAAAAACTTAAACGAAATGACTCTCCGTAGTCTTTACGTAAGTTTAAAGGTTTATGAGCTCGAAGTGAATCAAGCTCTAGAGCAGGACAAACAGTTATGTATCCTTGCCCGCCATGGTACAAGAAGAGACCACAGTTGAAAACAAACCTTCTACTTCCTCCGGTGATAACGATTTTCTTTCGCATTTAACAATTTGCTATGTTCAGAAACGTTTCAAAAAGTTTGCAAAATATGGAAGGAAGGACACACATCACAGCCTTTTAGAAAAATCTTCAAAGCTCATCTATCGAAGAGCTTGTGTGTTATAATCGTGAAAACCCGGTCACTTCGCTCTAAATGTCCAAAGCCAAAATTCAAGCATACCGAAAGCCTCAGTATAAGAAATTTCAAAAACATAAAGGTATGTTGGCTGAAGATATTGAAGAAAAACAGGTTGCTACATGGTTTGAGACTGATTCAGAAGAGGAAGAGGACGATTGTGAGCAAGCTAACATATGCTTAATAACTCATGATTCGGGTCCTACCTATGACTCTGAACATGAAGTCGAAATCTCACCAAGTCCATTCGAAAAAGGTGAGATCAACTGTGAGAACTTCAGTGAGGAAGAACTGCTCTAGGATAATCAAGAAATGCTTGAAGAGTTTAATTCCTTTAAAGTAGCCTATGTAAAACTCGCTAAGAACTTTGAGAAGTTTACTGCTGAGAAATCTCTGTTGGAAGCTGAGATTCAAACTCTCAATAGCTGTCAACAGGAAAATATCAAGCCAAAAGGAGAAAACAAATTCCTTTGTGACAAAGTCGAATGTCTCACTAAGCACATCAAAGGGCTTGACCTGGAAAAGATTGCCTTGCAAAAGACAATTGATTCCTGGAACAGCTCTAAGGAAACCTTTGAAGAAATCCTTTCAAGCCAAAAGTCTAGTAAAGATAAATCTGGCTTAGGATATAATGATGAACTCAGTTCTACATATTCTTCTGTCACTGAAAAAGGTGAAACCTCCGAGACTGCTTATGATATCTCCTTCCCCAAATGACTTTTCGAAACAAGGGTAAACATGGACTTGGTTATACAAGTGTACCGACGCTTACCATGTGCCTTAGCGGAAAGTTAAAGTAATCGGCTTCTAACGAGAAGCTTTGAGAAAGGAACAAGAGAGAAATCAAAGTCTACCTACAACAGCCCGCCAAGGTAAAGTCCTCCGCGTAGACCGGAACTCCCGCCAAGTTTGTTCAGTGCTGGCGAATAAAGGCACCTAAATATGTTGACAGTAAACTTAAAAGTATTCTACCAAATCCTCCTAAAAGGGTTAACAACAGACCAGCCAAAGCTAAGTCTGCTGGTAACAAAATTAGGAAGGTTCAAAATAAACCAATTAAGTCTACCGTCAACAAGCCAGATGAACCCAAGATCAAGTGAGAAAAGTGGAAAGTCACAAGCACTCTACCCATGAAAGCTACCATACCCTCCATGGAACTTTTGTCATTCTTGCAATTGTTTAGGCCATCCGCCCTAGAATGCCCGGCAAGGTTCACTCAAAATCCTGAGACCTAGTTCTCTCTGCTGTTAGGTGCACGTTCCAAAAGGTCGCTAATCCTCAGACTCAAAAGAAAATAAAGGGACCTTGTTTCTTTCGATCTTTTCAGTTCGCCTCATGGCTATAAATACAGAAGATAAAGATATCTGGTACCTTGATAGTGGTTGTTCAAGACATATGACAGGGAACAGAAATCTACTATCAGATATAGCTGAAGCCAAAGGTCATATGGTGATTTTCGGCGATAATGCAAGAGGGAAAACAATGGGTATGGCTCAATCACTGTAGGAAGTCTCTCCATCAACAAAGTTTCTTCTAGCTGAACGGCTTAAAGCATAATCTCTCGAGCATATCCCAATTATGCGACAAAGGCCTCATCTACCAATTCTCCAACCAATGTCTCATCAAAGATCGTGAATCATGCTCAACGCATCGACCGCATAGACAAGAAACGCCGCTGGACTTAAACCTTCTGTGGAGATCCTCCAGCCTTGGCCAGTTAGCAACAACGTCAGGACAACAGCTTGACTTGGGCAATGCTGCCTCACCACCTCAACTTCAAGTACTCTCCAAGCTCTCAAAAGACGGGTTTGTCAAAG
>CM028378.1:124900724-124940961 GCA_013146195.2 Codonopsis lanceolata
GATGAATTGCCGCATACTAGGATTTTAGAATTTTTGACCCAGATGGTTCGTCATTGGCGAAAGCGTAATCTAGTCAAACAAGTACAAACAATTGCGTAACAACTTCACCGATAACTTTGAAAATTCTCGAACCTGTAAATATGACAACAACTTGCTTTTATTGATAAATGATCGACGACCCTCAACAGATCGAGGTCTTGCCCTTTTGTTTCCTCGACCTGTAGGATAATACTTTTGAGGTGATATGCATGCCAAGGATACTGTGTCTTTTCCTTCCTCTGGAGTCCTGAGGTGTAAGTGCCCTCCTTATTATTCCAAGAACTCCGGAAAGGACCCCTCCCAATTAGGAGACAGTTTTCCCCACCTTGCCCGATGACCGTTACTTCAATTTTTTCGAGTACTAGATCCCCAATGCAGAAGGCTCGCTCGAACTCTTTTATCATGGTGAGCTTTTTGCCCTCTCGCTTGTAGCTGACCATTCCGAGTCGCGGCATCCAAATTTCCTTTCTTCCAAGAAGTCTAAGTCTATGGCCCGCAAGTTTATTTGTTTCAAGAATGCGAGACCCTTGTGAGCTTGGCAAGGCCATTTCCACCGGGATCATAGCCTCTGATCTGTGAGGTAAACGAATCGAGTTTCCGCTGGTCCTCTGACAGGGTTCCGACCACCACGTGAGCCGATTGTAATTTTCTCTCGCCCACTTTCCTCGCCGCCTAAATTCCGCTTAAGCGTGCAAACTTGTTTGTTTCATGTCATGGCCGTCTGTTTCGAGGTGTAAACAATTGACGTTGCTGCTTCACGCCCCCAAAGCAGCATTCCCTCGCCAGGAACTTGTCCGAGAACCGAGTCCCATGGTCTTATATGATTGCTCGAGGGAGGCCGAACTCGCACCATACCCGGGTCGTATAAAACTTGATCATGTTCGCCTCCGAAATTTTGGCCAAAAGGCTTTGCTCAATCCATTTCGAAGTAATCTACGGTGACTACAGCCGTATTTATACTTATATCAGGCCAACGGAATGGGCCGATCGATCGATTCCCACATGTCGGCGGGCCAGTCAGCAACGATCGGGTTTGCATAAATGATGGAAGCCTCGCATGTCCGCCAGATCTCGTGCACTTGTCACATTCACGAGCATACTTTTCCGCCCTTTCGGGGTAATCCAAGAGATCCTCGTCCGCAGACTTTTCGCTAGAGCTCTTGCCTCGGTGGCCGCCACATTCCCCTCATGTACCTCATACAAAACACCTCGGTTAGCTCGGGGGTACGCAATAAGCATAGGTCCGACCTTAGATCGCCAGTATAAGATTCCCCCAACTACCGAGTACCGATGTGCTTGGCTTCTGACCGTTAGGGCCTCGACCTTGTTCATGCGTAACTCCCCGCCGATGTAATCCTTATAGTCATCAATCCAACTTCCGCCGGCTCGATGTCCATAATTATAGGTCTATCGATCGGGGAGTTTCCATGTGCTCGATCATTACCGAGGGATTTAGCAGCCAGATTCTCCTCGCAATTTGGATAAGTAGTCTGCTTCGCATATTGTCTCCGCTCTGGCCAATCCCCGATCATTTCCCAAAACTTGAAATTTTTCAAGATTTCCTTGACTAGCTCAGCAAGACTTAACTGTGTGGGTGATGTACCATATATTCCCCCGGACTGGTTCACGACTAGCCGAATCCGAGTACACCGCGACCGCTCTACACCCATATCCGTCATGAGCCTCGAGCCCGCAATCATTGCTTCATATTCGCAACATTGTCGAGGCAGAAATTTGAAACCGAGAGCTAGCTCAAACTGCGTGATTTCATCTGGAGCTACGAAGGATGCCAGCCCGCCTCCCGATTTCGCCGCCCCATCCACATAAAGATCCCAACAAGAGTCGGGTTTGGTTGCTGCAATTGTTTTTGCTCTGCCCGCAGCCGCTGTCTCGTGATCCTCAATGGGGTGAAGCTTGTTTCAACCAAAAGCTCGGCCACGCTTGGCTTTGATTGCTCGCCAAGGTGTAGTCTATGTGGAACTCGGTGAGCTCGACGACCTCGCCGAGCACCGCCTCGATGATCGTTTGCGCAGACTTCTCAGAAGGTGCATCTCGTATACTATGATTACATGTGCGTAAAAAATAAGCCCTTAATTTTCTGCAGCTATGACAAGCGAGTAGGCTAATTTTTCAACATTAAAATAACGACCCTCAACAGACTGAGGGCCTTAGACATAAGTACCATGTGTTTTGATATCTAGTTCCTCCCTAACTAGAACAAATGGCCACCGGGGTCCGGGTCGTTAGATACACAAATAAAGGCACCGGCACCTGGCCGCTGAGGAGAGGTGGTTTGCCAAGATATTCCCCGAGCCGCTCGAGGCCTTGGCACACCAGATTCCACTCAAACCCTTGTCGCTGTAACCTCAAGAAAGGGAGGCATTTTTCACCGATCGAGAAATGAAGTCGCTCTAAGGCAATGACTCGCTTAATCAACCGTGGACGTGCTTGATGCAAGAAGTCGCTCCATGTCGAGTGGCTTGTATTTTCTCCAAGTTAGCCTCTATGCCGCGATGGTTGACCATGAATCCCGAGAAACTTCCCTCGCTCGACCTCGGCGCATTTACTCGGGTTCTGGTTCACTTCATGTTGTGCTTGCTTACGCAGTTGACAAATGTCTCGCCAAGTCAAGAGCGTGGTCGCTGCCCTTTGTTTCATGACCATGTCATCTATGTAAGCCTCCATATTTCGCTCGATTTGAGAGCCAAAAACCTTGTCGACCATACCGGGTAAGTGGCTCCTCAAGCATTTTTCTCGGCCGAAGGGCATCATTTTGTAGCAATAGAGGCACGCCGCGCTCGAAGGTCAGTCTTTCGCCTTTATCCCTGCTCATTCATCTTGACTCGTGGTAACAGATCCGAGTACGGCCCAGAAACCGAGCATCTCGAACCCCTATAGAGTCGACAAGCACATCGACGCGGGCAAGGATAATCTTTCTTCTGGGCAGTTTTGTTTAGGCTTTGTTTAATTTGTCCACGCACATTCGCCATTTAAGTCCGCACATTTGCCTTTTTGACCATCACCCATTAGCTAGCCAGTCGGTACCGAATCTCCTCGATGATTTGCCTTTTTGACCATCACCACGTGGAGCTCGACCTCCAGTCTTGATCCTTGAATCTCCCGATGACATTCTTCTCAAAGTAGTACCGTCTTGGCCGCCGGATTCTTCGGTGTCTTGTCTGGTGTGTCATTCTTTGGAGGTCGTGGCGGAAGGTGCCATCAATCAATCTGCCCGAACACATCCGGCTATTCTTCAAGGAGGCATGGCCTTCCGATTTTGATTTTTTGCTCGGGGTATGCGGGATTGATAATGACCTCTTCCAGCTCGCCCTCTGGTTGAATGTCAGGCTCGTCCCGGACTTGCAAAGTGTCCAGCTCAATGTCTTGTGACTTGGGGCGCTTCTCCTTGCGCCTAGAAGGACCTGAGGCCGAGCCCGCTCGGAAATCTCTTTGGAGCTTGCTCGGGAGGCTCTATAGCCATGGGCTCGGCCGCTTCATGAGTCTCCCGAGCTCGATATTGTTGATGGGAGTGGGCCAGGGGTAGGCTCGAAACCGGCCGATCGGGAAGGTCCACAATCGGTTTAGGGACTGCGATCGATCGGGAATGTCCACAATCGATTTGTTTTTTTCTTACGAGTTTCCGGACATACTCCACATTGCTCGGGGTTTCTTTGTTGAGGATCCCCACTCCATTTTACGTATAAAACTTGGCTTTACGGTGGGGAATGGAGGTGACCATCGAAATTTGGCATTCTTGGGAGCACCTAAAATGCGGTTGTATGCCGATTTTAGGTCGATCACCAAGAATGTGATCATCTCAATCCGTGTTTGGGCCCCATCACCCATGAATACCTCGGCTCGATCGTGCCTTTAACCCCACTTTGGTGATTGGTAAAGCCTTCGAGCTTTCCCAAATATGGCTTGAGCATGGTGTCTGGAAACTCTAATCCCTTGAAGCAGGAGTAGTACATGATGTGATGCTCCGTATCTAGCAAAACTACGTGCACATGCCGCCAGTTGTTGGCGAGGGAAATGACCGAGGCTGCGGATGCCAATGGAGTGCTTTCGCCCATTGCGAGAAAAACATATGCTCTGCTCCCCATTGTATTCTTTGGGCGTTGATCGCCCTAGATAAGGAGTATATATGTTTCAGTGGGTGTTGGGCGACGGGGAGCTCCTCCTGAATCATGTTTATCACCCCCCGAATCTGAGGGGCCTGGCCACCTCTTCCTCTTGGGGGTCTCCCTTGATTATTGTTAGCATTGTTTCCTTCGCCCTGGTCTTTTTTGAAGCGGTCCAACTTGCCCGCATTGATCAGCTTTTGGATTTCCCTCTTCAACACCTTACAGCCCTCAGTGGTGTGGCCAGTGCCATGGTGGTATTCACAATATTTCGTGTTGTCCCGAGTATAATCGAGCTCGGGGTCGAGAGGATAGGGGATAGGCAGAGCATCTCCCACCTGGAGCATGATCTCTTCCCGCGTAGTGTTTAACGGGGTAAACTGAGATTCTCTGAACAGCCTTTGCCCGGGAGTGGATGATTTTCTCCTATCTTTGCTCGAGCGGCGGTGGCCCTCCGGGCTCTGGTCAGCTGGCGAGGCCGAGCTGCCAGGAGCCTTGTCCTTGTTCTTGGCTTTATCTGCCTTGACGCTCTCGGTCGAACAAAAGAGATGAGAGCTTGCCAGCAGTTCTGCCTTGGAAGCCCCCGGGTTCATTGCCAGCATAGTTTTCAGTGGCCCTGCCCTCATGTTATTGAGATAGCAAAAGGTGATCTCCGGGTCACTGGTCGCGGTCACCTGCTCGAGCATTTCCTCGAATCTTTTCAGATAACTGCTGTACGATTCATTATCCCCCTGCTTGATCTTAGCAAGGTCGAAGCGGTTCTTTGGGGTTGGGCCTGCATTGCCAAATTCTTCCAAGAATTTTTCCCGGAGCACCGACCAACTCCCAATGGATCCCCTGGGAACTCTGCCCAACCAGGCTTGCGCCTTTCCCTGGAGGGCTCCCTCGAACGCCCGCATTTTTAGGGCTTCAATGTCTGTAACCATCCGAATTTGTGCTTCGAATGATCGAAGCCAATCGCTTGCCCGCGTCTTCCCGAAATATTTGTCGAACTGTGGGAAGATAACCCCTTGCGCGGGTGGCGCATTCTCGATCTCTGGAGTGAAAGGGCTGCCCTCCAGCGGCTTAGTGGCGCCATAACCGGGCTTGGCCACGGCTAGGCTCGCCATTTGTTTTGCCATGTCCCTTTTCATGGCTTCCATTTTTTCGGACAGCCGCTTCTCCACGTCCTCTGTCAGCCTTGAGGAATGAGCAGGGTCCGAGTGATCACCACGCACATGCGGGCAGAAGGTGGGTGCGCATGAAGACCCGACCTCCTGTGTGACGCGGGCTTTGTATTTTGGCCGTTTTTTGCCTCTCGCACTCTCTCGGCCTCTACGGCGACCATGACTCTCCCCTCGGGCATAGTGCTCATGGCGCCGGTGGGAATGATGTTGACGGCTGTATCTGCTTTCAGCCTGGTCGTCAGCCTGCTTTATCGCCTCCCCCCTTTCAGATGGTATGTGGACGATGGAGGGCATGCGTCTGCTTGGCGCGGGCAGCTGTTGGGAGGCAGGGCCATCTCCAACAGCTTGGGATTGCTAAGTGCGAGCATTGCCATATCGGGCAGCGGCAGGGGCATGGCCCAGGCGGCGATTGTTGATTGAGAGCATACATTTTACTATAATACTCTGCCTGAACTTGCAGAGCAGCCGCTTGTTGATCGAGATTTTGTCCGGGCAGATTAACATGGCTACCCTGACTGTTCTCCCGCTGGCGATTGAGCTGCATCCTGAGATCTTGTGAGCGGGCATCACGCCTTTCATTGATAACCAATCTGGCGTCACGTTGGCTTGCGCGACTTTGGCTAGCATGCTGGGAGACTTGCCCCTCCACAAATGGCACTTCATTGCCTTGGATTGCCTGCCCTGCAACCACCTTCTGGTTTCGGGTTTGCACCCCGTGTGGTGCTCTTGGGGGAGGATTGTTTCCAACTTGGTGGCTGCCAGCCTGTTGATTGCTTGCGGTGGCATGGTGTTTGCTACCCTTTCCAGCCATTGCAATAGAGAAATGTTGAAAGATTTTACCGGAAAAATTTAGAAGGAAGTGATGAAACTTCGTTTCCGGCAACGGAACCAAACTGATGTGGCAAAATGCACGGCTTGAGCCGTCCTTGAGATGAGTAGGATATCGGGCTTGCTATCGTCTTCCACGAGCACGTTAAGATCACAAGAATACCTGAGTTGAAGTGCAAGGCAAGGCCTCGCGAAACCCCTCCGGCGTGAGAGTAAGTATCGAGTGATTGTCAAAAGGTAAATTGACAGAGTAACGAGGCTCAAGAAAGTGTGTGTACCTTGTTGATGATTATGGAGAGGTATTTATAGGCCCTCAAGGTGATTGAATCCGTCTAGGATTCAGTTTCCTATAATCTGAGAGATAATCAAGGAGGAAATCCCTTGATTCTAGGCGAAATAGGCGGTTGACCGCGTAGTTATAGGAATTGATAAGGCAAGAATTCCGCCCAAACATGGAAACCTTTGACTTGCCTTAGAAAGCAAGCTATCAGCGTTCCCAGCTTGGTGTGTGCTCGAGCGAGCAAGGCTCTGCCCGATTATCCTGTTTGCATCGATCTCTGAACTTGTCGATCGAAGATCGGCCCCTCGAGGCGGCGCCGGTGCCCGACCAGAAGTAAAGTATGATTCCTTTGCTAAGCATGCATGAGTCCCGATCATGGTTCTGGTCGGACAGCGAGGCCTTTCGCCTAGGTTTGAGTGAGGGTTATGCTCGGTGCTCGGCATCTCATCTTGCTATTTGGCTGGCCCCAGCGGTACTATGCTCGTGTCTGGCACGTGATGCTAACTCGTGCCTCGCTCGTGACCCGGTTTGGGCCGGGTATATCAGTGGATATGCACAAGAATTTGGAATGGGACTGACGAATGATAATGGAATAAACAGAGGGCTTTCTCCTCAAAAAAGAATGAAATAAAAATCTACCCATCACTAGCCCAATAATCTCCCAGTCATAATAATGAACAAGGCTGCTTCCTCCCTCTCTCTCTCTCTCTCTCTTTTTTCTCTCTCTCTTGCAAGCCTAATCAAAGGGCTTTCACCTCTTCTTCTTATGCAGATGAACGTGCATTGCACCCTTCCAAAGGTTAGGTTCATTTATGTTTTTCAAATATTTCCGTCCATTTAACTAATAGAAATGACATTATGTGACCTTATTGACTTGATTGACCAAGTATAGTCACTAAATTGAGGAAAAAAAGTACAGTGAGCTTAACGAAAAAGTGTAAAAGTTGGATGATCAAATTGCTATTCAAACCAAAAATTATTTATCAACTAATTTATTGGTTTGTAAGTCCTTTTTATGTGGCTTTATTATAAGAGTGGCGCTATATAGACCCCACATTCTTATAACTTGACCCCCCATTTCCTTTTTTTTTCTTAATACAAAAAATACCCTCAATTATATATAAAGACAATAATAATATTTTTATTAATAAGTAGACCCTCATTGGTTTTTCCTAAAACCAAAAACCTCTAACTAAACCCCCACCACGAAACAAATATACCTCATTCTTCCTAACTCATTCCTCATCTCCTGCTTCTTCCCCAACAAATATACTTCTTCTTCCCTACTCATTCTTCTTCCCCTTCTTTTCCCCTAACAAATATATCCCCTTATTCCCAACACATATTCTTCTCCTTCATCTTCCCCTTCTTTTCTTCTTTAAACCTTACTCTCTTCCCAAAAACCTTCAACCTTCCCCAAAACCTAGGGATTACTCAACATTGGGTGTGAAAAAATCAATTATGAAGCCAAAAATGGCAATGGGACTAAAGTGGTAAGCATTTCTAACATTTTTATGCTTAAAAAGTCATTTTTTTCGAAAAAAAAGAGGTCCTCGTCATGAAATGTTCGAACCTGGTCAGTGGAACATTCATCAAATGTCTGCCCAGGTGTGGTGGAACATTACTCCACTATTCAACCAAAGGCAGTGGAACATTGATCAAATGTTCCACAGGAGCCAACCGAACAGTTGATGAATGTTCCACTGACCAGGTCCGAACATTTCACGACGAGGATCTCTCTTTTCCTTGAAAAAAAATTGATTTTTTAAGCATAAAAAGGTTATAAATATTTACCACTTTAGTTAAATTGGTTTTTTTTTTTTTTTAGGCTTCATGCTTGATTTTTTCATACCCAATGTTGAATAATTCTCAAGTTTTTGGGAAGGTTGAAGGTTTTTGGGAAAGGAATAAGGTTTTGAGAAGAAAGGAAGGGGAAGAGGAAGGAGGAGAAGATAAGTTGTGAATAATGGGGTATATTTGTGTTTGAGTGGTATCTTCTCTTCAAATATGGTTGTAGAAGGAAGGAGTCGGTTTTCTTCAACAATGAAGGGCATCGTTTTTTTCACTATGTGTGTGCCATGTGCGTATGGAGGGGAGGGGGTATCGGTTTTGTTGGGGGATGAGAGGGGGTTTTGTGTAAAATATGGTTTTCAAAATCCGAAAGGGCAAAATAGGAAAATAATGGGGGGCATACTCAGTGTTTTGGATAATTTTAAAATCAAGTGGGGGTATACTTAGGAAAGGGGTCAATTTATAGGAAATGAGGGTCTATATAGCGCCACCCTTATTAGAAAGGGTTAAATGCACCATTAGTCTCTGAACTACGTTAAAGTCTACTAGCAGTCCCTATATTTTAAAAATGATCACCATTAACCAAAGAATGCATTTTTTTGTTCACCGTTAATCCCTGAATCTAATGTCGCTTGCTTAAACTCTGTTAACTCATCGTGCCTGACTCACGTGAGGATTTTCCTAGGGCAAATATGAGTGCCCCGTTTTTCGACCTCTTCCCTTGCGACTGAGAAGCGGGTGGTTTCAAAACCTTTCAAGCGCGTGGAATACGTCCGGCCTCAATTGTGGACTCAAAATATGTGTAACAGAGTCGCCATCTTTATTTTAAGGAGAAACAAAGAAAAACAAAAAATAACTAGATTTGTAAAAGGGTTCGGAGGCTAAGTTATGAGTTAGGAAGGGTTAGGCACCCAACTCGCCCTTTCGGTCCCAAAATAGGTTTTTGGCTAAATATGCTCTTTTATAAAATTAACAAATTTATATAAAACATCTAATATATATATATATATATATATATATATATATATATATAATGAAAGAAATAAAAAACTTACAGCAGCTTCATTTAGAGTTACAAATATATTTCATAAAATTTTGTCATAATAACGGCTTATTTTAGTGCTATTTGTTATAAAATTTCGGGCAGCATAACTGCTTATTTCGTGACATATGACTATTTTACATAGCATTTTTTAAGATAAAAAGTAAATAAAACTTTTAAGGTACCTACCTCTTGAAGCGTGGAGATTTTATCCCGTACCAAACTTCCTTCTGGTGGGCCTTAGGGTGTGCTCGCTCTATCCTTTAGGGAGAGGGAGTTTTTTTCGCTGTTGTTGTCGCTGTTGTTGGATTTTGGGCAGCATAACTGCTCCTTTTTTGTTGTTTTCGCCTTGAGATCCGGGCAACACAACTGCTTGCTTTACGTGCTTACTTGCGTCTGAAATCGGGCAGAGCAACTGCTTGCTTTGGCTGGATTCGAACAGAGCAACTGCTCTTTTTGGCTCTTTTGAATCGATTAAATAGGACGGAAACCTAGTTGGGTAGCTAGGGTTCACTTTGGCCGGAAAAAAGTTTAAGTGCTCAGGGAGAGATTTGACAACTCGGCAGAGCTTCGGGGCTAAAGGGGAAAATAGGCTCGGCGTTCTCTCGGGATAACTTTCACAGACCGCACAGTGAAATTTTTCTCACTATGTGAACTATCAGTGCCGGATGCCTTTATTTATATGTTGGGATCCTGGGGTTCTTTCGTGATTAAAATTAATGTTGTGCTTCAACAGCTTGTACTACGTGTTGAAAAGGTTGCACCAAAGGCCAACTACATCAGTGAACTTGAGGCTGTGGGCGCTGCCCATAGTGATTGTGGGCGCGATGCCCGGATGGGGTGTGGGCTACGCCCACAACTTTTCCCTTTCTGATTTTTGACACTTTGGCCCCTACAGTTCACTGCTTATATATATATATATATATATATATATATATATATATATTTTTTTTTTTTTTTTTGTATTTTCAATCCCTGTAACTTGATATTCGTTAGTCCTTTTAACATGTTTTGATATTTTATGATATGTCATATAACAAAGGTACGAAATTGAGATGTCTACAACAAATCGATCATTCCCCGTTAAAATATTTCTACCTTTCTTCCCTACTACCAGCCACTGTTCCCACCCTTTGCCCACTACCACTTTCTCCACTGACCACTCCCCCTTTATTCAACTTCTTTTGACTTACATTTTTTTTTTGACTTACATAAAATTATACAAAAAGTATCAAATTACACTAAAGATTTTTTGGGATAGCTTCATTCTCATCACTACATCACCAGTAATTTGAGTGACGGGGAAAGCTATGGTGCCAACGAGAAGCTGGGAGAAGGAGCTGCTCTGGATCTCATTGGAATGTACGAAGTTGTTAGATTTGTTGAAGATTTCTGCAAGTAGGAGGTTATAAGTTCTGGATCTCACCGAAAGTTGAAGACTTCAACAAATTGAAGATGCAAATTGTAGGTTGTGGTTATTTGGTGAATTTCTCACCGAGAGAATGTTCGTCATTGTAGAGACGACTTAAGGATGGTACTCGAAGTCCTATCGTCACTGAAGAAGACGGGATAAAGCTAGCCTTAGATCTAATGAGAAAATCAAAATCAAAATCAAAGGTTCGTCGATTTCTTTATTGTGTTTTCAAGAAAATAAAATCAATGGCACCTTTTTAAAATTGGTTTGTTAATAATCAATTGCAATTGTTTGTGGGAAAAAAATGGTGGAATGGGTGAAGGGATGAAATGGGTGAGGGAGGAGAGGAAGCCTTTGTCAGAGAAGATGAAGGGAATGACGTTTGGGAATAAATTGTTTACATGAGTCCCTCATTTTGATGATGTTACATGGGGCCTCTATTTTGATGATATTACTCAAATTGGACTTTTTTTTATTAAGGGGTATGTTTAATACAACATTTATAAAATGCTTAATACATTATTTTTAAAAAATATTAGCTTTACACCCGTGCGTTAAACGCACGACCATACAATTTTTTCAATTAACTTTTACTCAAGTGAAGCAAAGAAAAAAAACAAAATTAAAAAAAAAATGTTGGAGGCAACTACTTTTAATAAAAAAAAATGTTTTGTTTTGATTTAAAAATTAGAGACTTGTATATTTAAGATATGAGAAAATAAAGTCAATTTTTTAGAAAATAAAAACAACTTTATACTTCACTAAGTTTTAATTGTAGCAATAATTTTAGAAATAATTGTAAACCTAAGATTGTTATAAATTAAAACATGGTGAATATATAGTCATATATATATTGCATTATATGAAAAATTGCATTATATGAAAAGTATTGTCACCCAAATTATTGTTTCTTTTTTTGTCTGTCTCAAAATAATTGTCTTATGTAAAACATTTTTTAAGACAACACTTTTACCACTATACCCTTAATTTTTCATCTTAATTTAATTATGAGTCACATACACATGTACTTTAAAGTAAACTACACATCAAACTAATATTAATAATTCAGTCAAATGTGTTTCCTTAAACCGTCGCCAAATCAACCTGACGATAATTTTGGGACGGGAGTAATAAACAATTTAAAAAATATACTACAAATGAAGAGAATCTATAATTATTAAAAATTATATCAAAAAATAATAACATTATGAAAAAATAGAAATTTTATTATCGTGGTATCTCAATAACCCCCCGTTAACTACACAAATAAAAATGAAGAAAGAAGGAGGGGAAAATATGAAACGCCAACCTGGTAATCTCCTTATTCTTACTTGGTGATCTCTCAAACACTCACCGCCCACATAAGAGTAATCTCTCGCCCTCTCGCCGACCATCTCTCTCTCTAATATCCAACTTTATTCTAAGGAAAAAATATTGATTATATATTTTCGGTGATTTTTCATTCGGATCTAATGAAATCATATAAAAATATTTTGTTTAATTATTTTGTATAAAAAACATTTTTGATGTTCAGATCTACTGTGAATTTGTTAATATTTTTTATACATCGATTTTTGATATTTTCTTTTAGATAAATCTTCGAACTGGTTTAATCATTTAATATTCTCGAAAGATAATTTTTTTGTTCTGGTGATTTTTATTCCATACTCCTTCGAATTTATCAATTGTTTTTTTACATCTCAAATTTTGGGTATTTCTTGATTTACATGATTTTGTTAGTATAATATTTCAATATATGATAGGTTTATGTTGTGAACTAATCCATTTTCATTAATCATCATTTACAATGTGTTGATTCATTTATGTTTGACACATCAGAAATTGAAAAACAAATTGGTAATTGATGGTGGAAGTTCCAAGGAGTTTTTGAATTATTTAATTAATGAATTCATTAATTGTTTCTTGTTAATAGGAGTTTCTATTTTGAGAAACAAAATTTTGGCGGAATTTTTCCCTATATAGACTACCCTGCTTTTATATATATATAGATTTGATCAAAATACCCTTTATATAATTTATTTTTTTTCGTATTTTAATTAAATTTAATTTAACAAATTTTAAATTTAAAAATATTTTAAACACAATTAATTAATTAATTAATTTTATTTAATTACTAAATACAATTTAATTACTAATTAATTTGATTTAGTTATACTAAGTGAAAAGTTATCTTTGAGTATAAATATCAAATTGTAAAATTTTTCTTGTAAGTGAAAAAAAATTGCATACGCATTTTTCTCTCAGTCAAAATTTCAATCAGTTAAAAATTTCAAAAACTACAATTTGGAAGCAAATCAGTAAAAAAAATGTTGAAACGTGGATATGGACGATGATGGCGATGTTATATTTACCACTTACGCGAACTTTACGGAAATATTTAATTCTAATTGTTCAATTTTTATCTCCAAATATTAAATTTTTATCTGTTAATTTATTTTTTAATGTTTAAATGAAAAAATATCAAAAAAAAAAAAAAAAGAAGAAAGGTTTAGGGACGGGTTTTGTAAAATTTTTTTTTACCAAAATACCATTTACGTAATTTAATCTTTTTGTTTTTAAAATTAAATTTAAATTACCTAAAATATAATTTTTTTGTTTTTTATTAAATTTAAATTAGGTAATTTAAAATTTAATAATTAATTTGATTTGAATTAGGTTTAAATTAAAAAAAACAATTTTTGGGTAATATAATTTTTTTCGTTTTTAATTAAATTTAAATTAGCTAAAATTTAATTTTTTCTGTTTTTTCTTAAATTTAAATTAGCTAATTTAAAATTTAATAATTAATTTGATTTGAATTAAGTTTAAATTAAAAAAAATTTAATTTAATTTAAACAAAATGGGGGGATGGGTTTAGGCCTGGTTGGTTGGCAGTCCAAAAGGGGGGAAAGAGTTATGGGCTGGTCTGGTGGGTTTACACCTGGTTGGTTGGCAGTCCAAAAGGGGGAAATGGTTATGGGCTGGTCTGGTAGCAGGCGGTGGGCTTGTGGGGGAAATTATTGGGTTTGGGACTGGTACCAATCCAGTCCTTAAACCCAAAACTTGTTTTTTTTTTTAAATTTAAACATAATTCAAATCAAATTATTTATTAAATTTTAATTTAGCTAATTTAAATTTAATAAAAAAATAAATTTTAGCTAATTTAAATTTAATTAAAAAAATAAAAATAATAGATTACCCAAATTAAAAAAAGCAAAAAAATTAAATTACCCAAAACTTGTTTTTTTAACCCAAAACTTGTTTTTTTAAATTTAAACCTAATTCAAATTAAATTAATTATTAAAATTTAAATTAGCTAATTTAAATTTAATAAAAAAACAAAAAATTAAATTTTAGTTAATTTAAATTTAATTAAAAAAACAAAAAAATTAAATTACGTAAAGGGTATTTTGGTAAAACGTTTTTTAAAAGTGATGTATTAAACATTTTATAGGTGTTGTATTAAGTACTTATGTTTATTAATACTAGTTTACCCCCAAATATCGTGTATGTGAGTTACGCATAATGCATTAACATGGATAACCCAAAAATAGTTGGAGCAAGGGACTATTGGTGAGCAAAAAATACAATATTTAGTCAATGGTGATTAATTTTGAAGTTATGGGACTGCTAGTCGACTTTCACATAGTATAGGGATTAATTTCACATTTAACCCTATTATAAATTATTGCGCTCTAGCTTAATCGATATTGCTTACTTTTTTTAACATACAGGTCAGGTGTTCAATTTTCACTAAAGTTTTTTTTTTTAATTAAATAAAAAAGTGTTTTTTATATTGTAACAAGTATAAAATTAATACTTTTAATAGATAAAAGTAAATATAATGATTGTATGGCTTTATTCTCAATTTTATCATCCTACTATTGTGAAAAATCTGATAAACTCATTATACAAGAAAAATTCACACTTTACTAATTGTACTTTATCAAAAGTGTCAAATTAATCATTCTGTCTGATTTATAGGATGGAAAAAAAACTTAAAATATGTTTAAAAAACCCAAAACTACCCTTACTATTACCAAGTGCTAGCGAGGATTTCTTTTTTTTTTTTTTTTACAGAGTGAGCTTATCGGAATTTTCGCAATAGTAGGGTGATGAAATTGAAAATTAAGCATAATTTTATTTGAAAATCACTTATGCTCGTGCACATCTTTTGGAAACTAATAGGAATGGAAACAACAATTCATGGGCAGTTATATATTATACTACCCCCATTCCCAAATTTCAATATGATACCCCATAACCACCCTATTCCCCACCAGATAATCAATTTGTTCTAACATATCCATTACCTACAGGTTACGGTTAATCGAGGATTACCCACGAGATATTGATCAAATTAACAATTTAGTTTAAAATACTTTAATTATTAAAAAAAAAACTTTCAAGACTTAAATCACAATTTGGTCACTCTACTTTCACGAATTATTCGTTAAGCTCACTCAACTTTTTTTTTTCAATTTAGTCACTATACTTACCATTTGGTGATAATTAGGTCACCTAGTGGCATTTTTGTTAGTTAAGTTGGATGTAAATGCTCAAAATGACATAAATGTCCCTATATGTTCAGTTTGTAAAGTCAATAAGGTCACTATGCTTGGTCTGTAAATTCAATAAGGTCACTATAAGGAAAAAAAATGATTAAGCTCACATGTTTATAAAATGAATGCTAAGTTATTATTAAAGTTAATTTGACTAAATTTTATCTATTTTTGTTCATTTCAATTGCTTATTAATTGGACTTATTATAAGTTTTCTTTCTTTTTTCAAAATATAAAAAAATAAAAAGAAATAGTAAAAAAAACATTATCAATAAAATGAAGGCAGATTAAAAAAAAAACCCCACTTTATGTAAAAAACAATGAGTTCTCAAGGTTAAAAAGGTAAAAATAAATTGAAAATAAATAGATTTCTCTAAAAGTTATAAAAATTAAACCATGAATTATCAAATAATAGAAAACAAATTACTAATCCCACACAATCTTTATTTTTACATATATAAAAGGAGAGGTGTGATTTTTGGAAAGTTCCCGCCAAAATGTACTTTCCTAAAATGACAACACTTCTACATTGTATATGTGTCATTAATGCATTGGAAAATGAAATGAATTTATAATCAAAATTAATTAGATAAATAAATCCGAAAACTTTTGACATTTTTCTTTGACTTAAGACAATTGACAACCATATATACCAAACTACTAGTTATTTAGCCCGTGCTATGCACAGGTACAATGTGAGATATATATATATATATATATATATATATATATATATATATATATATTTGTAATAATAATATAACTTTTAGACATTATAATTAGATTGTTAATCTCTTCCATGATTATAATTTTTTTTATATTGTTACTAATATTAAACGAATTTTTATACATATTTCGTATTAATAATAATAGTAATTTTTTTCTAAAGACTTTTAAAATTAACATTTAACTTGATAATAATATTTGAAGTCATTTTGTTAAAACTTTTAAAATCATAATTCATTTTTAAACAATGTGAGATACTTATTTTCTATTTTTATTGGTAATGAAAGTTTAAGTCTTTTATCTAAAGACTTTAAAACCAATACCACATTCTAACCATGTGGTATATACATTTTCTATTAGTAATAATAGTAGTAGATTTAACCAACATTCATTTCTAAACAATGTAGATACATATTTTCTATTGGTAATAATAAAAGATGTCTTCATCTAATAACTTTTATAACCAATACTCATTTCTAAATAATATGAGATACATTTCTTTGTAACCAATGTGAGATACATCATCTAAAAACTTTTTAAACCAATATCACTTTATAACCAATGTGAATTATTTCTCTTCTATTGCTAATAATTGTAGACTTTTAAAATCAATATCACTCTCTAACCAATGTGTAATACATATCCTCATTTGATAATAATAGTAGAAGTCTTTTATTTTAAAAATTTTATAACCAACATCTCTTCCTAAATAATGTGTGATACATCTCTTCTATTACATTGACTGTAAAAGTAAACGTTTTTTTATCTAAAGACTTTTATAACCAACATCATTTTTTTAACAAATGTAGGATATCTCTTATATTAGTAATAATAGTAAAAGCTTTTTATCTAAAATTAAATCGACATCACTTTCTAACCAATGTGAGATATACATATTCTATTGATAATAATGGTAGAAGTCTTATATTTAAAGACCTTAAAAACAAACATTACCCTCTACGAAACGTATGATACATCTATTCTATTGGTAATAATAGTATTTTTAAAACCAACATTAATTTATAGTCAATATGTGATACATCTTTTCTATTGATAATAATAGTAGAATACTTTGTAACCAATGTAAAATACTTGCATCTATTCTATTTGTAACAAAAAAGTCTTTAACCTACATACTTTTTAAACCAACATTTATTTTTAAACAATGTAAGATACATATCTTTTATTGGTAATAAGAGTAAAAGTATTTACTATAAAACTAACATCTTTTTCTAAACAATATAAGATACACTTTTTTCATATTCTAATAATGTGAGATATTTCTTTTATATTTCTATTGGTAATAAAAATTTAAGATTTTTATCTAAAGACTTTTAAAACAAACATCTTTTTCTAAACAAACATCCCTTGCTAACCATGTGGTGTACATATTTTCTATTGATAATAATAGTATTTTTAAAACCAACATTAATTTCTAATAAATGTAAGATGCATTCTTCTATAGTAATAATAATAGTCTTTTTATATAAAAACTTTTGAAATCAATATTTCTTTTTAAACAATGTGGGATACATCTCTTCTATTGGTTATAATATAAAAATAATAATAGTAGTAGTATTTTATCTTAAATAGTTTTGAAATCAACATCTATTTGTAAACAATGTGTGATACATCTCTTGTATCGATAATAACATAAAAATTCGTTTATCTATGAATTTTATAATCAATATATGTTTCTAAAAAATGTGGATGTCTCTGTAACCAATGTGATATACATTATCTAAAAACATTTAAAACCATTATCACTTTCCTAACTAATGTGAAATATATTTTTTTTCTATTGGTATTAAGTCTTTTATAAAAAGACTTTTAATACCTATATCACTCTGTAACCAATGTATAATACATCTCATCATTTGGTAATAGTAGTAGAAGTTTTTTATCTTAAAAAAATATCTAAAAGCAACATCTCTTTCTATATAATGAGATACATCTCTTCTCTTCTATTTTATTAATGATATAAATAGAAGTATTTTTATTTAAAGACTTTTCAAATCAACATCACTTTTTAATCAATGTAAGATTTATCTCTTTTATTGGTAATAATAGTAATTTAAAACCAACATCAATTTATAACAAATGTGTGATATATATCTTCTATTGCTAATAATAGTAAGTCTTTTATATAATCTAAAATTATTAAAAATCAACATCATTTTTTTAACCAATGTGAGATACACATCTTCTATTGGTAATAATGGTAGAAGTTTTTTTTTATCAAAAAACCTTGAAAACTAACATCACTTTATAGCAAATGTATGATACATGTTTTAAATTAGTAATTAATAATAGTTTTTATAAAACAAACATTAATTTCTAACCAATGTGTGATGCATATCTTCTATTGGTAATAATAGTAGAGTATTTTGTAACCAATGTGAGATACATCTCTTGTAAAAGTGAAAGTCTTTAGTCTAAAGACTTTAAAATCAAACATTTTCTTTTTAAAAAATGTGTTATACATCTCTTTTATTGGTAATAATATATAAATAATTTAAACTCAACATCATTTTCTAGCCAATGTGAGATATACATCTCCTATTGGTAATAATGGTAAAAATCTTATATATATATATATATATATAAAGTTGGTGAGGAGCACTATAGTTATACCACCTCACCACCTTTGGATAAATCTACACATGTGGAAGCTTTAAAAACTTTTGGTTTTTAAGTGACTTTGAAAATCAATATCATTTTCCAACCAATGTATGATGCATTTCTTCTATTGGTACTTAATAATAGAATTTTTAAAACCAACATCAATTTCCATTACAAGAAAACAGGGCAACTGAAACGGAATTTTGCAACCGAATTGAAATCAGTTTCAATATAAAAAGTGCTCAAGGGAAATTGACGTGCACAATTAATTTTGCAACTCATATTGCAATGGAAAACTATTTTGTTGCATCATGTTTCGGGGGAAAAGTTGGAGGGAAGAATGCCGCCTAATTTTGCAATGGTTTTTGAAACAGATGAACTTCGGTTTCAATTTTCTGTTTCAATTTCAGTTGTATTTATTAATATCATATTTTTATATTTAGAACTTATAAAAATTGGAGTTATGTTTTGGGCAAAAAGTTTGGAGGGAAGAAACCCGCCTAATTTTGCAAGGGATTTTGAAACAGATAAATTTCCGTTTCAAATTCTCCATTCAATTTCAGTTGCAATTAATCATAAGTAATTTTTATTTTATTAAATTGTAAAATCGGTTGCAACTCAAATAAGGGTTCAACAAAATTTGTCATGGATATAGGGCATAATTAGCTTGCAACTGATATTTCAACTATTTTTTTTTTCAGTCACATATTTTTTTGGGAATAATTGGAGGGAAGGATCGCACATAAATTTGAAACTATTTTTGAGACTGAGAGGTTTCGGTTTGAATATTTTCAATTTCGCTTTCAGTTGCAGTACATTAATAAATAGTTTTTTGATTAGTAGGATTGAAAAAAAATATCAAAATGACATCGTTTTTGTAAATTGTTTTGCAACTGGTTTTTAATTAGTTAAAAGGGGGAATTTCAAGTGGGTACAATTTTTAAAACATGTTTTCATCTAGAACCATTAATTTTTTGCACATTTCATAAAACTACAAATTGCTTGTCAAATGACAAAAATGCCATTAATGAAAACTCTGATGCAAAGCCTTGGCATCAGAATGATTAATTCCAGGCATCAGGACTCTGATGCCAAAACTTTGATGTCAAAAATATTGTTGATGCCAAAAATGCTGATGCCAAATCTTGGCATCAGGATCATTAATTCAAAAACTCTGATGCCAAATCTTGGCATCAAGTGAAATGCTGATGCCTACAATTGTTGCTGATGCCAAAAATATTGCTGATGCCAAAATGCTGATGCCCACGTTATTGCGATGCCAAAAACTCGATGCCAAGTTTTGGCATCAGTTATAACTGCCAAAATGCTGATGCCCACCATTATTGCTGATGCCAAAAACTCTGATGCCAGGCCTTGGCATCAGATGAATTTCACAGCTTTATGCAATCTCTCTTCATCTTCATTGCACAACACAACGAACTTTGCCAACCACTCTGCCCACCTCCTTTCTTTTCTTTACATTTTAAAAACCTTAAGAACTTAAGAACACATGCTCAGTACATTTTCTGCAAATCCCTCCCCTTCCCCACCTCCCCCATCTCCTTGTGCTCCCTCCTTGTTCACCTCATGGAGTGTATCCACCAAATGAATCCATGATGCGTGATTACGGCGATGCGATGCGAGGGATTGATCTCGAACCCCATCTATTTTGCCTCATTTACGTTCTCTCCCTTACGAATTTGACCCAGGTTATCGAACCTAAATCCCTATCAAATTTTGACGCTTTCTCTGTTGCTATTCTTCTTGTTGTTTGTAGTGCTTCAAAAGCGGCTCCTTTGACAAAGGCCATCTAATCAGACTGACATTTCTCCATCGCCTCAATAACAACCCCAAGCTCAGATATTATGCTTTTAGAATCGAAACACTTCATCAGGAAATTCACCATCGAATAGCCGACAATCGTTTTAAGAATTTCCTTACGATACCCCCAAATTCAAAATCCCTACACGGATTGTATGAGCAATCTTGCATATGCTTCAACAGTTAAACTATTATGCTTGGCCAAAGCCATGACTAAAGCAATGTGTGAATTGGTGTGCATATGCTTCTCCAGAGCCCCAACAACTCTTTGACAAACCTCATTCACCATCTCACCCGAGGCAAAAGCGCCGGTTATCGAGTCCACTAGAGACTTCAAGCAGAGCGGCACTGAAGATAAGTTGTCTTGGCTAACCAAAGAGAATCGAGAAAGAGGCTTGCAAAGAGAATGAATGATATGCCTTTTCTTGTCTTACGGAGTGGTTGGGTCAATCCCATACCTTGCAATATTTGGAACCACCTTTGAGCATGCGGTGAAGAGCAAAAGAGCCCGGCACTCGGCTAGGGTCTTAACGATGGTGGACATAATGTTATCAATCTGCGAGACAATTTTCGGGCCATGAACACGAGCAAGAACTTCGAAAAGTGAGATTGTGTATTCCCCAGAAGATAAGCCAGACTCTTTTCGGGAAATGGTGTTAATTGGAGCGAATACGATCAGCATGATAATTGGGAGTAGTGATGTATTTTTACCTCAAAAATGTACCTAAAAGATATGTCTAAAAAATGGTTGGATTGATTTGAAAAAATGTTTTAAAAAATGTACCGGCTTGTAATTATTCCTAGTTAAAAAGCATGACCTAAGCTAAAGTAAAATCCCCAATTGCAAAATAGACAACCCTCTTCCTAACCTTCCCTCGTTGTAATTCATCTCCTCCAATCTAGCCCCTCTTCTCAAAATCCGGCCAGTTGAAGCCTTGTGGTGGATCTATCCACCACTGGTAGCTCTTTCCGTCGGAAAAGGTCGTCTAAGTCATTCTCCCGCAGGTCTGAATCCTCCGTCGCTCCAGCCAAAGTTTTGGTCCATTTGTGTTTGCAGAAAGTATACACAGTATATATCACAAAAACATTCTCTCTTGCCTCCCCTCGCACACAATGACGCCGACTTGTCTCACTCTCTCCCTCTCAAACAATTGGTCAGGTAACGGTCTCTCTATCTCGCTATCTTTTTCTCTATTGATTGTACTTTTTCCTCTTGATATGAATCCCAGTTGAGAAAGGGATTAGATTTCAGCCCTAAGTTTTCATTGTAAGGTATGTGAAATGCAAAGTCATTACATGAAATTGTGCTCAATTTGTCTCTAATCATTCAACATTTATGTTAGGGTTCAATTCTTTTTTGATCGTTTAAGGCTGATTTAGGGCATGAAATATTGTGCTATAATTTTTTCGATCCCCCTCCTTTTGTTTTTGCCATTTTAAAGTTTTTCTTATTTCATCTGTAAAATGTCCCTTGTCCTACATTTTTAGTAATTCTCTGGTTTATCTTAGAGGTGACAATTTTGTGCGTTAAGCCTAACCTTGGATAGGTACTGAGGGTCACAGGACATTACTTCATCCATAGTCGTCAACTTCTTAGAAAGTGTCATGATTCTGGAACAACAAAAAACAGGGAAGAATCCATAAAACTGGAATTAGATTATTGAGGCGAATGCTTTAAACATTATTAGCTTGGTCATGAGTATTTGTGAGGTTATTATAGGTTCTTTCTACTAGCTTGAGTGGAGTTCTAGGAGACACCCATTTTGAGCTTAAAGTGTGTAGTGGGAGGGAGCTTGATGTAGATGCAGCTCTTGTGGTTAATAACTCTGTTGAGGACTTACCAAGGAGGGAATGAAAAAGGAGGTCTTATCTTGAGCTTGATTTTGAGAAGACCCATGACCCAGTGAATTATAGGTTTCTTTATCTGGTTATTGGGCGGAAAAGGTTTTTGGATAGATGGCATCAACGGATTTGAGGCTGTCTATTGTGTTCATTTTTCACTTTCTCTTTGATTCTTATTGGTCAGCAAAAATTGTGCTACAAGAAAAAGTAGTATTTGGGTCCCTACTTTTTAGTTCGCATGTAGCAATCGACCCTAATGCCTAATTTTTTAAGGACTAAAAGTAATATTGGGTCCCTAATACTTTTTTAATTGCCGGGTTATATATAATTGCCAAAATTAAAGTTTCGCTCGTCTTATGGTTTCCCCAAAATTTCCCACGTCTTATGTATTTCCCCAAAATTTCCCTCGTCTTTCCCTTTCTCACTTTCCCTCATCTCTGCGCATATGTATTTTGACAACAGTCCGTGATACCTTTCTCTCTCAAAAACTGCCGCTCTCTCTAAGTTTGGGAGAAGGTGAATCGCACTCGGAGGAAGGAGAAAGCTAAGCTATTTGATTTTGAAGAAGTTTCATCGGCTTGATTGGGTTATCAATTATCAGAGGTAAAATTTCTTAATCCTTAAACCTATAATTTAGGGTTTCACGGTGTTATGAACAATTGATTGTGCTTGAATTGCCGTTATTTTTGTTCTAGGGTTTTGTTTTGTTTTTTTGTTGTTAATTTAGGATCTCTGTAAGTTTACCTACAAGCAGAACAAGATTTGCAAGGTTGACATTGAACCCATGTTAGGTCACTTCCTGTGTCGACAATTACTGTTATGTTTCTGCCTCCCAATCCCATTGTAACAATGTAGTTAATAGTCTCAAGTTTGACTCCAAAAGTGTGGGATTTGAGCTTGCGAAAGGTCTTGAATTCGTCTGGACACCTTGTTTCTCATACGTGATTGTAGTGATTGAGCCCGAAAATTATCAAAAAGTATGTGATTTTGAAGCCTCTTGTCCCATACAGTTATAGGGCAGTTGTTGTGGTGCTTCATTTCTAGTATAGTGGCAGCATTCCCTCTCCCTGAAAGCCCAAGAAAGTTAGCAATTAGAATCCAATTGTACACCTTTAAAACGATCCTACTTCAATGACCAAACTGTTTGGCTTTAATATTTTTGGAAAATCCAAATTGTTATCAAGTTAATATAATTTTTTTTTTTTACAGCTGAGAATTCGAATATCTCTAAGACTTGCAGTTCATAAGCACAAATGAATACAAGACTCCTGTCACTTGATCAAATATGATCTTTTTAATAGGAGAAGCTATTCAGCTGAAGTACATAAATTAACCAAAAACCTGAGGCACACACCATAAATAAAGAAGGGTCGAAACATAAGGACTTATTATGACACAACTCACTCAGCCATCTCCTAAACTTCAGCACCCTTCATTTCATCTGTGCTACCATTGATCACACCTTGTAAATCAGGATAATTTCGGTAGTTCAGAGAATGCAGCCAACGAGCGACCGCACCTTCTTTATGCTCCATTGAAGCAATATGAGAGTATATATGCTTCATTTTGAATTCCTCAGACTCCTCTTCATAAGCTTTCATGGACACTTCTTCATGTCTTTCCATTTCTGGTTATATGACGTGAAGAAGCATTCATCCAGATATAACCCAACTTCAGGAGCTGTGGGAACAGTAATTCTGATGTTCTGTTGTAGAGCTGTTTCGATCAAAGACTCAGGGGCGCAATTCCTCATAATTGCCACAGCAACACCAATCATCTTGCGGATCTGATGAAGCATAAAGCTTTGGCCCACAAACTCACACTTGACAAACTCAATACCGTCAACTGTAACCGTAGTGTTAGCTTGAAATGAGATAATAAACCGCCGTGCAGCGGGGTCCTCTGCTTTTGTTCTGGTAGTAAAGTTATGAAAATTGTGTGTCCCCTCGTAAAGCTTTAGAATTCTATTAAACTGCTCCCTCTCTTTGTCACCATAACAAAACCCACTCCTTTTCCCGCCTTCAATTTCATCTTCATATGACCCTCTTGCATCCAATTCACCATCAACTTTCTCTCTCACAGTAATGGATACGGAACTTGAATTGTTCACATCACACCCATTCCCAGAAAATAAGGCAGTCTCTTCCTTAACTTGCAATACAGTAGTTCCATTGTTCGATAAAATGTCTGAGCCAACATTCAAATATTTGTTACTTTTTAGGTTTGAACCATTATCATTGGCAGTTCCCACTTTGATTTCACAATTATTTGATAAAATGTTATCATCAACAGCTGAACCAGAAGTCAATTCTTTGCTACACTCTATGTTCGGCACGTTATCATCGGCAGCATCCTTACAGTTCGACACAATCCTCAACTCAATTCCTGCAAACTCATAACCACGTTTACCCATCACTCCAACTATCTTTCTCCCTCGTCCTGAACATTCATGACACTTAACAAGCTCATTCTCAGACCCCAAACTAGCCAACACACTCTCCCTATCGCGATGTGAGCAAGGATCAAGCGCAAAAACAGGTATCAAATAAACGTACCTACGTCGATCGCAGAACAGTTAGTTTCAAGTCATAACTAAGTAGTGTCTTACTGTGAGTGTGAGTTTGAGAACAGTAGGCTAGGGTAATACCGGGCAAGTCAAGTGCTACGATAGGATAAAAGAAGCTATAAGAAAATATTATAAACGGGCAACACGTACCCGTGTGATTGAGTTGATTTTTTAGAGAAGCAATTTGGGAAGCTACTTTGCTGTTTCCATTGAAATTTGTTCAATGGAAGGATTTCCTTTTCACCAAAACTGCAAACCCAGGTTGCAGTTGCTGCAGCAGCAACAGTCGTAATGTTTTCTTGTTGGTCTAGTTTTTCCTCCATGTGATAGGTAAATTACTGCGAAAATGGAGAAGCTTGAAAGAGAGTTTTATGCAAGCTGGAAAGCTTGAGTGTGAAGAAGGAAAGAGAGAAAGGAGGACATTGTTGAATAGTAGAGAGAAACGGTGTTGGGGGGATAAGAGATGGGTTGCAGAGAAAAGGAGAAACAAAAGATTCTTGAAAGAGTTGGAGTTTGGCAAGAGAACAAAAGGGAAGAGGCTGGTGAGAGGGGGACCCCACACCCTCAGGGTTGCATTGCATGAAAAATTATTGGGGTTTCACGTGTAGATGTTGTGAAAAAAGGAGTCTTATGTTCTTGGTGGTGGGGATCAACTTTCTTTCTTTCTTTCTGGCCTAGTCTCCAATATTTCAGTTAATTATAATTATTATTTATTTGAATTTGCTTGCATGGATAAGGAAAATTTGTTTGTGTTTGATGCTTGTCATTTTGGGTGGGGACTGGGGACACCAAACACAGTTTTCATTTTCAAAGTAAAAGGCTAACTGTCATGTCAGTCGGCTATTTGGACTTTGGAGAGGTGTAAAACTGTAAATGAAATCTACTTTACCCTTACACTAACCAAATTGCGTTTTTTCGCTCCGATTCGTATATTATTAATTAAATCCCTAAAAGGAATTTTTTTAGTTTTAAATTACCAAGTTACGACACAAACACAATATACGTGGTGCTTAAGAACCGGTGTTAGTATAAAAAGCATGTTATGTTATGTATGCACATGGTGATTCATGGGTGCAGAAAAAATCTTATGAAGCCAAGTTGAAATTTCTAATTATTAATGAATCATGGCCCAGCCAAATGGTAATTCCATCGTAACATAAAACATATGGTGATGAGATTGAGAGACTTCCACTGCCCAATCATCACATATCAATTTTATTATTTTAAAATCACTTCTTTTTTATTTTATAAAATTACTCAATTTATTTTTATTATTATGCTATGATTCATACTTATTACTTAGACAGACGATAACAAATTGAAAAAAGTATTGTTGTTTGATTCTAACTTGTAAATGAATTACATATTTGTTTTACCAATACAAATTTGATGAAATAAATTTGAAACATCTTAAAGATGACAGAAAGATATTTGGTAAACTTACAGAGATCCTAAATTTTGCCAAACCAAAATTTAAGCGATCCCCAGTGTAATACTGTCACATTTAGAATTAGTATATCATAAATCAGGTAATGCGTCATCAATTCGATAGTGATGCAGGCAGTATCGCACTCGATTATCTCGACCGTTTGGACCGGGCGCGTGGAAAAGGGCATAACTTTTGACTCGGGTGGAGTTACGGGGCCCGCCACATATCCAAACGAAGCTCTCGAAAAGACGAACAAAACTAACAAGTTTTACTCGGTTACGAGCATTTTTTAAGGTCAAAAAATGTCGTTTAGATAGTGTTACGGGCCACTGAAGTTTTTTGTTAGTTTCGGGTTTTTTTGTAATTTCAACTATTTATTTCTTTTAGGGTTTTTGACATATTTAAACACTTTTAGCGTTGTTTGAGAGGCAGTTTTTACCGTTTTATGAACAAGTTACTTTTCCCAATTCCGGTATTCATTGAATGAACGTGAATTGATACCTAGATCGTGGTAGGTTACTTTTTAGTTACTTCCGCTACATCAGATAGCCTTCTCTCACTATCCACTATCTCGTCCTTGGTGGGCTTCGACCTATCCCTTGAATCTCTGAGACTACACCTGTGATATGTGTCTTTACATCGCTTTTTCTGGTCTGTGGAAGAATGTGGTTCCAAACCAGATGATGAGTGATTGTCGTATTTGTGTTTAGAATTTCTGACATCTGATTTCTTTTTAACAACTCTTTCTTTTTTGCTATAATGGCGACTCATACTAGAATCACTGCCAAACTGCCCCCTGCTATCATGGTACTTCTTGTAATTGCTTTGATGCTGCTTATGTCTTGTGTCACTATTTCTATTAGTACTATGATGCACATCTTCAACTCCTGAATTTGATCTTTCTAAATGATAAGTCCTCTGATCTCTCCCGACAACTATGGTAGCTTAAAAGCCTGGTATTATAAGGCAGTTCCCCAAAAACCTTACAGATTTCAAACTTAAGCTTGTTGTCCTCAAATCTAGTGACATAGTCCACCAGAACACCAGGGGACTCCCTATGCCTGTACAACCAATACAGTAGGTCATATGTAATTGATAATAATGAACTTTTGACTAATGTATTGAAAGATTCTGAACATCCTCTAATCAAGGATTTTTGTTTCTGAAAAACGAGAAGTAGGCTCCATTCATTTCATGGAAAATAACTTGCCAAAAATGATTTTGGGAAGTCAATATGTCATGTAAGAATAATTCATTTCTCATGTTTCGTTAATGCACGGAAAACTGGCCCAAGTCACTTTCAGTGTAACAAAAGGAGAACATTTTTCAGTAAAATAAAGTAGAGAAAGAAGTGGGAGATTGGAGTTACATTTACCAGAAATGACTGAAAGAAGCTATAAACCAAAAGTTGTTTATCTTGAGAGAATGAACGATCTTCCTTTAGAATAGAACAAGCTTGGCTTAAGCATTGTTTGGTGCTTACATGTCATCATTAACCCTATATAAGGTGGTCACTTAAGGCACCTGACAACCATTATAAATCTTCAATAAGAATAAGTGCAGACCTACTACACCTTTTGGCTTACTTAGAGGCAAAAAAATGATTAGCATTTACCGAAACGATGGGAGCAGAAGCCAAGTGAATTCAAATCTCTTAAAAACATGAAAGTATATTGAGGTTTAATAAAATATATGGCACCAGGTGAGTCTACCCAAGAAAAAAACAATGCTTTTCACAAGCCTTACGAGTTTCCTTAAGAGCCAATCGCTCCATAGAAAGGGGATAAATAGATCCTTGTACACCAACAAGCATGCGAAGATGATTTAAGTTTCCATTATTCAGTGATCTTGTTATTAATGTTATAGCATCAAGAGCTTAATTTCCCAAATGATTTGGTAGCAACAGTAGGCCATTGATGCATTATCCCGAGTGTCTTCCATTTTTCCAAGTGTTACAGGGAAATTTTACTAGAGGAAATGTCAAGAACACCAAAAACTTAGGGAACTACATTTGGTAGAACAGCAAATACATATCAATTTACATGTCCATTCGTTTCTGATTTTCAGATTCTAAGATCAGAATCACAGTTAAGTAACATTCATTTAAGAGGTGCAGGGCTCTAACCGACAAACAAAATACAAAAAAAAACTGTAGTTTGAAATATGGATTCCAAAGTTAAAACACAATGCATAAACAGGGAATTACCTGGTGCCAAGTACCCAATTGTGCCTAAAGTTTTTGTGAGTGAAATAAACTGATCTTCACCGAAAAGTTTGGAAATTCCAAAATCACTAACATGTGCAACCATATCTTGATCAAGCAAAACATTGCTAGGCTTCAAATCATAGTGAATTGTCTCTAAGCACTGATTTGTTTCAGTAAATGAGCAGCAACAATTTCCCTCTCCCATGTTTGGTTTGTTAGAAACCTAGAATTCTGATCATATTTGAGCTCTTTGTTTTTATTATTGGTTGGTTTTGTTTTCATCTAATACCATCTATTTCCTAACATTCGCATTTAGAATGCTAGACGAGTATTAAGAATGATGACTGAAGCTAAATCATCTTAGGTTCCAACTTAATGATTGCAACTGTCAATCATCAGAAATCTACTTCCAATAATTTTATGATTGTTTGGTCATGCCATTCTACATCCACAATTTCTTATATATTGATTTGTTAAGGGGCTTCCATTCCTGATAAGTTGTTGATATTTCTATTTCAGTCTCATGCCTTTGGTTACCATTAGCTATAAAAATTGTTTTGAAACATGTTGGTGTCTCTGTTGTAGATCGTTTCACATCTTATATGCTAGCTTTTTTTTAGAGGCTAAATATCTATGACACAGTATAGAAAGGAGGAATATCATTATCACTATTGAAGCACTAAAGCACTTATTGGAGTTCAAAACTAATGTGCATTTACCCTTTACCAAATGAATCAGCTTCTCAGTCTATTGATATCACCTTGGCCCAAGGCTTATCAAGTTTGATCATGAGTAGCACCTCAGCTGTCCTAGGCCCAACCCCTTCATTATGCACGCAGTTGGTGTCCTAGGCTCCTGGTTGAAGGCATCACCTGGACTCACCTTATTCTTTCAATATTTTATGGGCATGCTTTTTTTCTTTCAATCTAACGCTTTTTTTCTTTTTGCAGCTCTGCCATAAACAAGTTGATCACTTCGAAGGATCATGCATATGTCCAGATCAACCTTGGACATTTGGATGAGAATGGCCGATGTACTGGTCAACTTTCCACTTTTGCTCTCTTTGGGGTTATCCGAGCCCAGATAGGTCTTGGGTAATTGGAAGTATTAATTTCATCTCCCACTCATGCTTTATGTTGATTCTCGTTAAGTTTTTTGTGTGGTAGTCCACTTTAAAGCACGAGTACTTCATGTTTGTAACATAGTTAGCATATCCATATCAGAAGAAAAGATTGACAAGTAGTTTTCTTGTTATGTTGCAAAGCCTCTGTACAACACAAACACACACACACACACACCAAAATGAAAGTGGGAAGGAGAGTCCCAAAAATACTGATGGGTCTTGAGCCGGAGAACCCTTCTATTTGGTTGCATGTTTCAAACTTTTATGAAGAAATCAGGGAATTTGAATCCTCAATGCAGATTAGAGAGGTTGTGCTACCAAGAATGATGCAAAGAGATACTAGGTACAGTTTTATTGAGGTGGATGGTCATGCTTAGCTCTAATGACATGCCATTAAAATTTTCCACGAGCTAATTTTATTTCATTGCTATATGTTGTTTTAGCTGCAAGTAACCACTGCAAAGTAAGCAATTGAGAAGCAGGAGGCTGTTGTTATTTTAGACTATTAATTTTATGCTGGTTGGTCTATGTTGCTCCCACTTAAATCTTCTTTTTCTATGCATATCAGGCCTTTAGATGCTTGGAAACAAGCTTGCTCCATATCAAAATCGGTACTTTTGGTTCCTCCAGGATGCAGTTATCTACTTAATGCTACCAATTTTAAAGGACCTTGTGTTGATAAGTTAGTCATTGAGGTAATATCCTACTATGGATTCATTTTGGCATCGAAAATATGTGCTAATTTGGTGGTGTTTTTTGATTTCTAATACTCCCTCCATTCAGCTCAATGTTGTTCTTTATTGATATTCATATTTTTTTAGCTCTGCGAAATTTCTTTCTTGTGAAATGGGATCAGTAAGAATTTTGTTGGTTACATTTTTCTTTTCTCGTGGTCTGTGATGAATTAAATATTTGCCTACATTGTCTGATTGTTTATTGTGACAGAGGAATCTAGAGATTCTGAGGCCTTTATGTTAAATACGATTCTTGTTTGGTTTTATTATACTTGTATGATGAGGGTATCAGCACATCATGCCAGCTTTTAGAACAAGGGATGGTGCTAAGGGTGAAATTTTGGTAATGCACAGCACACTCATGGTTTTTATTACTGATGTGGGGACCACAGCTATTCGGATATGCTTCTTGGGATATGGTCTGATATCTATATTGAGATTCATATTTGTTAGCTCTGCTAATTTCCTTTCTTGTTAAATGGTGGCATTATGAATTATCTACATTGCATTTATCTTCTCGTGGTCTGATGAATTAAAGATTTGCCTACATTGTCTGATTGCTTATTGCAGCAGGAATCTTTTAATATCTGAGGTCTTCCTTTAGAATTTGTCTCTAGCTTGGTTTCATACTAATTAGCAAGCTGTAGTTGTAGGTGTAGCAGCAGCCTTGGTAATTATTTTAGTAATTTTGATCATTCTTTTTATTTAATTTTAAACTTGTGCTGGTGGGTCTGTTTTGCTCATTTGCAGACATTACTATAATATAGGCTTCTTAATGAATGATGATGTTCTCTTAACGTTATGAGCATATCACCACAGCCCTCTCGTCCCTTCCCCATCAACGTATTTTTTGTATGTGTTGCTTATGTTTCTTGCCAGTAGTAGCTGTTGATTATTGGTAAAAATAGGAGTTATTTTGCATAACTAAAGATGTTGCCTTTTCTTTTTTACTTGTGTTTGTGACATCAATTTGTGTTGCCATATTTCTTCAGCACTACATGTATTAATCTTGAAGGGGCGAGAGGTGTTTCGCTGGTGCAGAATGATTCAAGATTCATCAAACTGATTAAAGAATGTGATGATCATATTACAGGTATGCTACTTATGAATATTCTATGTGCGCAAAATATTGTCTTCTTTGCAGAAAATTGCCCGTAGCTGTTTAAAATGAAAATGAGCTTATAATAATTTTTCTTATATTTCCTTGGAAAATGAAAATTATGTGATTATTTTCAATTGATTGTTTTATTTCATTTATTTTTCCAGGTTTCTTTTGGGAATATCGCAAGATGTCGTTCGATGCACATTGGTCAAAAGTTATCATCAAGCTAGCATTTGCTTTTGTTTTTTATGATCTAATTTGTAATTTGGTAAACAAGCAACTTTATTAATAGATTGATGTAATGATTATTTTTTATTATTAATGATATTTTCTTTTACTAAAACTTTTGTTTGTTTTATTAATGAAAATGCTAAATTTATAAGAAATTATTTTTTAGGACGTTGGAAGTCGACCTTAATAAGTTTCCCACCAATTTTTTCAATATTACACGTCACTATTTTTTGCAATTTCCCACCAAAAGTTTTGGCGCCAAAACATTTAGGACACTAACAATCGGTCCTTTTTGTTTTTCCACCAAAATTTTAGAACAAAAAGTGTTGGCGCCAAAACATTTAGGACGGAAACAATTCGTCTTTTTTGTTTTCCCGTCAATTATTTAGAACGTTTTGAAACGTATTAGGGTCGGCAAAAATTCCGTCCTTAAAAACCTTTAGGGACGGCACGTCGTGTCCCTAAAACATTTAGCACCCATATTATTTAAGCCCCCATTTTTCCGTCCCTATGGCCGTCCTAAATACTAATAGGGACGGCAAATGGATTTTTAGGGACGGCTAATGAGCGACCCAAATACTCTCTTTTCTTGTAGTGGTATATGTTCCTTCTCGAGGGGCCTCAAGCAGGGGATCCCGTCCCTTCTTGTTTTCTTGTGTGGCCATTGTCTTTAGCATGATGCTTCTAGAGTTGATGAAGGATGTCTGATTGAGGGGTATCCCTTGGCAAGAGGTGGTGCATGTTTCCTGCTTTCACTAGTGATACATTCTGATTCTCTGGGGTTTTATGAATATACTAACTTTGCTCCATAATTTTGAGTCTATTTCTAGTTTCTAGATTAATCTCTCCCAAGTTTGGGATTGTTGGGACTAATTTGAGCGATCACGACTTTTGTGGGCATGCATCTCTAATTAGTTGTGGGATTATGTCTTGGCTGCTCTCCATTGTTTCGTTGTTGAACATAAATTTGTTGGGGTGCCCTCGTTTGATGGGTATGCATCATTGCTTTGTTGTTAAAATTTATTTTTTATTTCGTACTCCTATTTCAAAGATCCAGACAATTAGGGGCATTTCATACTCCTACTTGAGACTAAACTAATAAGTGCTGGATGTCTTTGATGCGTATCGGGATGACAAAATTTCCAAAAGGTAGCCATGCAATTAGGGTCAGTCAGGGTGATGGCGTCAAGGACAATGGGGGATGTTTTAAGGGTGGGAATGAAAGAAAAACAAGATGTCCATCTAAATTATAAACGGGTAAGTCTGGATCGTGGAAAGGGTACGGACCTTTGGGATTTGACAAGGAAGACTAACGGGTTTGAGGTCGTGAGGGGCTCCTATATGAAATGGATAATCCAGTTAAGTCAAGGCAGCCTTGGGTTTGTTAACATAGCCAAAGACGAGGGCACGGATGGTCCTTTAAATATAAAGGGGATCAACACAAGGGTGCGGATGGATTGGCAAGACACGGTGGGCTCAAAGAATACCGAGGGAAATAAAGGATACGCAATTTGGAAGGGAGTGGATCGTAATGGGCTGGTGGAAAGAAGTTGGTCCAAGGCGGTGTTGGGTTGGTCATAAATTGGTGCAAGGAAAGCAGAAGCAAAGACGACAAAAGAAAGTAGGGCAGTGCTTAGGAATCCAAAGTGGGCGGCCAAAGAAGTCCCCAAGTGGAAGATTCAATTAGTTTAGAGTTTTAGTTTAATACATGCTTTGTAATTAAGTCCTAAAAGGACTAATAGTTTAGGTCTTTTCTTTCCTAGTAAATTAGGATTTCCTTTTTGATTTATCTAGATTTAGTTTTAGGATAATTTTGTAAAGCCTATTTAAGGCCTTCTTCTTCAATAAACACGGCAGATCATGACTTTGGTTTTGAAGAAGACACTTCTTGAAGAACAAGTTTGTTCTTTTTAAATCGATTCAATCTAGTTAGGTGAGTGAAGCCGAGATAGATTGTTCGTCGGATTTCTTTACGTCGAGCGAGTGAAGTTCGACCGGTGATTCCGTTATCCTTTTTTTTATTCTTGTTGTTGCCGTGTGTGTGTGTGTTGTGTGGGTCGTTTCGAGTCGTGTTCGGGCAGCCTAGTCAAGCGCTTTTGGGACGCTCTTTGGCTGATCGAAACTGGTGTTTCAAGGCTAGACTAAGGGCTGTTTTAGCAAGGGTTTTTGGGCAGGTTCCGTGGCTGAAGTTGGAGGATATTTTGGGCGGCTTGGGCAGTCGAAAAGCTGGGAATAATTGGTTAGTTTACAAACAGTTTTTGGTAGGTTTGAGTCGGGTTTGGGGTCGAGCAAAGAGAGCTGAAACAGATTGGAGGTGGTCAGATTTTTGTCACCGCATCAGTCTTCAAGCTCCACTTCTCTGAAACTTACACAATGAGTAAATGACATCAACTAAACTGTTTGATAAGCACAAGAAGCTGATGCGTATAGACTTGCTTGAAACAACAAATCTTTCCAGCCTTTTTAAACAGCCCTTGGCCGAATTAATACTCAACAAAACAGTCCCAAAAATCCTCCACCAACGATGCGAATAAGCTGCCCCAAAATACCCAATCTATTCGAGCAAAGAAACACTAACAATTTGTCAAAAATTCCTCACCAAAACCACTTCAAATCTGCATCATATCACAAATTGCAGCATCATGCATCATATCAAAAAGCAAAAAATATAGCATATTACATCACATATCAATTTCATCTCTTGCATCATATCACGAATTGAAGCATAATGCATCATATCAGAAAGTGAAAATGCAATACCCAAGTCCCATCAACAAACTCACTCCACAAATTGTAGCATAATGCATCATATTGACTTTTCAAAGTCAACTTGAACATTTTGTCCAAAAATCAGTACAAAGCTTTTTTGTTCACAGTTTTTTTAATATCCTTAACAGAGATTATATTTTTGCTTCTCTTTATCTGCTTCTTTTCACTTCTATAAAGCTCATAATTCACCGGGGGAGGGGGTGTTTTTCCATCTCTGGTTTTTGTATACTTAACAAAACTATTCAATTATCCTCCAATATGAAACACATCACAAGTCATTCCAATCTAGAAAAAATCTCAAATTGACTTAAGAACCGGAACCAAGACTCTATTCGCAGCAAGGAGACATTATCCATTTACAGAAAAACCAAATTGTAATCACTTCATTTCCTCAACTATTCTGCATTTCACAAAACTGTAACATGGCCAAAACAACAAACGAAACAATGGTGCACACACATTGTCATTGCTTGAATATGATGTACTCGATAGTTGATACAAATGTAATGCTTTCCAGCTTGTGTTCATTGGGGGTTTGGGTAAAGGAATCAAATTGGGGATAGCCTAAAAATTCTTGGATCAAGCAATCAAGTATAGTACTTCATGTTCACCTTACCATCTTGCCCAGTAGTTTCCAAATACTGCAGGGTTCCGACTAGGTGTTATGATATTGTCAACCTTGAAGGCGGATGCTTGCAATTGCTAACTTCGTGTTAGAAATAGCAGTTTCTCTAGTCTATAGAAACACTAATGTAGAGGTCAAAATATATGATTTTCATGCGCTTGGAAACCCAGAATAAAATAGTAGCATTAAAGAGAGAAAAACATGAACACTAGATGTTCACTTGACTCAATGAACTTTATTAAGTATTTAGTAATTTTTAACAGTAGACAATAACAGGACTGAAACGTTAATAGTAAATCTGAATGGGGTGATTCATTAAATTATGTTAGCCCTATGGAACTGTAGAGCACTGAATATATACCAGAAAATGATTTCTATCTTCTTCTGTTCCTCCTCCCGATTGGCAAAACTGGAACGCCTTGCTCATTTCTAAAGAAGTTATTTGGATCAGCCATGGTCTTAACTTTCACCAACTGTTGGACAAACTCCGGCAGGGAAGGCATGAACTTTACTCCTCTCCCAGATTCTGTAATAAAGCTCTCCAATTGTTGCACCTACTTGAACCCATGCAATTTCTTCGTTGATATCAATATCGATTGACCGGAGATTAGACATATCAAGTAGAATGAAGGTAGTATCAGAGACGTTGGAGAGTCCTTCAAAATCGTGGTCCCCTCTTCGGATTGGATTCCCATGTTTTGGAGCAAATAATGGTGGCTTTGGACATGACAATCTTGCGGCGGGGTCACAATGATTATGGTTTTGGAGTTGTAAACCGGGGCCACGGAGGACAGAGAAATGAAAACAAACGGCAGCAAGAATAGCAGCAATGAAGGAGAAAAAGGGTATGGATAGTGAGAGAACTTCATTGCTTTCAGTTATGTGTAACTTCTATTTTTCTCTCTTAAGGGGTCACAATGATTATGGTTTTGGAGTTGTAAACTGAATTCGGGGCAGGGGCCGCGGAGGACAGAGAAATGAAAACAAACGGCAGCAAGAACATCAGCAATGAAGGAGAAAAAGGGTATGGATAGTGAGAGAACTTCATTGCTTTCAGTTATTTGTGTAACTTCTATTTTTCTCTCTTAAGGGAGTACACCAAGATTTGTTGTCATTATGGTATCATGATTCATGAAAGGGAGTAGAATTTTTATATTGGCTTTGCTTTGGGTTATAGTCTAGTTTTGTTTGAGGAATACACGTTATTTAGTAGGTCTCATGTAAGACGGTCTTACAGATCTTACTTCGTATGACAAAGTCTCACTCTCCCACAGTTCAATCCACCAACACACGGTGTCTCATGTAAGGAGGTTCTGTTTTACAAAAAATATCCGTTAGACCATCTTACCTAAGTTTTTGTTTTTGTTTTTGTGGATTTACAGTCCACCGTCTTTTGTCAGAGTTGTAGAAGATCAAGAGAAAATAGAATGCAATTTATAAATGTGGATGGAGCTATGTAAATAGTGTATAAGACAATAATGTCTGTTTTTCAATGTTTATAGAAACAATGAAACAAAGTCTTTTTTCAATTTTCACTACTTCATTGAGGTATCAGATACTAAGAGTGAGACTGACGGGCATTGTTGGAATTTAGTGACTTAAATTGGCTCTTTGTGCTACTGCCTACTATCAGTAAAGCTTACTATGAACAACCATGGAAAGGGTTTTTTTAATTATTATTTTATCAAAACCAGAGAGAGAGACACACAAATCGTTTGGTTTAGATTTTGTGGATCATTCTATCACACAATGTTTGTGTAGTTAATTGAGATCAAGTGTCTAATCAGTTGGCTTGTACCCACTTAGCCCGAGGGACATCCAGCAGTGAACGAGTTCTATTCTTGAGGTCATAGCTTTGATCCGAAAAAAGAGGGACATCTGGCAAGGAACAAATTCTATTCTTGAGATCATAGCTTTGATCCGAAAAAAGAATGTCTTCGGGTTTTAGATCAAGTGTTTGAACTTTGAATACTTCATCCAATCCTATAACACATTGTTTGTGTTGAGATAAAGTGTAGTGAAATTTCCTACCCAAAAGTGAAATTTCCTACCCAAAATCGTGCTACAAAAGTGTATTACCGTAAATTCCTTGTATGAAAGGTTAGATTACTGGTAAATTCCATTCACTCACTGTAGTTAAATTCTATTCAATATTTTCAGATTATAGAGTGAAATTTCCTACCCATCGCTTTCAATATTTTTAATGAAATTCTATTCATTACCAGAGCATCTTAAAATGTCTACAACAGCCTTCACATCTTCGGTTGCTGGATCAAGCTTTGTTGGCTTAAAGTCAAATGGCACGTAAACTGTTTCTGTCAAAAAACTCGGCTTCATGGAGCAAAAAGTCTGCCTCAAATAGTTTTAAAATTAACTGCATGAAGGTAGTATATATGTTTCAAACATGGGAATTTTTATGTGCTTAATATATTATTACTATGGAGCATTGAAATATGTTTTTCATTTAGATGTCTGAGCTGGTCTAATTTTCTTTCAGGGATGAAGTCACAACACAATTACAATCCACATATGAGGCTAAATTTGAGCAAATGAAAAATGATTTCCAGTTGCAATTTCAAGAGATGCTCAATTCGAGGATTTAGAGGCTCCGAGCATCGTCCACAAGCTCCTATGTAGTTTAAAGTATGACAATTTGACAATTCTATATAGTTTAACAGTATAACAGTTTAGTATGACAGTTTGTCAATTCATTTTGAATGTAATGTTTGAAGCTTTGTTGACTTTAATTGTTTGATTTAAGATATTTTAAGTGAAATGTTCAATCAGGTACTATTGAAAAATATTTATAGACATAATATTAGTAATATTTTATTTTCAGAAAATAATCTTCTGCAACAGAATTTTTTGTTGCAAGTTTTTTCTTTTTTTAAAAAATTTAGTTACAAACCAACAACGGACTTTTGCAACAGAAACATTAGGTTGCATATTTGAAATTGAAAAATTCGGTTGCTAGTTTAGTTCCATGTGTAACAAATTTGAAGCAGAAAAAACTAGTTGCAAATTAGGTTGCATACTTGAAGCGAAAAATTCGGTTGTTACTTTAGTTCTATGTGTAACAAATTTGAAACAGAAAAACACTGTTGCAAATTAGGTTGCCTACTTGGCGAAAAATTCGTTGCTAGTTCAGTTCTATGTGTAACAAATTTGAAACAGAAAAACCAGTTGCAAATTAGGTTGCCTACTAAAAACTGAAAAATTCAGTTGCTAGTTTAGTTATATGTGTAACAAATTTGAAACAGAAAAAACCAGTTGCAAATTAGAAACAGAAATAAATCAGTTGTTGTTTGCAACGGATATAAAAAAGTCTAGGAAACACATCATGGCCGAAACTACAACTACTTTTTTCGTTACAAGGTTTTTGCAACCACAAGAAAGTGGTTGCACAATTTTGGGGACGAGGCTTATGCTATGGACTTTGTTACGGACATTTTCGTTGCAAACATCAATTTGAAACCGATTTTCTGGAATTGCAACCGAAAAATGCATTTCGTTGCCTGTTTTTTTGTAGTGCTAAAGCCTAAAAATCATAATACTATCCCTAAACCTAAAACATAACTGACTTGACCTAAACCCCAACCACAAAAGCGTGGCGTAAGCCTAAACCTAAACCTAAACACGAACCTAACCATAAACCTAATTCGTAACACTAAGTTCAACCTTAAACCTAAGGTCCTAAACCATAACAATATCCCTAAACCTAAACCTAACCCCAACCACCCCAACTCACACCCTCCCACCCCACCCCCACTGACCCTAAGCCACAACCTAGCAGGCGTAAACCTTAAACTAAACCATAATACTATCCTAAGCCTAAACCCTAACTTTAATTAACCACCCCAAACCCCACCCCAACTTAACCCCAACCCCACCTGACTGACCCCAACCCCAGCAACTGACAGCCCATTGAGCCTGACCCCTAACCTAAAAGCGTAAACCTTAAACCTAAAATCTAAACCAAAGCCTAAGCCATAACACTATCCCTAAACCTAAACCTAACTAACCACACTAGCCCCTAACCCCCACCCCGCCCCACTTTAACCCCAACCCCGACCAAATACAACCACTTACCTGGCGTAAACCTTAAACTAAAACCTAAGCCAAACCTAAACCTAACCCACCCCCACCCCACCCCACCCCAACCTAAACCCCAACCTAAAAGCGTAAACCTTAAACCTAAACAATAACTTACATCACAAACCTAAACCTATCCCTACCCCTACCCCAACCCCACCCCCACCCCTAAACCTAAAGGTGTTAATATTTTTATTTTTATTAAATGTTAGTTTGTAATTAAAATGTTATAATTATATTTTTTATATTGTAGATGAAATATACATGAAATATACATGTTAGTTTGTATGAATGCGTATGCTAGTGTAAATTTAGTGTATTAATGTTTAAACATCGATTTATGTATGTTTGTTAATTTGGGTAGCCATGTTGATGCTATGAAATCCATGGTTTTAGTTTAATTGACTTTGAAACAAAAAAGATAACTTTATGTAAGTTTGGGGGTGTTAGTGTAAATAGTAAAAAAATAAAAGAGGTGTTAGTGTAAATTTAATGTATTAATGCTTAAACATCGATTTATATCGTTTGTTAGGTGGGTAGCCATGTTGATGTTATGAAATCCATGGTTGTAGTTCAATTGACTTTGAAACAAAAAATATAATTGTATGTACGTTGAGGGTGTTAGTGTAAATGGTAAGAAATTAAAGGGGTGTTAGTATAAATTTAGTGTATTAATGCTTAAACATCGGTTTATGTACGTTTGTTAGTTGGGTAGTCATGTTGATGCTATGAAATCCATGGTTTTAGTTTACTTGACTTTGAAACCAGAACAACATAAATGTATGTACGTTTAGGGGTGTTAGTGTAAATAGTAAAAAAACGGGTGTTAGTGTAAATTTAGTGTATATTAATGTTTAAACATCGATTTATGTACATCTGTTAGATGGGTAGCCATGTTGATGCTATATGAAATCCATGGTGAACAACATAACTGTATGTACGTTTAGGGGTGTTGAGTGTAAATAGTAATAAATAAACGGGTGTTAGTGTAAATTTAGTGTATTAATGTTTAAACATCAATTTATATATGTTTGTTAGCTGGGTAGTCATGTTGATACTATGAAATCCATGGTTGTAGTTTAGTTGACTTTGAAAGCAAAAAGATA